>JAJKFI010000163.1:572072-994094 GCA_029204185.1 Lerista edwardsae | reverse complement strand
GCCGCCGCCGCCGCCCTCGGCGCCCCCCGCGTGCTGCGCCGCCAGCCTCTCGGCCGCCTCGTCCTCCTCCTCGTCGTCGTCGTCGTCCTCCTCGTCCGCCAGCGCCGCGGTGGCTCCGGGCTTCGACGCGGCGCTCCAGGTCTCGGCCGCCATCGGCATCAACCTGCGGCGGTTCCGGGCGGCCTGCGGGGCCGAGGCGGGCAGCGGAGAGGTGAGCGGCGGGGGAGGGGCGGGAGCGCCCGCGGGGGGAGGAGGGGGCGTGCGCGCGCGCCCCCACCGGCCGTGCCCGCGCCTGCTCCCTCGCGCCGCGGGGGGGTGAGGATGATGTTGCCGCCCGCCCGCCCGCCAATCCTGCAGCCCGGCCGCGGGAGACGGCCAGGCACGCCCACCTCGCGCCGCGCCCTAGTAGAGAGATGCTGCTGCGCTGCGCTGCGGGCGAGGGCCTTCGCCGCCCCGGGAGGTGGCGGTCTGCAGCCTCCGGCCAGGCACCTGCTCGAAGGGCCCCGGGACTGATGACGTTCCGGGCGGAGGCCGAGTCGGCGGGTGCCGGCTCGCGGCCAGCGCCTCAGAAAGGGCCTCTTGGGCAGAGGGGCTGCAGCTCCACGCTCGCTGGGTATCGGACTCCTCCCGTCATTTTCAGCCACTCCCTTAAGCAAGGGCATCGCTGCTGCGCAGTTATCCCAAGACGGCAATAGGATTTGGAAGGTTGCACAGGACGAGGCCGTCAGGGTGGCTTCCCTTCCCTTCCCTTCTGAAGTTTTCCTCTCCTTTTCTGGATTTTTGTAGTATAGGCACCTGGAGAGATATTGTTTTATACCTCTCATTTAAATAAACCTCTGGGCAGCTCTGCAGCTGTTAGGTGCAGCACCATGTCCAGTGGGAGCACAACTTGATGAAATGGGGCTGCTCTGCATGCCCAAGAGATTGGTCTATTGAGAGTGGGGCGGGGAGCCTGACTTCGTATTGAGAGAGAGACTAACTGCCAAATCCTATCCAACTTTCCAGCACTGATGCAGCTGTGCCAACAGGGCATGCGCTGCCCCCTGCAGTAGGGGGGTAGTCATGGAGACCTCCTCCAGGTGAGGAAATGTTTGTTCCCTTTCCTCAAGACTTCATTGTAGCTGCATCGGCACTGGAAAGTTGGATAGGATTGGGCCCCAAGAGACTTCTCCAGAGAGAGCTGTGCAGTGCACGAATGTCCAGCTCTGCTGCAGAAGCAAACTGTTATAAATATCTGAAGCCCTGATAGTAACAAAAGCAAAAGAAGAAGGCAGGAGAGTAATCCCCTCTCTTGCAACATATCAGAAAAAGCTTAACATAGGTAGGGTGAGGGCAGAGGGAGAAGCCTTCAGCCGTCACCGCTCATGTTCAGGACTACAGTGCCAGTCCTCACAGAACCCTTCCCACCCCTGCCGTCCCATCTCCTTTTACAGCTGTGCAGGGCTGTTGTTTAGAGCTGGCTGGAGAGGAGGCTGCACACAGCTCTGAAGCTGTCCATTACAGTTGCTGTAATGGGCTGTCTGGTTCCCTCCTCTTGTGTAGTGCATCACTAAGGATGGGGCCTGGCTGAGCCTGCTTTTCTCCCTTCAGCAATCCCTTTTGTGGGAGGGGGAGGCTGAGCAGACCCCCAACTTGTTCTTGGCTAGTTATATGCTTCAAAGGGGCAGATGGTGCATACCAGATTCATGAGGTGTTTCTCCTTTGTAGAGAGCAGCAGTCATAAGTTTGACTAAAGGCAAGCATAGTCCACTCTTGCAATTGCTGTACATTTCTGGCTCTCGGAGAAGGAATAGCATGGTCAGTTTGTCTGATGGACTGCAGTCAAGAGAGCAAACCAAAGGCCCATAAGAAGCTAGGCAGACACTTGTGTGTCGCCACATTCTTTTTGCTCTTCTTCGTGTTTGTATTTCTAGGGTCTCAAATTGGAAGCAATTTGTTTGCTTCTAGCCCATCCTGTTGACAACCGTGAGCCTTCCTGGATCAGGCCAAGGGCCCATCTAGTCCAGCTGCCTGTATCTCACAGTGGCCCACAAGATACCTCTGGGGCCACACAAGTCATCAATATACCCATATTCTATTGACACTTGTTTGCCTCTGGCATGCAGAGAGTGACTACCTCTAAAACTGAGAGGTTGCATATAATCTGATGCAGTGTGCAGTCCTATCCAACTTTCCAGCACTGATGCAGCCGTGCCAAAGAGGCATGCACCACGTCCTGCAGTAGGGGAACAATCACAGAGGCCCCCTCAAGGTAAGGGAATGTTTGTTCCCTTACCTCAGGGCTACGTTGCAGCAACATCTGTGCTGGAAAGTTGTATAGCATTGGGCCCACAGTCATCATGACTTGTAATCCAGTGGTTCCCAAAATGTGATCTGTGGCTCCCTGGAAAGCCACAGAAACCAGCCACAGGAGCTGTGGAATCTACAAAAAAAAAAAAAAAACAAACCACTGCCGTATGCAACCATATAAAAAAACCATATGCAACATATGGATTGTAGCCCTATTGGGGAGCTGCAGCCAATGGCCCAGTAAGTCAAGGGTTAGGGTGAGGGTTAGTCCAAATCACTGGGAACCACGGCTTGTAATCTATGATGGACTTTTCCTCCATAAATCTGTCCAGTCCCCCTTTAAAGCATCTGGGCCAGGTGCCAAGATTCCAGATTTAATGGTCTAAGAATTGTAGGCTTCGTACTTCTAATAACTGGAGAAACTACCCATGATTCTAATAACTGGAGAAACTAGCCCTGAAAGATTTGGGGTATCCACACATTCTGCTGTGTCATTGGGATTTCTGAGTGCCTTGTGGCACCTGCACAGGAGAATGCTGCCTTTGTACGTAGATGAGGGGAGACCTATACACATCTTGAGAGTTTTCACCACGAAGGCCAGGAGGACTTGCTGCGTATCTTATATCAGGCAAATGATGATTGTCCTGTTGTTCACCAGGAAGCCAGGCTCAGCCTTTCTTTTTTTCTTCTGGTTGCATTGGATTGGGTCCTCACACTGGCCCACCAGATACCTCTGGTAGCTGACAAGACAAAAACAAACAAACCCTATATCCTGTTTCTTGTAATTCTTGGAAACTTAAGACTTTTAGTTGGGCTGATCCCATAAAAACCTGCTTTGGGCACTTCTCCAAGCCTGGTGAGAAAGTTCATTGACACTCATCTGTACTAACCCTCTTGAATGAGGAAACTCTCTATATTCTGTCTCCTGAAATCCCTGATCCTCAGGGAGCAGCAGCCATATGTAATTACTATGATTGTTTAAAAGCAGCTTCTGTTCCATATTGCTTTGCTTTCCTATCTGTGAAAATGTGTGAATACAACTAAGGGCCCAATCCTGTCCAATTTTCCAGCACTGGTGCAGCCATAATGCAACCCTGAGGTAAGGAAACACACTTTCCCTTACCGTGAACCGACCTCCATGATTGCCCCACTCCACTGCAGGATGCAGCGCTTGCCCTTTTAACACAGCTGCATCAGCGCTGGAAAGTTGGATAGGATTGAACCCTAAATTGAGATGAATGAACTGCAGAGTTGAGAGCTGTTTGTATCCAAGGGGCTCTGTGTGGGGTTCCTTTTAATTTCTCTACAACTCCATGAAGTAATAAAAGTGATGCCTCAGGCAATTTTATCAGCTCCCTATCCAAACAGTTTCACAAAACAACAATTTGAGTCACAAATTGGTCCAGAAAGAGTGGGCTGGTTCAATAAATATTTCATATTGTTAAAATAGTTGAACTGCTGTCAGGATGGCCAGATGAACAGGGCGCTCATTTCTACACAGCCCTTAAATTGCACACTTTTTAGAAAATAAAGTTTGTATTTTTGCTGTCAAGCATTCACTATTTTTGGATCAATTTGGGGGGATAAAGTTTGCATCATGCAGAACTCCATATGGAATGGAAAGCAGGGCCTACTTATTTGCAAAATCAACTATTCATGTAGTTTGATCACAAGACTTGTTGCAGTGTTATGAACCTGTTTGTGATGTTTTAATGGAAGTTTCTTCACTTTCTCCCCAACTTTTCCAGTTTCACATGTTGATCTTAGGTTTTAGGCATAGCTGAGAAGCTGTCATTGTGATAGTGGATGGCAGCTGCTGCCGTCAGGCTCTGAGTTGGCAGAGGCAGGTCCTGTGTGTTTCAGTTTGTTTGTGTTCTATCCGTTTGTCAGACCTTTCGTGGTGGCAGTGATTTTGCAGGTCTTGCATCTTCTGCTCTGGCAGGGCCTGCTTCCTTCCTGAAAACGGGAGAGCTTCTGATGGTGTAGCTGATTGGCCTGGTAGAAATGTACCATGTGGCTGGAGAGATTGTCTTGCTCTTTCAGCAGCAGGTTTTGGATTTCACTTTATTCTGTCTCTTTTAAAAATTTTAAGTTTTGTATTAGGAGCGTTATGCTGATTGGTTTATACATTTGGAAACTGAATTGCTGGATAGGATTTGAAGTTGCTCTTTCATCTTAAATGAAACTGAGTTCCTGGGTATTTGAGAAAGAAGCTGAAAGTATGAACAGCCACTGTAAGAGCATCAGGAAACGGCCTCTTTAGCTGCCTAGGTCTTTCCATTGGTTGTAGGTTGTTTGACTGGGGTTTGGCAACTTGGGGGAAGGGAGAGGGATAATACCATGTAAGCTGCTCTGGATGTGTTAAAAGTCCAGATTTCAATTAGAAAAAAACTAACAGTAACATTACCCTTGTAGTGCTGCCATTGTGAATGAATCTGAATCTTAGAAGTCAAAAGCATTGGTTCTGTCCTGCGGGCAGAGAGGCTTTCAGCCATCTGGTGTGTAGAAGTGCCAAAAGCCAGGACATGTGTTTTTAGAAAAAAAGGCATCATTGCAGGCAAGGGAAGAGTTCTTCCACAGTCATGCCAGCTTGGAATATCTTTCCTCCCATCTGGGTGAAACTGTGCCATGCAAAATGACTTTTCAATGACCCTGTGGAACCAGGCTCTTGGCCTGGCCGGTCTGTGACTTGGGTCCACTGAGCCCTTCATCCACACACCTGGGAGACCCTTCTGGGAGGCTGCCCATCCTGCATGAACAGTCGAGGAAACAGGTTGATGGTAGGAAGCCAACAGAGGGAATTTTTTTCTTATCCACACTTCCAAATGTGGTGCTTGTACCTCGCAGTAAAAGCAGGCTGTGATCTTATTTGAAACCTGGGAAGTCTTGTGACTTTCAGGCATCCAACTTGACAAGTTGCAAGCATTTGGTTGTGTCCTGTTTAGAAGATTGTGCTGAGGAGGATTCAGCCAAGAGGAGATGGTATCAGAAAAGCAGGAGGATGAGTAGTTTCCCTTGCCAAAGGCCCTATCCTTTCCGCCACCCATTGATGCGGCAGGGCCAAAACGGCAACTGTGGGTGGGTCCCATCTAGGTAAGGGGACAATCGTTTCCTTGCTTGGAGGTGAGCCTCTGTGGTGTTTGTGCAGCAGGAGGGCCTTCTACTAACTGCCTGTGTTGGCCTTGATGGCCTGCTTGGAGACAAGCCTGGTGGACCTCAGCAGAGCAGCTTGTATTGCTGCCGTAGTTGACAGCTGCCCTTGTCAAGACAGTACTGGCAGAGTGTGGTGTTGAATCGGGGTAATAATAGTCCAGTAGTTAGAACTGCTGCTGTTTGGAGAAAGAGGGATTTAATCAGTTACGAAATTTACAAGCTCAAAGTGATGTAAAAGCCATTTTTGTCTGCATTCTACAGAAGCAAGAGATTAAAACTCTGGAATTTTTTTGTGGGGGGGCGGCGGAGAGAATAGTTGTTGTTGTTTTTTGTTTTTTGTTTTTTTTTTGGTGGGAGCTGAATGAGCAGGCACCCCAATCCCCAAGCCTTGCTCTGGCATGTCCAGTGTTGGTGTGATGTAGCTGTGACTTGATGGCCAATGAGAAGCCAAGTCAGCAGCACAAGAGCAGCTGTGCAAACACAGCTAGCACAGCAGCCTCCCGAGGAACTCTGGCCACCTGTCGCCTGCTGATGACACCCCCACACAAACAGTGCAGGGGAGGCAGCAGTCAGCCTGCCTTGCTCCAGAGCACCTCTAGTGCCCAAGCACACTCCCCGGAATGGTCCTGCCTCCCTCTGCCCACCCGTAGGCTTTGCCGGAGAAGTTGTGCTAGTCCCTCCACACAGACAAGGCTAGAACAGCTGTGTGCAGCACAACAATATCGGTGTCTGGGGCATGAGGAGCAAGCTTTTGCAAGGGAGCTGTGTGGGAGAAAGGAGCCTACAGTGGCAAATTCGAGGCTGCTGTTTCTTTTGGAATTCCTGCAGTGGATATGTCTGGCATTCTAGGAAGGGGAAAAATGGGCCTGGGAGCTGTGAGAACTCGTGGCCAGGTGCTGCATCCCTGGCCTGCTGGCTGCCAGGCTGCTTTGCCTCCCAAGGCTGTCCTCCTGCTCTTCCAGCGCGAGCGTCCCCTCCTGATGCTGAGCAGCCGTGTTGTCTTCCCGCTCTCGCGCCTGGCTTCCTTGGCCGCACAGCGAGAACATTGTTTACTTCTTGCAGGGTGCCCCACGTGTCCAGGGGGAGTGTCCGGCGGAGGAGACATGATGAGGCAGCAGCTGCTGCTCGCTCTCGCGCTCTCTGCAGTGCTGTGTGCAAAGCCTCTCTGTGATGCGCCGCCCCAGCACTCCTTGGGCAGCGCCTGTTCATTCAGTCTGGACTTGGAAGCGCAATTCCTGAAGAGAGAGCCTTCAGCATCGCCGCACGCACGGGGCTGGCTTGCCATCGGGCCATAACTTTAGAAGGCATGCAGTGCCAGCGGTTGCGAAGCAATGGTGACATGCAGTGGGAACGGTGTCACTCGGCACCAGCATGCCACAGGGTCAGGGCTACGAGCTGATCAGTGCGTGTGGTGCCTGCGTGACCACATTCTACGAAGCATTCGCCACACTGCACCTGGGAGTCGTGTTCTGGTGCAAGTCCTTTCCACATCTTTCTGCAGCCCTGGAGAACTGCTGCCCAACCAGTGCAGCTCAGGGCTAAACCTGATGGATCAGAGGCCTGGCTCTCTCAAAGGCTGCATCCTCTGCTCATTAGAAGCCATCTCCTACGTGCAGCTGTTCAGAGCACTGGGCAGGTTCCTTCTCTCTCTCTCTTCCCACCTCCAGCTTTTCCCCTTGCCTCTTCCCCTCCTGCCTCTTCTCTTGACTTTTTTCACTGTCTCCCCCACCCCACTCACTCTGCCGCTCATCACATTCTCCTCTCCTCCCCACAGCTTTTTCCTTTCTCCCTTTGGGGTTTTTTCCTCTTCCCTTTCCATTTGCTGTGTTCGCTTCCTCTCTCCCCGACCCCCATGGTTTTTCCTCTCTGCCTTCCCTCCTTACCTCAAGACTGTCCTGTCCTCCTTTCCTGTGGCAGACAGTCAGACAACTCTTTCTTCACCTCCAGGGCCAGCTCCTTATTTGGACAAAGGCTGCAGACTCTGCTTCCTGCACTCCCTGCCTTGTGAAAAGGCAGGGCAGGCCTGAGAAGGAAGCCCTCCCAGTGGGCAGGAGTGCCCCCCAGCTCTGGGCTCTGCTGGGCTCCCTCTTTCTGGCCCAGGACCAGCCCCTGCCTTTTCAAAAGGCAGGATGGGGAGGGAGAGCCATGGGCTGGAAAGTTTTTACTGTGGATGTGATGCTGAGCCCAGGTCATGCGGACCTGCCTTCCCCCACCTCACCCTTATGCTGGCAGACAGGTTCAGCGCTTGATGCAATGTTGTCCCACAGCCCCTTCCTCTCACCCTCCCTCACCTGTCCTGCGCTGTAAATGTCAGAGGAGTAGGCAGGAGTTCCTGTCGTCCTTCTTCTGGCTGCTTCTCTAGTACTGACACCCTGAACAGAGCTGGTCTCTGGCAAAGGACTCTCTTGTCCTGCCTGGACTCCATGTCCTTGCCAGAGTGAGTTCTCCTTCCTGTCAAGTGCAGCTCGGTGACTGCATGTGCACAGGCTCTGGGAAATCCTTGAGGGCCTGCAGTAGGGTGGAATTCGGCCTGTCTTGGGACCTGTGCAGAGGAGGAGGCTGCAAGGGCAGCTGGCTGGAGCCTGTTTGTTCCAGGCACAGCTTCAGCTGTTGGTTTTGTGCCTTAAATCTGTAAACTGTTGTGGGAGTAGGCGCCCCTCTTCTGCATTCCCCGTTGGAGGCTTGCCCCAGGCACTGCTGTTGCAGGAGCCCAGTGAGAGGCTGCCGGGAGCGGAGCTTCTGCGTGGGGAGGCTGACCCTTGAACCTTCCCAGAGGCTCGTGGTGGGCCTCGGCACAGATTCCCTGGCATGTTGGGCACGCCCTGTCCTCTGGCTGGCTGGGCTCATTCCTGGTCAAGAGGTGCAAGATGGCAGTGTGGCCCATTGGGCGGAAGCGGCTCCCTGCTGTGCACTTGCCCTGAGTGGCCAGACAGCTTTCTTTTCAAGCCTGGGTGCTGCTCCTTGGCAGTGCTCCCTTTTGGCCCATGGTCTGACCCCATGTTTCTCTTGTTGCCCAAATGGGGGGCCTCTCATTCTGGCTTGCAGCTCACGCTGAGCCTGGGGCCAGCAGGCACACGCCGTGCTTGAAACCAGTGAGCCCACAGCGCCACCTGATCAGGAAGCAGCTTTTGCACATCCAGTGCGATGCCTGCCCTCGTCCTCACCATTAGCAGCCTCTTTCTTTTCTCTCTTTTGGTAGGATGAGCAGTTCCTAGGCTTTGGCTCAGACGATGAGGCCCAGGCTCAGAGTCCTGCCACATCTCCCACAGGTACGTTCAACTGGCAGAATCTGGCCATGAGTTTGTGCGGGTAGGATTGAGATGGAGCTGAATAATAATAATAATAATAATAATAATAATAATAATAATACCTAGTATTTATATACCACCTTTCTAGGTCATTAGATTGCTCTTTTTGACTTTATTCAAGGCGGTTTACATAGGCAGGCATTTCTAAACCCAAAGGGTTTTTACAATCACAAATAAGTTCTAATCTTACAAAAACGGCATACTTTCAGAGGCACAGCCTGCAGCACGAGCCATGTCCTGGCAGCATCACTGGGAGCCATGCAAGGGCTGCCTTCGGTGGGCGTGTGAATAAAGTCCAATGTTGCAACTTGGCTTCCGGGGAAGGAGAGGAATGGGGTCCAAATCCTAACACAAACATGATTTTAGAGTTCAGTCAGTTGACTAGGGACTCTTGAGTTCCAGCTTGCCCTGCTGTTGAGAGGCCGGTCAGTGACCCAGCCAGGGGCACTGAATCCTGCTGGAGGTTTTGTGAGCACGTGACTTGCAGCGAAAGTGCTGTGTCCTCTCTTAGCTTCTGCCCTAGTTGTGTTCAAGGTAAGAAGGTGTGCAATGAATTGTCCCAGCATGGAATTCTTTCCAGTTTGGCCTATGAAACCTGCAGAAAGGAGCAGTAGATGTCACTTGTGGCAGTCTGTCTCTTAAAATGTGAGGTGCAAAGAAATAAATATTGGACTTGGCTTATGCTGCACAATACCTGCTGTCCAGATATGGGCAATACTGTAAAACAAAATAGGATTAATGATACAGTCCCCCTTCAGTCTGGTTCATCCTGAATGACGGGCTTGATCTGTGGTTCTGGAAAGAAATGAGAGGAAATCACTAACTAGTCTTCAGAATGGTTAGAAAAATGTTGGTCCATGACAGTCGACAGAAGAAAAGTTCTTTCCTACCTCAGATGCTGGTGGTTTGGGTTGAATAGCTTGAGAAGTTCCATTTAGGTTGGATTCAGCAGCCTGTTTTTCTGTCATGTAAATACATAAACTTGTAAATACATAAACATGTCCTTGCCTCAGAGGGGGCTGTGGCGCAACAGAGAGAAGCTTACCACCCACTTTCCCACTTTTCTCCTTTTTCTGCAACCTCAGCCAAGGCCAGCACACGCAAGCCTCGTGGGAGACCCCGAAACAGCTCAGATCAAGGTTCGCTTGTGCTCCCAGAGTCCCCATCTGCAGGTTCCCCTTCAAGCAAAGCAGGATCCATTTCCATGGAAAAAGTAAGAAAGAAGGAACTGAAAGGCGGAGAGAAGAGGCGTGGGAGGCCTCCAGCGCTCTCAAGCATGAAGTTCGAGATCACCCACAAGGAGGCCATGCCAGGTACTCAGAAGGGAGGCCAGGAGGGAAAGGACAGCCTCAGGAAGACGAAGCGAGCACCGTCCTCTGCGTTTCAACACGCTGCAAAAATCAAGAAGCTAAGAGCGGGCAAACTGTCCCCACTGAAATCTAAGTTCAAATCTGGGAAGCTCCAGCTGGGGAGAAAAGGGGTTCCCATCGTACGTAGGAGAGGGCGGCCACCCTCTTCCGAGCGCTTGAAGACTGCCCCAGACCTGGTTGCGAGTCCTCAGCTGGAAAAAGCCCAGAGGATGCGAAAGGAGAAGGACGGCGCACCCCCCCTCCCAAAAGAGGAGAAGCTTGCTGTCAGGCAGAGCCCCCGCAGGATCAAGCCCGTGAGGATCATTCCTTCCTCCAAGAGGACAGATGCCACAATTGCAAAGCAGCTCCTGCAGCGGGCTAAAAAGGGAGCCCAGAAGAAGATTGAGAAGGAAGCGGCAAAGCTCCAGGGCCGGAAGGGCAGAGCCCCGCTCAAGAACATCCGGCAGTTCATCATGCCGGTGGTGAGCGCAATTTCCTCCCGCATAATCAAGACCCCCAAGCGCTTCATTGAAGACGAGGACTACGACCCCCCGATCAAGATGGCCCGCCTGGAGTCCGCGCCCAACAGCCGCTTCAGTGCCACCTCGTGTGGCTCCAGCGAGAAGTCCAGCGCGGCCTCTCAGCACTCCTCCCAGATGTCCTCAGACTCCTCGCGCTCCAGCAGCCCCAGCGTGGACACCTCGACCGATTCCCAGGCCTCTGAGGAGATGCAGGGCCTGTCCGAGGAGGGCAGCAATGCCCCAGAAGCACACTCGCCCTCGCCCGCCTCCCCATCCCCTGAGAACGAGGCTGGCGAGAGGCGGCGGCGGAGGTTTTCCATGGCCGAGAGGAACTTTGGGCCCAAAGCACTGAAGAAGCTGCCCAGCCTCCAACACGTGACGCCGCCGCAGCAGCCCTCGTCGTCTTCTCCTCCCCCACCCCTCCTCACCCCTCCGCCCCCACTCCAGCCCCCTGCGGGCATCTCGGACCACGCTCCTTGGCTTATGCCTCCCACAATCCCTTTGGCATCGCCCTTCTTGCCCTCGTCTGCTGCCCCCGTGCAAGAGAAGCGGAAGTCGATCCTTCGGGAGCCGACGTTCCGGTGGACCTCCCTGAAGCACTCCCGGTCAGAGCCACAGTACTTCTCCTCAGCCAAGTATGCCAAAGAAGGTCTCATTCGCAAGCCCATATTTGACAATTTTCGGCCTCCACCGTTGACCCCCGAGGACGTTGGCTTTGCCGCTGGCTTTTCGGCCCCAGGAGCCACTGCTCCGGCCCGCTTGTTTTCTCCCCTGCCCTCCGGAACAAGGTTTGATGTGCACAGGAGAAGCCCCCTGCTGCGAGCCCCGAGGTTCACCCCGAGCGAGGCCCACTCGCGCATCTTTGAGTCCGTCACTTTGCCCTCCTCCGCTAGTCGAGCCACTGCGGGGGCTGCCAGCGCAGCAGCCTCTTCAAGGAAGCGCAAGCGGAGAGTCTTCAGCCCCATCCGCTCTGAGCCCAGATCTCCGTCACACTCCATGCGGACGAGAAGTGGCCGGCTGAGCAGCGCTGAGCTGTCCTCCCTTGCGCCGCCCTCCTCCGTCTCTTCCTCCCTCGCAAGCATTTCTGTGGGTTCCCTGACCACTGGTGCCTTAAATGCCACTTTTGCTTTTCCTTCCCATTCCATATCCCAGCCTGGGGAGCTGACAGAGAAAAGTCAGAGGCCAAGGAAGCAGGCGAGCGTCCCAGCAGAGCCTTTCCCGTCCAGCGGTCCTGCTCCCCTCTTTCCCTGGTACACGCCAAGTCCCCAGACAGAAAGGGGCAGGAACAAAGACAGGGCCACTGAGGAGCCATCCAAAGACAAGGAAAGCGACAAGAACGTCGAGAGGGAGAAGGACCGGGAGAGGGAGAAAGAGAACAAGCGGGAGTCCCGGAAGGAGAGGCGGAAGAAGGCGCCGGACATTCAGAGCAGCTCCGCTTTGTTCCCTTTGACTCGCATTTCCAAAGGCAAAGGGATCATCCATGAAGACGGCGCTGTGTCCTCTTCTGCCAAAAAACCTGCAGGACGGAAGAAATCGGCAGCCACGGATTCAGCAGCCAACATGCCTGCTGTGGTCCTTGTGGAATCAGCAGCCGCCATCAAGACCAAACTCTCCAAGAAAGGCCGAGGAGGACTAGAAAAAGCCAGCCTGGAGCTTAGTTTGGCTGCCCCCTCGGTAGAGAAGGAAGAATCCTTGTGCCTCCCGGCTTCTTCAGTGAGCCTTGTGAAACATTCCACGTCCTCCATTAGCTCAGTGTTGGCTCATGCCGACAAGCTTCCAATGACCGACAAGAGGGTGGCCAGCCTCCTGAAGAAGGCGAAAGCCCAGCTGTACAAGATTGAGAAGAGCAAATCCCTCAAGCAGGTGGATCAACCAAAGGGACAGGTATTTTCTCCATAATGATGGGTTGAATCGGAAGCTGAGTGCATCTGCGGAACTAGCCCTGGCAGCAGGAGGCAGTGCCCGACTTGGGAGCGGGGGTGGAGAGCAGCAACGGTTGCAGTCAGTGATGGTCCACGGGGCGTAGTACAGCCAGCCTCCCAGTGTCTGCAGGCTGGGAGCCAGAGCTCCAGGGGTTCAGAGTCGTGCTGGGGGAGCAGTGCCTTGTGAGGCTTTTTCTAGAGCTGCCTCAAGCCCATGTTGAGACAGGGTGAGGGATCTTGCCCACCTCGCAGGAAGCTTCTGCCTTTTGGCTAGCAAGCCTTTTCCCGTTGTAGCATTTATCCTCGTCCATCCATTTGCCTACTATGCAGTGCTGCCTGTGCTTTCCAGCCCACAAAGAACATTCTGGGGCGTGTTGCGTAGCAGCCGCCAAAGACGAGCCTGTTTTCCTGGTGGACTCTTGGTTGCCCACTGAGGTGTTGTGCTGCAAAGGCTGGACTCGGTCATAGTATTTTTAAGATGCTTAGAAAGAGAAAAGCCAATGGGTTTGCACTGCCGTCAAGTAAAAGAGAAACTGAACTTGGAAACTAACCTTTTCGGAAAGTTCAGAAAACGATAGCTTCTGCTGTGCAGCCTATCCCCCGCCTTTGGTTTGAATCACTGGCAAGGAGTATTGCACCCAAAAGGCTCCTCTCAACATTCTTTGCACTCTTCCTCTCCCCCCCCCCCGCAGGGTCAAGAGAGTGATTCATCTGAGACCTCGGTGAGAGGGCCGCGCATTAAGCATGTCTGCAGAAGGGCAGCTGTAGCACTGGGTCGCAAGCGAGCAGTCTTTCCTGATGACATGCCCACTCTGAGTGCCTTACCGTGGGAGGAGCGGGAGAAGATACTGTCTTCCATGGGGAACGATGGTAAGACGTTGGATTTGTGCATGCTGGTGTTGCTCTCCCCGGGATGCCCCAGTGGCAGCAGGTGGGGTAAACCGCGGCTGCCATGTGGGAAGACTCGTGCCCTTAGAACCCCTGTGGGGCTCTGTGTGTGACCCTGAGCTGGGAGGACAGCCCACGCCGGATGGGGCTTCCAGGATGGAGCGTCAGGCAGTGCTGTGGCTGGCTGGGCCCTTTTCCGCTGGCCGTGGAATTCATGACGGGCGCTTCCTTTGACAGATAAGTCTTCGGTTGCTGGTTCAGAAGATGCTGAGCCCCTGGCGCCGCCCATCAAGCCCATCAAGCCCATTACCAGGAACAAGGCCCCCCAGGAGCCCCCTGTGAAGAAAGGCCGGCGATCCAGGCGCTGCGGGCAGTGCCCGGGCTGCCAGGTTCCCGAGGATTGCGGAGTCTGTACAAATTGCCTGGATAAGCCAAAGTTTGGGGGGCGGAACATAAAGAAGCAGTGCTGCAAGTAAGTGGGGTGGGTGAGAGGGAGGCCTCCTCCCTTCTCTTGCTCAGGCAGCGTAGCCAGCCTCTGCCGGACTCTGTGTGGGGCGAGGGGGCTTAGCCCGGTCCTTCGACGGTCACCCAAGAGGAGCTGTGGAGTGTCAGCCAGCTGACTTTGCTGCCCAAGTCCCCTTCACTCGGCCTCAGGGGATCTCCTGGCATTCAGTGTGGCATCAGCATCTCAAGTAGTGGCTAGGAATTGGGAGGGGTGGGCTGTAGGTGGGAGTGCATCTTCAGTGTCGTTTCTGTTGCCTGCAGCTCTGGATTATTCCATGCTGGAAAATCTGTGACGACAGCTCTAGTTTCCCAGGTGTCGCTCGCTGTGGGACTTGTTCCCTTGCATTGACACGTGGATACCAGGTGCTTGCTTGGAGCAGTTTCAGCAGCACTTCGGGGCAAGAGTTCGGGCCTGGGAGAAACTGGGAAAGCAGTCGTAGTCCACTCTGCTTGGAAGCAAAGCCTTGCGCTCCGAAGATAGCGTCTTGCTAGTGCAGGAGGAGGACTCGGGCCTCTCCAGTCGCCTTTCTCTCCTTTGTCATGTGTGGCTCCAGCCGGTCCAAAGCGCAGACGGGCCAGGTTGGGCTGGGCCTTCCTCCCACTTTGACTCGCAAGGCACTTCGGCGTTTTCCTGGAGGCCTCCTCTTAGGGGACTGGAGCCCGAAGCAGCGGCAGGCCCTTAATTCTCCTCACTGGCTCATGTCATTCTAGGATGAGGAAGTGTCAGAATTTGCAGTGGATGCCATCAAAAGCCTTTCTCCAAAAGCAAGCCAAAGGTAGGCCCTTCTCTTCCTGGTGGCTGCCTCTCCTCTGCCCATCAGTCCTTTTGGGTAGACCGTTCTGGAGAGACGGCTGCACCACCTGCAATGGCAGCTGAGGTTCTGCTTTTGCATCGCAGCGGCGAAAAAGAAGGAGAAGAAGTCCAAGTCCAGTGAGAAGAAGGACAGCCACGCTGGGAGGAGCCAGGCGGACCCCGGGCAGAAGGCAGCTCCGCAGCCCCACTTGGCCAAAGAGGACAAGGCCTCCAAGCGAGGCAGTGAGCCCACCCGGAAGCCCAGTGAGGAGAAGAGTGAGGAGGGGCCTCCGCCGCCACCGCTCCCAGACCCCAAGCAGGCCCCTCCGCACGCTGCCAGGAAAGCCAGCAAGCAGGCACCACCTCCCACGCTGGCGCCTCTCACCCCGCCACCAAACGTAGGCCCACCAAAAAAGGAAGCCCCCAAAGCCACCCCTGTGGAGCCCAAGAACAGGCCGCCTCCGCCAGCAGAAGCAGGTAGGTGGTCAGGAGTCCCTGGCCAAGCAGCCGGACTGCATGCCTGTCGCTTCCGACGCCTCTGAGCAGGGCAGGACCAGGGGCGCTGGGGCCCCGCTGGCAGCGTGTCCTGTGCGGCCCCAGGGTCACAGCCACTGTCTGTGGAGTCCTGGAGGGAGCAGTGAATGTTGTTGGATGGAAGGCCAGCCAGACCTGTGCTTAAGCAATGAACCGGATGGATCTCAGCACGTTTTAAGGTGGAATTGCCGATGTGTACATCTGCTGTGTGTAAACTGTGTGTGTAGATTACTGTTGAAAGGTAAATAGTTACAAAAGCACTTGTTTTAGTGACTGTGAAGTGATTTAGTTAAAATATTTCTTTTATTTTTTGTTTAGACAAAAATTCAAAATGTCTGTTGCACTGTGTAGTTGTGTGTATTTGGCAAGTCTAGATTACTTTCGCATGGGGCTGCCAGTTTTCTGTGTCATCGTCGGTCACTGTTTCTTCATGTCTCGATTTGCCGTGATTTCTTTGAGGCTTGTAACCAGGCGCGCTTCCCCCAGGTCCAGAGCTAAGCAAGCAGAAGAAAGTGGCTCCTCGTCCAAGCTTGCCAGTGAAGCCGAAGCCAAAAGAAAAGGTAACCTGCTCGTGCCCCCTGCCGTCGCTCTTGCTTGGCTCCCAGAGGGACAGGCTGGTGCTGCGCGGGACTTTGCTGAGATGCTCCCGGGGCTCTGGGGGGGCCTGCTGGGGAGGTGGGCCGTCGCCTGGGGCCGCCCTTCCTTGTGGCACGCCATGGGGAGGAGGGGCCCGCCTGGTGCGGAGTGATCTTCTCAGAGCCAGGTGGCTCCTTCGCTCGCCCGAAGCGTGCAGTGCTTCCTGTCACATGGGCAGGCGGGGCCCACCTCCTGCAGTGCAGGGACCTGCTCAGTGGAGACTCCCGGTGGTCTCTTGGCCTCGTCCTGCCTGTCCCGCTCAGCAGTGATCAGTCGGCTGCTCCGGAGTGGCTCTCTGGACTCGGCAGTGCCCTCAGCTTGTATTGGCTTCGTGCCCCCGCTGAAGAGTGACAGGAGTGCTCCTGGAGTTCAGCGCGTGGCTCTTCAGGAGCACAGCGACCACCTGCCATCGTCTTCCTTTGGGAACATTTGCTGTGTGTTGATTCCCCAGGAGAAGCCTGCGCCAGTCAGCAAGCCGGAGAGCAGCTCCCTTAACTTGCTGAACACTCTGTCCAATGGCAGCAGCTCCAAGCAGAAGCCCCTGACTGACGGGGTCCACCGGATCCGAGTAGACTTCAAGGTGAAAGGGCATGGGCTTCGGGGGCTGCTCAGTCCTTTCTCTGTCAGGAAAGCAGCTGGGTGGGGGTGGGGGTGGGGGCTTGCAGGCTACAGTGGCGTCCGGTCTTCCTTCTGAGGACTCCGTCACTGAAAGCTGCTTGACTTTCCAAAGAAGTAGATGCATCTCGAGTCACTTGCAACGCATGAATGCGAGCCAGTCATTGCAGATGGGAGAAGGGCTGGCTCATTGACACTAGGCCGCCTTCCAAGGGGTTGATCTGCAGCAATGTATGCGCAAGTGCTGCGCTGGGCACCCAAGGGGGGGACTGCTCAGGTCTTGTGGCCGGAGTGGGTTTGTAGCATCTTGCATCCCACACTTTATATGTGACGGGAGCCTTGGCGGAATAAACCCTCTTGTGACAACACTCCTGACCTCTGTGCCCCTTGGCTGGGTCCAGCATAGGATTCCTTTGCCTTTGATGCACTTGCTTTTGTGCATTTCAGGAGGACTGTGAAGCTGAGAGCGTCTGGGAAATGGGCGGTCTGGGCATCTTGACCTCCCTCCCCATAACTCCCCGAGTGGTCTGCTTCCTCTGTGCCAGCAGCGGGCATGTGGAGGTGAGGAGCCTCGCAGTCGGGACTGGGCAATTCCACACACCAGCGCTTGTGATGATCCCTGTTGCCTTAAGCAGAAGGAAAACTGCGCTGGAAGGTGGTGCTGGATTCTTAATCAACACTATCCATTATTTTGCAGAATCTGCTGCGGTTTGAAGTGCTGCTTGGCCTGTCCCTGAAAGCAAGGGCAGGCCGAGGGCTCCTGCCTCCAGGCACATGCTCCAGTTGGCCTTTCACCAGTCCAACCAGTATCGGTTGCCCTGTGGGTGGGCTGGTGGGTGCACTGGAGATCAGAAGGCCTGTGGCTTTTGCTGCATTTGGCAGTGTTTGCCTGACTTCATGTTGCTCTTCGTCCCCCTGGGGTGAGGCGCATCTAACCCTTGCAGCAATTCAGCAGGAGTGCAGCCTGTGTGGCAGTGGGGTTGGCCTGTTAGCCTGCAGGCCTGCTGCTGCTTCCCATGAAAGCTTGACAGGTCCTTCGCTTCCCTTAGGAAATTGTGGGGTATGCAGCTGACTCACTGACTTGTTTTCCTCTCCCCCCCCCCCATGCAGTTTGTGTATTGTCAGGTATGTTGTGAGCCTTTCCACAAGTTCTGCTTAGAGGAGAGTGAGCGCCCCCTGGAGGACCAGCTGGAGAATTGGTGCTGTCGGCATTGCAAGTTCTGCCATGTGTGTGGAAGGCAGCATCAGGCCACCAAGGTAGTCGGGCTTAGGGGTGGGCAGCCTCCCCCTCAGAGGGTCTCTCTGAACATGGGGCTGGGGTTGGTGGGCCTGTTCCTTTTCCCAGTCACGCCTTGGGATCCAGTTTTGAGTTATGCTGGCCTTGAGTTCTGGTATTGCATCTGAGGTTTAAAGGACACAGGAAAAGCCCTGCTGGACCAGGCCAAGGGCCCATCTAGTCCATCAGATGTATCAGGGAGTGCTGAAGACAACAAGACGTCTACATCCTGTTGCCACCTGTAAAACTCAGAGGTTGCATGTAGTGCTTGACTTGTAACCTGTGATGGACTTTTCCTCCACAAATCTGTCCACTTCCCTGTTAAAGGGCATCTAGGCCAGGTTTCCATCGCAGCTGGGTGAAGAAATATTTCATTGTTCTGCCTCTTTTCAATTTTAGTGGCTCTCCCCAGAACTTCCCTCTGTCCATTCCATGCTTAATTTTATATGTTTCATTCATGGTCTCCCCCCCGCCCACATCCCCGGGCACTCTCTTTCTAGACCACTGGTTCACCACCTTACTTGGGACTCTGTCCCCTTAAGGAGGGTAGCGACCCTTCTGGGTTTCACTGCCATCAATTACATGTGAGAAGTGATGGTGTCAACAGAACCTGGAATTGTTCCCCAGTCAGGTCACTACTCTCCTTAAAGGCGTAGTGTCCCCAAAAAAACTTGCACACCTGCCCTGGGGGGGTCATGACCCCCAGGTTGGGAAACACTGTTGTGGACAGAAAAGCCCCAAACATTGTAGCCTTTCCCTGTAAGGGAGATGCTCTGGCTGCCTAATTTTGGTCGCTCTCTTCTGCGTCTTTTCTAGTTTCACTATGTCCATTTTGAGATGTGGCAACCAGAACTGCACGCCGTACTCCAGATGTGGCCTTGCCATTGATTTGTGCAGTGGCATAACGATGTTGGCCCTTTTATTCTCAGTCCCTTTTTTATGTGACCCTGAGCATGTCACCAGGCAGGCCTGGGCTGGCACTCTCAGAGTTGCTCTTTGCTTTGGTCCTGCAGCAACTGCTGGAGTGCAACAAGTGCCGAAACAGCTACCACCCAGAGTGCCTGGGGCCGAACTACCCAACAAAGCCTACCAAGAAGAAGAGGGTCTGGGTGAGTTGATCAGGCACGCCTCCTTGGTCTTCCCCGTGGAGCCAGCCTGCTAAGCACTACAGCACTTCTGACCTCCAGAGGGCTGCATCATCTCTGCCCGTGTCCTGTTCTGTTCGATGCTGCCTGGCATCCGTGGCAGCCTGTGTGCCCCATTTGTGGTTAGCCAGTGGAGGGCAGCTGCCCCTTCTGTGCCTGCAGTGCGTGGAGCCTTGAGCAACAGTGTGACTGCTCTGTCTCTCCAGATCTGCACAAAGTGTGTTCGCTGCAAGAGCTGTGGGGCGACAACGCCAGGCAAAGGATGGGACGCCCAGTGGTCTCACGACTTCTCTCTTTGTCATGACTGTGCCAAACTCTTTGCTAAAGGTGCGGGGAGTGCTGAGTGGGGAGGCTGGCTGGCTGGCTGGCTGGCTGGCTAGCTGACTACAGTTTTAGGGTAGGCAGGGCCCAGGCCAGCATTCCAAACACAGGTACAGTCCTTGCAGAGTGGTTGTGGTGGGGTGCAACCTTCCACCTGCTGCAGAGAAAATTGGCTCTTCCCTGGCCTCCTGGTGGCAGGGCCAGGTAGTGAACCCCTGGCAAGCCCTGTGGGCTGGTGTGTGTGCTGGTGGCTGGACTGCCCCTCTTGCTTGCAGGGAACTTCTGCCCGCTCTGTGACAAGTGCTATGACGACGATGACTATGAGAGCAAGATGATGCAGTGTGGGAAATGCGACCGCTGGGTGCACTCCAAGTGTGAGAACCTCTCCGGTGAGGCTCCCCTCCTGCCTGCCCCTGTGCACCGGAGGGCCCTGCACTGGCTGCCGCTGCAAAGGCAGAGTTGCTGCCTGGTGCTCGGAACCCTTTCACAAGAACCAGCTTGGATGGCGAAGGGGTCGCAAAACTCACTTTTGTCCTCTCTGCCTGTGGCGTCGCAAGAGTGCCTGGGCAGCCCAGGGGCTCACTGTCCTGAGCTCGTGGTGCTAAACTGGGTTTAGTGTTGGGCTTACCGGGAGCCCAACTCTGCAGGCTGCTGCAGGAGGAGAGATGTCTCAAGAGGGAGCAGAGATGGCCCGCCCCCGGTAGGGAATCGGGACCCAAGACAGAGATCAGGCCCCACTCGAGATGTCCAGGGGGCTGCATTCCCTGTCCCATTAATGACTACACTGGGTTTGCAGGCCCAGTGATGGGTGTGTCCCAGAGCCAAGCCCTCTGCATGCCGCTTCCTGGCCCTGAGAGCTGCCAGTCCCCCAAATGTGACTTCCATCATCTACCTGCAGACGAGATGTATGAGATCCTCTCCAACCTGCCAGAGAGTGTGGCTTACACCTGCATTAACTGCACTGAGCAGCATCCTGCTGAGTGGCGGCTGGCACTGGGGAAGGAGCTGCAGCTCTCTTTGAGGCAGGTGCTGGTGGCCCTGCTGAACTCCAGGACGACCAGTCACTTGCTGCGCTACAGACAGGTGGGTCTTCGCTCGCTCACTCGCTCTGTGGGAACTGTGCAGCAGCACTGACAAGAGTGGGCAGCGCAGTGCAATTTCAGGAGTTTCAGAGCAAGGCAGAGATGCTTTATAATGGCCGTGGCCAGAGTGTGTGTGTGTGTGAGAGAGAGAGGGAGAGAGAGAGAACGGGAAGAACTGTCCTGTTGTTTAGTGCCAAAGACATTCTTTGCCAAAGAACCATTTAACTTTATTATTACCCTGTAAACCGCTTTGTGAACTTCGTGTTGAAAAGCGGTATATAAATACGATGGATTGATCGATGGATTGATTCTGCCTTGTTCTCTGTCTCCAGGCAGCCAAGCCACCTGACCTAAACCCGGAGACAGAGGAAAGTGTCCAGTCCCGAAGTTCCCCAGAAGGCCCAGACCCCCCAGTGCTAACCGAAGTCAGCAAGCAGGAAGAGCAGCAGCCCCTTGATTTGGAAGGCGTGAAACGAAAAATGGACCAAGGAGGCTACACCTCGGTGGTATGTCACACTTTGGGCAGCACCTCCCACTTTCGGTTCTTATTTCACTTTTTTATTTAACTAAAGTGAAATATTTAAAACATCTAAACCATGCATAGGCACTTCATAAAACACAGCAAGAGCGAAGGGGTACGTCCTACTCACATACAAATCAAAACATCAAAATCAACAAAATGTAACCCCCACAGCCCTTCTTACACTATCCAATTAATTCCTCCATTACAATTATTTTAATCTATTTCCATAATTCCATTCAACAAATCTGCTTATCATTAAATCATTATTCTCTCATATGCAAAAAGTAATAAGTGGCTTCCAGCTGCTCACAAAAAATTTACTGACTTAATGTAAAATCGTAAGTTTATCCATTTCTGCAGTCCAAAACTTTTGTCCACCATTTTTCAATCAAAGGTACTTCAGAATTTTTCCAGTATTGTGTATAAAGAATTCTCGCTGACTTGTCATATATAAAAATAAAGCTGCAAACTTTTTGTCCACATATTCATCTTCCATACCCAGCAAAAAGGTGTCAGGCTTCATTTGCAAATTCGCTTTTAAAATCACTTGCATCTGTGCATGCATACGAATCCGATACTTTTTCTCTTTATTACATGTCCGCCACATGTGATAAAATGATCCTTCCTGTCTCTTGCACTTCCAACATCTATCTGACATGTTTTCTTACATCTGTGCTGATTTACTGGGAGTCCTGCACCATCTGCCCCTTGCAGTTCTTACAGCTGCCTCTGGCTCCCTGTAGCAGGAGAAAACAAAATACAAATTTTAATTTAAAAAATGGCTGCTGTGACTGCACTGAAGTGGTCTGACCACGCTGTGCTTCTGCCCGCCTGTCCCCCTCTGCATCCTGAAGGGCGTGGGCGTGGCCTCCAAGGAACTGCTTACCTGGGAAACGTTGCTCTTCGGCTGCCCTGGAGCAGAGGGGGCAGGAGGGAGAGGCGATGAGCGGGCGGTTGGCTTTCTAGGCTGCTCACGAGTGGGGGTGAGGGGGGCCTTCAGCCCCCCAAGGGAGGAGGGTGGCAGGCAGCAGGGGAGTGTGCTGACGAGGGTGGCACACTTGTCAGGAGGGTGAGTGCCTCGTGTCCCCTTCCAGCTGGAGTTCAGCGATGACATTGTCAAGATCATTCAGGCAGCCATGAATGCAGATGGGGGGCAGCCAGAGCTCAAGAAAGCCAACAGCATGGTGAAGTCCTTCTTTGTCCGGGTAAGCCCCCCCCCCCCCAATTTGCCCACACTTCTGCAGGAACTCCTGTTTCTGCTGCCTGGGAGGTAGCTCAGGCCTTGGCTTGGCAGACTCCTGAGTCCATTATGCACAGCCACTGGCTGTAGGCGTGCTGGGTCCTGGATGGTCTCTCCAAATGTCTAGTGAGGAGTCTGATACAGCACTTCTAATAAAACTTCTTTTTAAACCTCCATCTTTTTCTTCAGCAAATGGAGCGAGTCTTTCCCTGGTTCAGTGTAAAGAAATCCAGATTTTGGGAACCGAATAAAGTTGCAACCAAGTAAGTGACCCGCTGCCTCTCTGGAGGACGTGGCCCCAGAGCGCCCACCCCTGGGAAGTGAATGGGGTCTCCAGGCGGGGCCTCCTGCCCTGATGGGGGAGGGGAGGTGCTGGAGTCTGGCGCCCTGCAGGGCGTTGCAGGGCTGGGCTTGGACTCGCCGTGGAGACGGCTGCGAGGGAGGCCGTGCAGGGGCAGCTTCTTCCGACTGACGGCCGCCTCTCCGGTTGCCTTTCAGCAGTGGGATGCTCCCGAACGCTGTCCTGCCTCCTTCGCTTGACCATAACTATGCTCAGTGGCAGGAACGTGAAGAGAACAGCTGTGCCCAGCAGCCTCCTCTGATGAAGAAAATCATTCCAGCTCCTCGACCCAGAGGCCCTGGCGAGCCGGACTCCCCAACTCCACTGCTGCCTCCCACTCCCCCCATATCCAGTGAGCAGTGGGGCCTTCCGCGGTTGCCTTGTGGCTGAGCTGCCAAGGGAGGCTTCCCCAGCTGGAGTCAGCCACTGCCGTGCATTCTTGTTACGCGGTGCCCTTGGGCAGGCCCTGCCCTCAGTCATCCCTAGCCGCAGTATGGGGGCGGGGGTGTGTGTGTGTCCTTCTGGGATGTCACTGAAGATGCACACGTAGAAGTGCTCTGCATGCTCAGGAGGCTTTTGCTGACTGGTGTTGTGAACCCCAGGATGAGTCGGGCACAAGGAGAGACCTGGTTGCTGGCCTTGGGCCCAGTCCAGCCCTGGGTTGTGCCTCTGATTGCTTGATTGGCATGTGGCTTTTTGGTCTAAAGAGGAGCAGGCAGCTGAAGCGACGCACTGTGGATCCAGCTAGCACAGTAGTAAGGACACAAGAAGAGCCCTGTTGGACTGGACCACCTAGTCCAGCTTCCTGTATCTCACAGGGGCCCACCAGATGCCTCAGGGAGCACACAAGACAAGATGCCTGCATCTTGTTGCCACTCCCATGCACCTGGCATTTCAGATACAGCCTACTTCTACAACCAGGAGGTTGCACTTACCCATCATGGCTTGTAAACTGTGATGGACTTTTACTGCATCAGATTGTCCAATGCGCTTTTAAAGGCATCCAGGTCAGAGGCAATCACCACATCCTGTGGCAAGGAGTTCCACATATTACATGCTGAGTAAAGAAATGTTTTCTTTTGTCTGTTGTGACTCTCCCTTTAGTGGGGTGTCCCCTGGTTCTGGTGCTGTGTGAAAGAGAAAAGAACATCCCTCTATCCATCCCCTGCATAATTTTATCTGCCTCAGGCATGTCCCCCCTCCAGACTAAAGAACCCCAAGCATCCTGGCCTTCCCGGAGTGTCTCTGCTGGACGCCCAGTCTGCCAGGAGAGGCTGCTGGCGCCTTCCACGTCCCTGGGCGGGAGGCTGCTGTGGGTCTGCGCAAGGGGCTCCTCCAGCGGTGCCTTGTCCGGACTGAACCGTTTTCTCTCTCTCTGCTTTGAGGTTCTGACAGGAGCAGGGAGGACAGCCCCGAACTGGCGCCGCCTCCAGACGTGGAAGACAACCGGCAGTGTGCGCTTTGCCTGAAGTATGGCGACGATGGGGGCAACGTGAGTCTCTGCCAGCCGCAGGGCGTGAGGCGAGGCGCTGGCTGTGCTCCCAGGCCCATGGCCGCTGCAGCCCCTCGGGGGCATAGCCCCTAGGGCGGGGTGGGCGCTGCGCTGGGGCCTGGGCTCTGACCGCGCCTGACGGCTCTCTGCAGGATGCCGGCCGCCTCCTCTACATTGGGCAGAACGAGTGGACCCATGTAAACTGCGCCCTGTGGTCCGCGGAAGTGTTTGAGGACGACGACGGCTCCCTGAAGAACGTGCACGTGGCCGTGATCCGCGGGAAGCAGCTGGTGAGTGGGGGCCAAGCGAGGCACCGGAGTCTTCTGACGAAGCGCCTGCGGAACGCCAGCCCTCTCGCTCACAAGCAGGCCGCCTCTCCCACAGCTGCCAGAGCAGGGAAGGGCTTGGGAAGGCCTGCTGCCCTTCTCCAGGGGACGAGCGTAGGGCTCTTGCCGCGTGGAAAAAGGAGCCTGACCTGAACTGCCGGGAATCAGGAGCACCCGGGCCTGGGAGCTTCGCAAGTTGCTGTCTTGCTGAAAAGTGCATGAAGCAGCCCTGGCAGGTCACCCACATTTCCTTGGCGCAAGTGGGAAGCCAGAAGCCAGCCGTGGTGACTGTCCTGCAGCAGCCAAGGGGGGCCTCAGTGACCGCAGCAGATGTTTGGCTGTTGACCTGCCTGCTGCTCTGCCGCAGTCCTTAGTCACTGACCCCCTTTGCTGGCATTGAAAAAGAAGTGCAAACTGGGGGCACTGACATAGCTGTGCCCGAGGAGAACGATCTGTATTCTGCAGTGGAATAGTAGGGCCTCCTCACAATAAGGGAATGTCTGTTCCTTTACCTTGGCGCTGCACTGCAGTTACCCCGGTCCTGGAAAGTAGGTTAGGATTGTGCCCTGAAAAGCCTTTGAGGAACCCTTAAGTCAGAGTTAACAGTGGGAAGTCTAGAGAGGTTCTGCGTCCCTGAAATGAAGAGGTGTTGTGAGAGCGCCTGCGGGGTCCCACCTGAGTTTGGAAAAGGTTTGTTCCCTCCTGCGGAGAGCAGCAGCAGCAGCAGCTCCCCGGCGTGCTCAGAGAGGCGCTCCTCTGGCTCTTCCTCACAGTGAGCTCCGGTGGTGCTGTGGACTGCACCGCACGGCTTCAGCACCTCTGTCCTGGTCACTGGCCAACACGTCTCCCTCTTACAGCGGTGCGAATTCTGCCAGAGGCCGGGGGCCACCGTGGGCTGCTGCTTGACCTCCTGCACCAGCAACTACCACTTCATGTGCTCCCGGGCCAAGAACTGCATCTTCCTGGAGGACAAGAAAGTGTACTGCCAGCGCCATCGGGACCTGATCAAGGGAGAGGTGAGGCCCCAGGCCCGGCTGCCCCCTGCCCCACATTCCTCTCGCCCTGTGCTCAGATCATGACTGCAGCTCCCCCCCCCTTTGTGCCTGCTGCAGGTGGTGCCTGAGAATGGGTTTGAGGTGCTGAGACGAGTCTTTGTGGATTTTGAAGGGATCAGTTTGCGGCGAAGGTTTCTCCATGGTTTGGAGCCAGAGAACATCCACATGATGATTGGTGAGGAAGGGGGCCGCTGCCTCTGGCATCGTGAGCACACTGAAGGCTCCTCCTCCCCCTCACGCTTCACCTTTTCCGCACAGGGTCCATGACCATTGACTGCCTGGGCATTCTGAGCGACCTGTCTGACTGTGAGGACAAGCTGTTCCCCATTGGCTACCAGTAAGTGGAAGCCAGTTCCAGGAAGCACTCTGGTGCCCCACTCAGCAGGAGGGGAAGCCTCTGCTCCTCGCCTGTAAGGGGGCTGAGAGTGGAAGCCTGGATGCTGCAGGCACACAGGACTGGGTCCAGAGCAAATATTTATTCTGCGTGCACTTGCTTCCCAGGTGCTCCCGCGTGTACTGGAGCACCACAGATGCTCGGAAGCGCTGTGTGTACACCTGCAAAATCATGGAATGCCGCCCCCCCACCCTGGAGCCAGATATCAACAGCACCGTAGAACACGATGACAACAAGACCATCACCCACAGTCCAGAGCGACCCTCGGGTGAGCTGCTTTGTGCAAGGATTGGCCTAACGCTGGGGCCTCTGCCTAAGACTTGGCCCCCTGTGACTTGGGTCTTTCCATTGGGCTTTCTGACGGCCCCTGGGATTTTCCCTTCCTCTTCAGTGGGCAGGAGACCCAGAGCAGATGAATTCCTGCGCAGGAGAGACCAGGCCTGTGGTGAGGAGATCCCCAGGCATCATACGGTGCTGGAGGGGCCCAAACCAGATGGCTGGAACCCCGAGCCTTTGCCCCTTTGCGGGAGGTGTACTGGCTGGGGAGGAGGGCGCTTCCAGCTGGCCTCTTGCTGTGACGGTCTCTCCCCTCGGTCTTCTGTTTGGCTTCACGGGGCCCAGGTGCCAGCATGGGTCACACCACCCCTTTCTCCCCACCTGCCTGTCTTGCACAGCCCTGGGTAGATTCTTCTCTCCAAGTTCCGTGAGAGAGGATGTGATGGAGAAGAACCGCCTTCTCCTCCCCTGAAGCTGTTTTGTTCAGACCAGATTTCTTTGGGGGAGGCTGTTTTGCCCACCCCCAGGCATTCCTGACTCCTGTTTTCCTTCTGCAGCAGAAATTCCGGCCAGAGAGGCCTTTGCTATGCCTGCCAGTATGAGCCCTCCCTCTGCAGACTTAACGCCGCACTCTCAGAACTGCAAGGCTCTGCGCATCAGGACGCCAAGCTTTTCTCCTGCCCAGCGATCTCCTGGCTCAAGGCCGTTGCCCTCTGCAGGTCGGCCTTCTTCCCTGCCCCCATCCCATCCCCATGCTGCAGTGCACGGCCGGTGCCTGAGGCTCGGAAACGGCCACTCCCTTTACATGCCAGGGTCCCGGTTTGTGGCCTTTGGGCCTCAGTAGGAGGCATGCTGGGCTTCTCGCAGATGAAGGGAGCCCTTCAGAGTTTGGGCCCAGCAAGCCTCTTGCCTGTTGCAGTCCAGGGCCAAGCACGGGCCCCCGCCAAGAGCCGTCTCCTTGCAAGCCGGGAGCCTCTTCTAGTCCCCTCCGTTGTACCTGCTTTTCCTGACTCCAGTCTGGCCAGGTGGCTCCAGGGTGACCTGCTGACAGGGCGCACTTGTGGTGCCCCGGCCCTCGGGACCTGGGGGCAGGAGACGGGCCTGTGGTGAGGTTGCTGGACAATCCGAGGCCTTGGCATCATGCAGGAAGGGCGTCCCAGAGCCCACCGTTCCAGCCCCAGCCTCTGCATTACGGCTTTTGTCTTATGACCTGGGACTTAGTAAGAATACACAGCCCAACACCCATTTGGGCATCTAATAAATTAGCCTGGATCTGTTTGGGGCCCTGATTCCAGAAAGGGTGTCAGCTTTGCCCTGTCAGCTCCCGTTTTGGAGATGCACCACAGCCACGTGATACGCTGATTCAGCCCGTCAACTGCATATTCACAGCTCCAAAACTGGAGCCAATAGGGCAAAATCGGGGTTCAGCAGCAATGCGTAAATACATCAAGATTATTTATATACCGCTTCTCAACAAAGCTTTTCACAAATAAAAGCGCTTTGTAGTACCCCAGGGAGAGTCCACAGTGCCATTTCCTGTAGGGGAGGGGGGTTTCTGGCGGCCAAGCCACACCCTGGAGCTGGAGAGGAAGGGGTGGTGGGGAACTGTAGCTTTCAGAGTGCTTTGCTTGTGGCAACACAGACAGCTGGGAGGAGGAGGGAGGGCAGAACAGAGCGCGCTGCCGGCCAGTGGTGGCCCCACTCTCCCCTTTCCTAGTGGGGGGGTGTCTTTTACCAGGCTCTGGCGGGCTGTGCACACAGTCAGCGGGTGGCCTGGCTCCCAGTCTGCCCAATTCTGCGCAGTTGCTCCAACTCCGTCCCCCCTTTCTCTCCTCCCAGGGAGCCCCACCCCTGTGACGCATGAGATTGTGACTGTGGGAGACCCCCTGCTGTCGTCCGGACTCCGGAGCATCGGTTCCAGGAGGCCCAGCACGTCTCCTCTGTCCCTCCAGCCGCTGAGGTCCTGGGGAGCAGCTCCCGGCAGAGCAGGGCTGATCAGCGTCCACAGGCACAGCGTCTCCCCAGCCCCCAGCCTGGGCCCCTCCCCAGAGCACAGCCTCTGCACCAAGCCTGCCGAGCAGCCGGTGGGCCCAGCAGCCGCCCAGAGCAGCCCGGCCCCCCCTGGGTCTCAGAAGCCAGCCCTGGCGGCAGGCGGGGGCCGGAGCGAGCCCCTCTGCCTGGAAATGGGGGCTTCCGGCGGGCCTGCTCCTGCCAAGGCAGAGAAGACCAAGTTGCTGAACCCCAAAGACCCGGCCGCCTCCCCTGGGAACGTGAAGGTGGGCAGCCCGCTGCTGAGCCCCCCTGGCACAGAACCAAACCCCAGCAAGGGGGCGAAGCTTCCGGAGCCCCCTGCTGGGCTCTTCTCTTCCAAAGAGTTGCACCAGAGAGCCCCAAAGAAAGAGCTCGAGCAGCAGGCGGACCTTGTGCAGCCGGAGAAGGCCTGCTCCCAGGAGGAGTCCGAGGTGAAGGCCTCCAAGCTCTCTGGGGGGGGTCACAGGCCTCCTTCCGGGAGCGAGCCAGCCCCTTCCGTGGGCAAAGACAGGCGCCCGAAGGGGAAGAAGGGGGCGAAAGAGAGGCACTCTGGCCAGCACTTCCCCAGCCCAGGCTTCCACCCGAGCAGCAGCGAGGAGGGGGCCGAGCCTGAAGCCCCGGCACCGGTGCCCGGCAGTCTGAAACACTGCAGCGGCGTGACTGTGGAGAGGGCCTCCGACGCCGGCCCGCTGGCCCCGAGGGCACCCAGGGCTCCCCTCCAGAGCGAGGCGGCCACCTCCAAGGACCTGCAGGCCTCCCAGAAGCGCACCGTGAAAGTCACCCTGACCCCCCTCAAGATGGAAGGCGAGGGCCAGTCCAGAACTGTGCAGCGGGAGGCTGCGGCCAAAGCGCAGGCCAAGGAGCGCAAGCCGGCCGCCCAGGGCCAGTCCGAGAGCGGCTCCGTGGCCCAGGACCGCTCCAGCAGTGCTCTGGCCCCCGAGCCCCCGAGCGACAGCCGCCAGAGCCTGCCTGTCCCAGGCAGCAACCTGATGCTCCAGGAGGGAGCCAAAGTGCAGGAGGACGGGGCCTACAAGCGGCGCTACCCCCGGCGCAGTGCCCGGGCTCGCTCCAACATGTTCTTTGGGCTGACTCCCTTGTACGGCGTGAGGTCCTACGGCGAGGAAGACCTTCCCTTCTACAGCAACTCCACGGGGAAGAAGCGGGGCAAGCGGTCTGCCGACGGGCAGGTGGACGGGGCCGACGACCTGAGCACCTCCGACGAGGACGACCTCTACTACTACAACTTCTCCCGGACGGTGGTCGCCAGCGCCGAGGAGCACCGCCTGTTCCGGGAGGAGGAGCAGCAGTGTGGCCTGCCCCGGATCTCCCAGCTGGACGGGGTGGACGACGGCACCGAAAGCGACACGAGCATCACCGTGAGCACGAGGAAGGCGAACCCCGTGGCCAAGCGGAGCAGCAAGGAGAACGGGACGGAGAGTCTGAAGCTGGACCGGAGCGAGGAGGGCGGGGAGAAGGCAGCGGGCACCAAGGGCTCGGCCAGCCACAAGGCGGCCGACTCCAAGATGGAGAACAGCCGGGCCAAGACTCAGGGCCCCGACTCTCTGGAGGCGCAGCTCAGCTCCTTGGAGCGCCGCGCCCGCGCCAGCACCCCTTCCGAGAAGACCCTGCTGGACACCTTCAGCACGGAGCTGCTGAAGTCGGACTCAGACAACAACAACAGCGACGACTGCGGCAACATCCTCCCCTCGGACATCATGGACTTTGTGCTGAAGAACACCCCCTCCATGCAGGCCCTGGGGGAGAGCCCCGAGTCCTCCTCCTCCGAGCTGCTCACGCTGGGGGAGGGGCTGGGCCTCGACAGCAACCGCGGCAAGGACATGGGCCTCTTCGAGGTCTTCTCCCAGCAGCTGCCCACTGCAGAGCCCGTGGACAGCAGCGTGTCTTCCTCGATATCGGCAGAGGAGCAGTTTGAGCTGCCCTTGGAGCTCCCTTCCGACCTCTCCGTCCTGACCACGCGGAGTCCGGCGGTGCCCAGTCAGAACCACAGCAGGCTGGCGGTCATTGCCGAGGCCTCCCTCTCCTCCTCCGGGGAGAGGGCGCTGCTTGCCTTGCCGCCCAGAGAGCCTGCGGAGAAGCGGGTGACGGTGAGCGAGAAGCCAGCCTCTGGCGAAGGGGAGCCGGCTCTGCTCAGCCCCGGCGTGGCCCCGAGCCCGGAAGGACGCCTGACGGCCGACCCCTTCATCCAGGGCCACATGGAGGCCGAGCACATCGCCAGCCCGCCCTGCGGACCAGGGGAGCCGGGCCACGGAGCCAGCCAGGACCTGCCCAGGAACAACGGGACGCCAGGCCTCCCGGTCCCCGTCTCTCCCACCCTCCCTCTCCAGAACCCCAAGTTTGGCCCCAGCTCCTCGGACACCCCGGGCCCGGCCCAGATCTCCAATGCGGCCGTGCAGACGGCCCCCCTCCACCTCAAGGCCGCGGCCGAGAAGCTTCTGGTGGTGAACCAGAACATGCAGCCTCTGTACGTCCTGCAGACCCTGCCCAACGGCGTCACGCAGAAGATCCAGCTGACCTCCTCCGTCAGCACTGCCCAGGGCGTGCTGGAGGCGGGCGCGTCCGTCCTGGGGCCCATGGGGAGCGGCATGGCCCTGTCCTCGCCCCAGCCGCTCTTCCCGCCGGCCAGCAAAGGGCTGCTGCCCCTGGCCCACCACCAGCACCTGCACCCTTTCCCGGCAGCCCCCCAGGGCAGCTTCCCTCCCGCTCTGGGCAGCCCCCCTGCCGCCTCGGGCCTTGTGATTGGCGTCCAGCAGCCTCCCGAGCCCGAGGCAAACCAGAGGGCAGACCTGGGCTCCGCAGCGCCCCCAGCAGCCCCTGGCCTCGGCAAGAAGAGGCCCATCGCCCGCCTGCAGTCGCGGAAGAGCAAGAAGCTGGCCCCCTCGGCTGCCCCCCCTGCGGAGGGGGTCCCAAACATGACGCTGATCAACTTCACGCCGCCGCCCCTGCCCAGCCACCCGGGCCTGCTCGATCTGGGGGCCGCCGGCGGCTCGGGGTCCCACAGGACGGTGCCCAACATCATCAAGCGCTCCAAGTCTGGGGTGATGTACTTTGAGCAGGCCTCTCTGCTGCCCCAGGGGGCGGCGGCAGGCGCGGCGGCTGGCATGGCTGGGCTGGAGACGGGCCACCATCCGGCAGGGCCTGCGCCGGGCCTGGCCTCGGTGGCCCCCGTGCTGAGCGTGGTGTCCAGGCAGACGGCCACAGCGCCCTCCTCGGGCTCCGGCCACGTGCTGGCCCGGGGGTCGGTGGCGCTGGCGAGTCCTGGGCTGCAGGGAGTGCCCGACATGGGCGCCATCAGCAGCCTCCTGGTCAAGGCCACGCAGCAGAGCCTGGGCCTGCCGGAGCAGCAGCAGCAGCCCGCGGGCTCCGGGATGTTTGCCCAGCTCGGCACCGCCTCGCCCGCTCCCCCTGCAGCCCCCACCAAAGCTGCAGCCCCCGGCGTCTGCCTCTTGCCCTCTGCCCAGACCGCAGACCCCGAGGGCCCCTACCAGCCCCGGCCCCTGGGGCAGATCCTGGCCCCCCAGGCGGGGACGGCCCCCCCTCAGCTGGACCCGGCTCCCCCGCCCCTCTCGGGCTTCCCCGCACTGGTGGACGTGCCCAGCAAGGCCGCCTCCGCCCGCCCTGCCCCACGGGCTGCCAGCTCGGCTTCTCCTGGGAGCTCCCCGTCCACCGACCAGCCCCCTGGCGGCGGAGCCGGGCCAGCCTCTGCGGCGAAGGCAAAGCTCAAGGTCAAGCGGCCGCAGCCCTCGCCGGACAGCAAGGGCTGCGAGAAGAAGCACCGGGTGTCCCCCCTGTGGACCGACGCCTCCGCCAAGCCCACCCCCCCGGGAGGCCCCGGTGTGGCGACGCAGGACTCGGGGGCCGGGTAAGAGCAGGGAGCCTCCAGTCCCCTCGCAGGGGAGGCAGGCTTACTCGGGAGCCAGCCGGCAGCCTGCCAGTCTCGCGTCAGCACTTGGCCTGCTGGCTGGGCGTGTCCTGTGGGTCTTGGAGGGGGGAGTTGCCCTGCCAGTTGCCGGGTGGGTGGGTGGGTGGGTGGGTCGAGGGTGCGGCTGCTGCTCCGCTGCCTCGCCCAGGGGGGCCTTGCCCGGCTTGTGCCCTGACTGCACCTGCTGCTTCCTCCCTGCCTTAGGACCCCTGCCCCCAAGACGCACCTGGAGGAGAGTGTCAGTCCAGAGCAGGCGCCGCCCAGAGTGCCAGGGTAAGGCCGCCTCTTGGGCTCCATGATTGTCCTGCGTCCTTCAGGGTGGGAGGCTCCAGGACCGCCCGTGTGGCCTGCCCAGCTCCCACGCTTGTGTCCTGCAGCACGGCAGCGGCCCTGGGCGGCAGGCCTCATGGTGACTCGGGAGCTGCCGGGACTCGCGGGGCGCTGTGCTGCCTTGCTGGGGCGGTTGCCTTCCAGGGCTTCCTTCTCAGCTGCTTCTGGTCCTCGCTCTCCTCCTCTCCACAGGCAAACAGCGGCTCTGCCAGAGTCGCCAGCAGCCCCGAATGCCCCAGCCGAGCAAGAGAATGCAGGTACGTTGCTCCCCCCGCCAGGAGCAGGCTTTGCAGCTGGCTCGGAGGCGGGGGGGGTGGCTGGCTGGGCACCCTGCAGTCCCGCCTCTGCGCGCGCACGGCCGTTTCCCTGCGTTCTGCAGCCCTGAGTTTGCTCTTCTTCCAGACCTGAAGGCTCTTGAGGACGAGGAGGGCCCGTTCAGCTCCCCACTCATGTTCTGGCTGCAGCAGGAGCGGAAGCGGAAGGAGAGCCTGGCGGAGAGGAGGCCCAGGAAGGGGCTGGTGTTCGAGATCTCCAGCGACGACGGCTTTCAGATCTGCGCAGAAAGCATTGAAGGTGGGAGGGGCCCCCGGCAGCATTTTCCCAGCCCAGGGAGCCCTGCGTGTGTGTGGCTGGCTGGCTGGGAGTCAGAGCCCTCGGCAGCTTGGGAGGGGCTCTGGGGTACTCGTCCCTCCCCCTGAGCCAGCCGGTGTCCCCCTCCCCTTCCAGATGCCTGGAAGTCTCTGACGGACAAAGTGCAGGAGGCTCGTTCCAACGCCCGCCTGAAGCAGCTCTCCTTCGCAGGTGGGTGGCGAGCGCAGGCCCTGGGCCTGTCCTTGGGCAAAGCCCCGCTGCTGCCCCGGCGTGGGGAGTTGCCCTTGGCCGAGGCTGTGGCCTCCGCGGAGCCCGCCCTGGGCGTTCCCTCGCTGGGCCGGTGCTGGCGGGCGGACCCTTGTGCAGGCCGCCCCTGCCAGACACTGTGCCCTCCCCGCGGCAGGTGTGAGTGGGCTGCGGATGCTGGGCCTCCTCCACGACGCCGTCGTCTTCCTGGTGGAGCAGCTCCACGGGGCCAAGCACTGCCACCGCTACCGGTTCAGGTTCCACCGGCCGGAGGAGGCGAAGGAGCCCCCACTGAACCCCCACGGCTCCGCCCGGGCCGAGGTGCACCTCAGGCAAGTGAGCTCCCCTCGCGCTCGGCTCGTGGCCGCCTCTGCCGAGGCCTCCGGGGAGGGAGGGGCGCGGGAGCAGGGCAGGCCCCGCCTTCCTCGGCCAGCGCCTGTGGTGCTCGGCTGCCTGGGGCAAGGCCCTGTCCGCCGCGGCGGCTGGCTGGCTGGCTGGCTGTGGCTCCGAGGCAACGGGCTGCCTGCCCAGGGCCATGGTGGGGCGGGGGCCCAGGGGTTGAGGAGTGCAGCCTCCTGGCCCTCTCTCCGGGACCCCCTGGGGCGCAGCCAGTGTGCCGCTTTGGGAGGGGGTGCTGGGCCAGAGGGTTCCCCCCCCCACGTGGGTGCCACCCTCTCCCGCTTGTGGTGGGGACCAGGCTGCCTAAGTCCCTCCAGGGCAATGCCCAGCTTCAGAGTCGGCCCAAGTCAGAGCCCAGGCGGTGGGTGTTGCTGGGAGGCGGAGCACGACTGGCCCGGCCCTCACCCCTCCGTCCTCGCACTCCAGGAAGTCCGCCTTCGACATGTTCAACTTCCTGGCTTCGAAGCATCGGCAGCCCCCGGAGTACAACCCCAACGACGAGGAGGAGGAGGAGGTGCAGCTGAAGTCGGCCCGGTGCGTGCTGGGCTCGAAGGCTGCTCCCTTGCTCTCGCCCACAGAGAGGAGCTGCGGAGTGGGGGGGGGCAGGGCGGGCAGGCAGGCAGGCAGGTTTCCTGAGAACCGTGGCCGCGCTTGGGGGGAGTGGTGCGGAGGGAGGGAGGGGGGGGGGAGGCACTCTGGCCGGCCAGCGCGGGGCTCTCGAGCAGCGGCGCTCCCCTTCCTCTCCCCAGGAGGGCCACCAGCCTGGACCTCCCGATGCCCATGCGCTTCCGACACTTGAGGAAGACCTCCAAGGAGGCGGTTGGCGTCTACAGGTGGGCAGAGCCTGGGGGCGAAGGGCGGGGGGCCAGTAGAGCACAGGGTAGCAGCAAAAGCTGATCACTCTTACGAGTTGGGGGGGGGGGTCCCCAGAGATCCCTCAAGCAGCCAGCCAGCCAGCCCTGGGGAGGTGCCTCTGGCTTCCTCGCCTGGGCCTCCTCCCCCAGGAGGGCAGCTGCCCTGGCTGGTGGTCTCGGGCTGGCTGTGAGGGTGCTCTTCCCCGCCAGGTCTCCCATCCACGGCCGGGGCCTCTTCTGCAAGAGGAACATCGATGCTGGGGAAATGGTGATCGAGTACGCCGGGAACGTGATCCGGTCCATCCTGACGGACAAGCGGGAGAAGTACTACGACAGCAAGGTGGGCCACGCGGGGCTTCCTGGGAAGCGGCTCTCCTGGGCCCCCTCCGGTCCCTGAGAGGAGGGAGGGAGGGAGGGAGGGGGGCGCCCTCCTGTGTGCCCAGAAGAGTGCAGGGAGGCTGAGCCGCATTGCAGGCCAAAGGGCCTCTGGGGGGGGGGGGACGACGGAGAGACCTGGTGGCGCACCCTGGGCCAGGGTCCCTTGCCGTGGCCTCAGCCGGTGCTCGCCTGGCCCAGAGAAGCAGCCCAAGGTCAGGCCCTCACAGACTGCTTAGCGGGTGGGGCCTGGCCTGGCCTGGCCTGCCCGGCCCTCTTGCGCGCTGCGGCTGCTGTGCTCTGACGCTGCAACCCCCCCCCCCACTCCTGGCCCAGGGCATTGGCTGCTACATGTTCCGCATCGATGACTCCGAGGTGGTGGACGCCACCATGCACGGGAACGCAGCCCGCTTCATCAACCACTCCTGCGAGCCCAACTGCTACTCCAGGGTCATCAACATCGACGGGCAGAAGCACATCGTCATCTTTGCCACCCGCAAGATCTCCCGGGGCGAGGAGCTGACCTACGACTACAAGTTCCCCATCGAGGACGCCAGCAACAAGCTGCCCTGCAACTGTGGCGCCAAGAAGTGCCGCCGCTTCCTCAACTGAGGGCCCCCCAGGCGTGGGGCGGATGCTGCTGGCCTCTTGTGCGTGGGGGGGGGCCTCCCCAGGACTTCAGCCGCTTGTGTGGGGGGAGGGCTGGGGAGCCCGGCTGGAGCCACACCCCAAGGCCTGTCCGTGAGTGAGCAGTCAGGGCTGGGCGCCGAGTGCCGGGGGGGGGGCACTCGGGCCCTGCCTCTGCGGGCACGAGCCCAGCCGGCCAGTGCCTCCCTCCCTCCCTGCCCCCAAGCAGGCCCCGGCCTCTCGGGCAGCCACAGTGTGGGGCCGGGGACGGAGGCGGGCCTGGCTGGGGCCGCTGGGCCAGTCCCGAAGGAGGGGTCGGTCAGGCTGCGCAGCCCTCCCCGCTGCAGCCGTGAGCAGCTCCAACACACACACACACACACACACACACGCCCCCCCCTCCCTCCCTCCCTCCCTCCCTGCCGCCGCCTCCTGCGTTGTCTTTGGATTTTTCTTGGTTCTGTTTACAGTTTAGTATTTAAGGCTTTGTAAATGTATATATATTTTGTATATTTTTCTATGAGAAGCACTTCATAGGGGAGAGCACTTATGAGACTATTTTTTCAACAGTGGTGTTGGCCTGATTGACAGGACCGTGTGACGTTCGTCGGAGGGGCTTGGGGGGGGAGGCTGGCCAGGCAGGTCTCCTGGCCCTGTTGGCAGGGAGGGGCGCCCTCTGGCCTGGCTGCGCGGCTGGGCCTGCCCCGCTGCACTGTGAGGCGGGCGAGGGCCCTCCGCCTTGTGGACCGGAGGCCGCGGGGGTGCTGCCCACTAGCCCGCTCGCCTGGCGCCGGGGGGGGGCGGGGCGGGGGGGCTCCTCCATTGCCTTCCAGCCTCCCCTTGTGCGGAGTGGGCCTTGGGAGTGCGGGGGGGCCGAGCCAGGGGGAGGAAAGGGCCCCCACTGCTGCTGTCATGGTGGCCTCTTGCTTGCACTTCCAGGCGCACGCGTCCTGCCAAGGGAGGCGCTGAGCGAAGTCCTTGCCTGCCCCAGAAGAGAGACCCTGCCCCAGGCCCCGCTCTCCGGGGCATGCTCTGAACAGGCCGCCCCAGCGTCCGAACTGACTGGCGTTTGCTGCTGCTGCTCCGCTGGCTGTCCTGGGCGCAGCTGCGTGGCCACTAGCGCCGCCTCCCCAGGGGAAGGCTCGGGGGGGGGTGGCAGGGTCCCAGCTTGGATCCCCAGGCCAGCAGCCCCCAGGCCACTTCCCAGCAATATGAATGTATCTGTCCAAGGACTGACTGACTGACTGACAGAGATCCTGCTGCCCCAGACCGCGAAGAAGAGTCGAGCCTCCGAGGTGTTTATTTTTTTAAAGGAAAAGCGGGTCATTGCCAAGGGCTGGGTGCGTGATCTCCTCCTCCATTGCGAAGCAATACCGGTTCTCCCGCCAGACGTCCTCCGTGTGGAATCATGTCCCTCGCACCCAGACTTCTGGCCCCTCCCGCTGCAAGTTTTCTATCGCTATAAATATTGGGTGTGTGCCCAGGAGCTGCTCTCGTCCTGCGCCGTGTCCTGAAGCCTGGCTTTGACTCCCCCCCCCCCACTGTAGCTAATAAGGGTTGTGTCCCAATTGCCCATAGGCAGGCAAAGAAACCAGCAAGCCTGTGGCTTCAGGGGGGGGGCAACGCCCCCTCCCCTCTTTGTGTGTGGGGGAGGGCAGGTGCCCTGGTCAAGCTTGCAGATGTGCCCCAGGAGGCAGGATGGGGGATGGGGGGGGCTTGCCTGTGGATTCTCCTGACCGTCAGTGTTGACAGTGGGTCTTGTGCAACTCCGCTCCTCCCGCTGCGCCTCTGGGCTGGCCGTGCCGTGCCGTCCCACCCGCTTCCTCGGCCTCTGGATGAGCTTTGCCTCGCAGCCAAGATCTGTGCTTGTGGTGTTCCTTTGACTCAACGTAGCTGTCTTTTACTAGTGACTGGTAGTGAATAATTGTCTCCAGCTGTGCAAAAGCTCTGCAGATACAGGGTTCTGTTCCAGACACAACACAACTGCTTATCACGTGAAACAATCATTTTAGTTTTCCTTTCTCTTGTGTTCTTCCAAATTGTTTGGGTGTTGTTTTTGTTTTTCTTTAAAAAGAGGAAATGTGTCTCTAGTGCATCAGTGTTAACTCCCTGTCATCACAGGGGTGAAGGAAGTACTTTAAACAGTTTGAGGAATGACTGAAAGCTCCATGAAAGACTGAATGTAAAAATAAGTGTACATAGTTGTATAAAAAAGGAGTTTTTAAACATGTTTATTTTCTATGCACTTTTTTTATTTAAGCGATAGTTTAATTAATAAACATGTCAAGTTTATTGCTGCAGAGGACGGGCCCGTAATTGCTGTGCTTCGGGGCTGTGGGGGTCGCCTGGGGCTTCTCTGCAGGTGGCCCGCACCGCAGAACCACGTCTTAAGTGAGACGTTCAACATCCGAAACCGTCTGCAGGCGCGAGACCCCCTTAGTCTGCGAGCAGGATCCATCTTGCCCACAAGTGCCTGCTTGACTGCTGGAGAAGGACTGAAGCTGCAGATGAGGGGCCTGCAGGGCAGCAGACCTTGGACACGAGAAACAGCAGCCGCGATTGCAACAGACATCAAAGTGGAGCAGACAAGCAGGACTGGGGAAGAAAAGGGAGGGTGTTTGCCTGGGAGAGGACCTGACGCTGGCCTCAGCATGAGCAGTTCCTGTCCCTGGCTTCCCACAAGACCAGGCGGGGGGGGGAGCGGGGGGCGGAGGCCTCTCAGGAAGCACACAAGACAATTAGATACCTGCATCTCGTTGCCACCCCCTGCAACTGGCATTCTGGAGGTAGCCTGCTTCTAAGAAAATGCCTCATGGCCTGTAGCCTGCGATGGACTTTTCCTTCAGAAATCCGTCCAGTCCCCTTTTAAGGGCACTTAGGCCAGATGCCGCCACCACCGTCTGTGGCAAGGAGTTCCACAGATCAATTACCTGCTGGGAAGCATGCTCTTGTGAATGTAATATGTGTTCGGTGCCTGGGAGGGGGAGAGGGGCTGTCTGGGCACTCTGCATGAGAAGCCAGCACTGCTCTTGCATGTGGCCTGTGGCGGGAAGCGACTGACTCTAGATAGACTCTGCTTGTGCTTTTCCCTTTTATTTGGGTTGTAGTCATTTGCATTCTTGTCTAGGACCAAGTGACTGTTGCCCTCTGCAGCGCATTGCCCCATCTCTTCCCCCACTGCTATTGGCTGCAGTTGGCCCAGTCTTTTGCCTCCTCCCCCCTCAGTCAGCTTAGCTCTGACCTCCAGGAGCTTTTCCTGCAGAGGCCCACTGTGGGTGGCTCAAGATGGCAACGGCCAACGACAGGGCAGTCCTCAGAAGCCTCTTCCACCCAAATGCCCCCTTTGGCGGGATCTTGGCTGAGGAAGAGGGGGAGCCTCAAAGCGTCCCGGAGGAAGGTGAGCGAGGCTGGAATCCGGCTCTTCCTCTCTGCACTTAACTGCAGGGGCTTCAGACTGCTGAGAGAGCTCCGGGGGGGGGGTGGCACAGCTGGAGAACACTGCTCTGGGGCTGCCCCATTCCTTGCTAGTCTGTAGCAGGGGGCAAGCCAGTTTCGGGGCCGCCACTCCCTCAGCCAGGCACTTGGCCGGCGCCGTGTGGAAGGCAGAGGAGGGCCTGAGCTCCAGGCAGGCTCTTGCTTTGGTGGTGGGTGTCAGTGCGGCAGCCCAGCCTCCCAAGGGACTCCGGCCTGCCCAGTGCTGGGAGGCAGTCATCCTGGAGAAGGGCGCCTGAGTGGTCCTGGGGCGCCTGGAGGCACAGCAGACACACACACACGCCGCAGCTCAGCTGCTGCCCAGGCAAACAAGCAGCCCCAGGGCAGAGGGTGGGCTTGGGGGTTGGAGCTCTGGGTTCCGTACTCCCCCCCCCCTCTGTAACGGGTTGGTTTCTCCTCCTCCCGATGGCGACAGAAGGAGCATTTGACCCGCAGCTGTTGGAACAGGCCACGGCCCTGGAGGCACAGGGGGTTGCGGCTGCGGAGGCGGGAGACGTGGACGGGGCCTTGAGGAGGCTTGACCGAGCTGTTCAGCTGCTCCCCGAGCGAGCCTCCGCTTACAACAACCGGGCGCAGGCCTTCCGCCTCCAGGGCGACGTGGCAAGTAAGTGGGGCAGGGGCCTGGCCCCCCTCGGGGCATGGCTGCATGGCTGGTGGAGGTCTCCTTGCACAGGAAAGGAGGCCAGGCATCCCAGACCCCGGCCAGTGGCTCCCGGTTCTCCCTCAGGCCTGTGTTGGGGCCTCTGCTCCGCTCTGGAGGTGCCCTGCAAAGGTCCCAGGAAGGAACTCCCAGGAGGACCCACCAGGGTCGGCCTGTGGCCTGTGAAGCGGTCTTTGCCTCTCCTCCCTCGGCAGCACCCCTGCCCGGCCACAAGCAGGCCAGTCTCCAGGCGACGCACACACAGGGCTCCCCCTTTCTCTGCCCCACCAGGTGCCCTGAAAGATCTGGACGTGGCACTGCAGCTGAGCAAGGGGGCTGGCCGAGTGGCGTGCCAGGGCTTTGTGCAGCGGGGGCTGATCCAGCGCTTGCAGGGGCACCCCGAAGAGGCCCGGCGGGATTTTGAGCAAGCAGCCAGGCTGGGCAGCCACTTTGCCCGCCAGCAGCTGGTCCTGATGAACCCTTACGCAGCCCTCTGCAACCAGATGCTGGCCCAAGTTTTGAAGGAGCTGAGCAGCCCCCGGGAGGGGCCACGGCCTGAGGCTTCCTTGGGCGAAGAGTGAGCACAGCAGGCCCCGAGACATCTGCAACAGACAAGAGGGCAGATGCTCGCTCTCTCGCTCTCTGTGTGTGTGTGTTCCCCGCCGCCCCGCCTTGAGGAAACAGATTTTCAGTTTTCGAAATTGTGAAGCCGAATAAACACCACTCGGAGCCTCTTTACTTCCTGTCTCTGGCCCGTCCCGCCGCCCCCCGCCGCCCCCCCGTCCTTTTCCGACGCGCAGCTGAGCACAAAGTCCGAAGGCGAGCCCTCCCCACAGTCCCGCCGCTGCCGAGGCGGCCCACGAGCTCCTCTCCTCCGGCCCGAAGAGCCCAGGGTCGAGGCTCAGGGGCTCCCCCAGGCAGCCAGCCGCGAGGGGCGCGGACAGCCTCCCTGCGCTACTGCAGCTGCCCGGCGGCAGAGCGCGGCTGCCAGTGCTCGGCGCCTGCAGCTCTGCGGCGCTGGCGGGCCAGGGGAGCACATCGCTCGACACGGCCGGAGACACGACGCGCTCCCTCCCTCCCTCCCGCGGCACGGACTCCTCGGCGGCGCTCGGGAGCAGGCCAGGAGCGAGCGGCGGAATCCAGGCCGGGATTCCCAGGGAGCCCAGCCCGCGCAGGCGGCGAATGAATGGGCAGTTCTTCGCGGCGCTTCTCTAGCGCAGAAGCACCGACGGCACCGGCTGCGGCGCACGGCCGCCCGTCCTCTCCTCTCCGTTGCCGGCCGCGGCTCTCGGAGGACGGGGCGGCATGCCCGGCTGGGACCAGCCACGGTCGCCTCCCGCTAGCACCGGCTTGCTGCCCCGCCGGGCGAGGGTGGATGGCGCTGGGCGGCCCCCTGCAGCTGCTGCTGCTGCTGCTGCTGCCCCTGCCTCTACCGGGTGAGTGGGCGCGAGGCGGGCCGGTGCCGTCGGGACTTCTGCGTGGAAGGAGGGGCTGCCTCAGCCCATTAGCCTGAGGGAGGGGGTGTTGCCGCCGACCTTGAAGCAGGCGGTGGAACCCACTGAGTTGGGGCAGTTGCGGGCCTGGATCGTTGGCTGGAGGCTGGTTCAAGAAAAAGGTTTGTTCAGGTATTTGCAAATACGGGTGACAAGGGAAAAACAAGCAATCCAAGCAAGCCACACCTTGGCCCATAGGGTTTAACTATTTTATACCCCTCCGGCATGGTCTATTACTTTGCACCTATTGGTCTTAGCGTAACCAATCAACAATACCGAAACAATATCGGAGGAAGATAGCTCCTTGACACGTGCCCCCCTTTTGTACATACTTCTACACCCAACGTATGTTCATGCAAATCTAGAATTAATTAGTTAGGGGTACTGCCTGGTATGTATGAGCGCTATTTACGCAGACTCGGTGCAACCTCTCTCAAGGCTAAACCTTGCCTGCTGACGGCCTAAAGCAATTTGCTGCTCTAATCTGGCTCTGAAGCAGAAACGCAGGCTTTTGGGCTCTGGAGTGTGTGCGCCGCCCTCTCCCTGGTAACTTTCCTCTAACTTTCTCGGGCAACTTCCCAATTCATCTGGCTAGCACGGAAGTCAGCTTGAAAACACAGGCAGATTTCTTACCAGCCACCATCCCTGGCTCTCACACCTTACAGGCATTATGTTTTAACCTCCGTGTTCCAAAATCATGAATCAATACTTAGCTTTTTCATTCTTCACAAGGCGGTTGGGGGCTGGACCTGGGCGAACAAGCTGAAGTTAAATCCGGATATGACGGAGGCCCTCAAGGTCCAGAGCCCACCACGCAGGCGCTGGCCTCCCGTTGCCCTCCCTCTGCAGAAGCAGGGCCGCAGCTGGGGGGTGCGCCTGGACTCCCAGGAGGCGGCTGGGACTAGGAGAGACTTTGCTCCGCTCTGGCTGACTCGCCAGCTGCGCCCACGCCGGGGCCGCTCAGATCTGACCGCGGAGCCCCCATGCTGCCCTAGTGGGTTATTCAGTGGTTTTAGTACTGTTCTGTTGAACTTCTTGTAAGCCACCTTGAATCAGTGGGGGGGGGGCACATGGGACACATTCTCTCCGTCAGGGGGAGAGATTGACCGTAACCTCCCCTCTGGTGTGCTCCTGCGCAGGCCTGGCAGAGCCGGAGGCCACGGTCGAGGGGCGGGTGCTGCCGGCCCTCCACCCGCAGGAGGCCCCCAGCCCGGCCTTCACCTGCCTGGCCGCAGCCCCCAGCCTGGCCTGGTACCTCAACGGCGAGCGGCAGGGAGAGAGCGACGGCTCTGGCAGGCTCATGGCTACCGGCAACGGCGATGCCTTCGAGGAGGGCAGCAGCAGCACCTTTGTGGTGACGACTCGGCGCCTGCACCGCCCGCTCAACTGCTCCGCCACCGACCCAGTCACGGGGCGAGTCTCCAGCGCCTCCGTCCTCCTCAACGTGCAGTGTGAGTGGGGCTGCCCGGCGGGAGGGGAGGGGAGGGGAGGGCTCCCTGGGGCTCGTGGGGGGCAGGCCCGGGTGTGCGGTCCAGCAGCCCCAACCCCTGCCCAGCCCCCTGGCAGGCCGGGTGCCACCTCCTGGGTGCAGTGTCCCTTCCTTCCAGTTAAGCCGGAGTTCGTGAAGGTGGGCGCCCGCTACGAGGAGGGCAGCAGGGAGCCGGGCCTCCTCCTGGTGCTCTTTGTGCTGGTCCGTGCCAACCCGCCCGCCAGCATCACCTGGGTGGACCAGGACGGGCAGGTGATGGTGAACACCTCCAGCTTCCTCATCGTGGACACCAAGACGTACCCCTGGCTCACCAACCACACAGTACAGCTGCAGCTCAGCAGCCGCGCCCAGAACATCTCCCTCAGGGCTGCCAATTCCTCGGTCCTGCTGCCTGGTGAGGGCCTGAGGCCTGCGGATGGAGGCGCCCCCGGCTCGGGGCCTGCCTTGGGCTCTGGGGCTCCCTTGCCTGGCAGGCCTGTTGCAAAGGCAGCCTCTTGGGGGGGGGAGCCATTGCAGGCACTGGGGGCTCTCGACAAACGCGGGCCATGGAGTGCCAGCGCTGGGCCTTGGTGTGGGGGCAGCTCCACGTGGGCCGCTGGCACTTGTGTCCTGGCTGGGGCAGAGAATTCTTGGGCCACGCTTGGCCTGCCCTTCTGCTGGGCAGAATGCAGCTCCCGGCTTCTTGGAGGAAGGAGCCAGGGAGATCCCTTCTCTGGCCGCCCCCCATCAGTCAGGAGTGAGGCACCTGTACCCTCCCCCCACCCACTGCCAGCAGCAGGCCAGCCACACCTGCCCAGCACTGGCCTCCTGTCCCAGGTCTTGGAGGGGTTACGTGGTCCGCAGCTGCCTGCTGCCCTGAGAGTTGCTTCTGGTCCCCCCCCCCCAGGCTTCCTGGATGCCCGCATTGAGCTTCCACTGCTGGCACTTGTGGTTGGGGGGGGCCGCCGCCCTGGGGACGCTGCTGTGCCTCGGCGCACTCATCGCCAGAGTGGTCTACCGGAAGGGCAAGGCTGCAGCAGGTAGGGGGAAGGGGAAGGGCTGGGCACGCGGGGCTGGCTGTGGGCTTGCCTGTGACCTTGGCTCCGGCTTCCCTCTCCCTGCAGGGCTCTTGTTGCTGGCACAGCGGCTGCCGAGGTAACCTGCCCCACCTGGGCCATGCTTTGGGGCGGGGGGGGGAAGCACCAGGTTTGCTCTTTGGGGTGGGCTGCAGGGCCACTGGGATTCAGGGGTCCCACACAGCCCCTGCCCGCAGCCTAGGCAGGGGGGTCCCGGAGCCACCGCAGTCCAGGCGCACCCCACGGCCCTGCTCTCTTCTCTTCTCCTCCCTGCAGCAGCGCCAACAACCTGGAGCCAGCGGGGGCTCAGCTGCCGCGGGCCAACCTCTCCCTCCCCGCCAACCTGCAGCTCAACGACCTGGCGCCCAAGGCCAGAGGTGGGTGAGGCGGAGCTCCTCCTGCGCCCGCCCGTCAGTGGCCAAGCTGCTGAGCCTCTCGGCAGGGGAGTGGCTGGAGCAGCCAGCAAATGCCCCCGCCCCCACCCTCCTCTCTCCACAGCCCAGGGGGACGGAAGGGCAGCTGAGCAGGGGGGAGAGCCCCTCTCGGAGCCGGAGGACAGCCTGGCCCTCGGACGGAGAGGTAGGCAGGCAGGAGCCAGCACCTGGGGGGGGTGGGAGGCTGCCGCAGTACCCCCCATCACCTGAGCAAGTCTGACCCGCAGGAGGGGCAGGGAACGGCAGGTGCTGGCCTAAGCCAAGTCTGTCCCCAGCGGCAAGGGCAGCCCCAGTTCACACTGCCGGGGGCCGTGGCCAGACTGGAAGGAGGTCCACCAGGCAGTACCTGACAGACCGAGGAGCTGAGCAGGGACCCTCCAGGCCAACAGTGCGAACCAGCCAGCAGGGCGGCGGGCCCTCCACGCAGTCGAGGGGCAGCGGCTCAGAGGCTCCGCTCCAAGTAGGGCTGGGAGAGAGCCCACAGCAGCCCTGCTGCCAGCCACACCGCGCTGGATGGCCCCGGGGCGGATGGCTGCCTCCTGTGCGGGCAGGTCCTGTGGGGGCTCGTGGGCAGCAGCCCCCCCCGTCTCAGGAAGCAGAGCCCCATGTGCGGCCGCAGAGCTCTGGGCCACTACCGAGCCCAGCAGCGTCGCCCCTGGCCTGAGACAGCTTCTTTGGGCCTCCAGGTCTGGGCCACATCCCCATGGTGGGCCACATCTACAGAGCGTCCAGCATGAGCAGCGACGAGATCTGGCTGTGAGGGAGGCGAGGCGAGGCGGCTGCCCCTGCCCCAGCCAGCAGCAGAGGCACCCAGCGCGAGGCCCGCCGAAGGCAGGGTGCAGAGGAGGAGGACCGAGGGGGCACCTGCAGCCCCTGGCCCCGGGGGAGACGCCCAGAGGAGCCAAGCAAGGTGCGCCGCGTGGGGCCCGCAGCCCCTCCCTCCACACAGCAGCTGCCCTCACGCTCAGCCCGCATGCGTGCAAGAGCTCCTGTGCCTGCCAGCTCTGCCCTGACCGAGGCCTGCTGTCCGCGTAGCTTTGCACTCCACCAATAAAGCGCTGTGCTGCCAGGACCGCCTCTTTTCTGACCCAGGCCTGAGAGGAGCCTCAGGCGAGCCGCATTGGCCTCTCCCGCGGAAGAGAGGTAGGGGCAGGGGTGGGATTCAAATAAATCAACAACCGGTTCTATGTCCTTCAGGGCGGCCTTCAGGGCCATCCGCTGTCTCTCTTCCCTCTCCCAACCTAAAATTAGCAACCGGTTCTGCAGAATAGGTGATAACTGGCTGAATTTCACTACTGGGTATGCGTGGGGGAGGACAACCAACATCAGACGTGGGGGACCCAAATTCTGCAATTCCATGTTTGGACTTGGCAGACAGGAGCTCCGGGCGGGGGGGGGCTTCCAGCTGGCATCCCACCCTGAACACCAGAAGCACATTTCCAGGGAAAGCAAGACCAAGTGCCAGCTCCTTCCACATCCTGATCCTGCCAGGACACCAACACTTCACCAGCACCACCACCACCACCCCAGCCAGGCCCTTCCAAGGAAGGAAAACACCACAACCACTGGCATGGACTTTACTGATGCAAAATATCTCTCAGAGGCAGGCAGGCAGGGGCCCGTCCCACACTGTGCCCTGGGAGTCTGGGCTCCGTGGCCTTCCCGTTCATGGCCGCAGCAGCCTCGTCGCCTCCAGAGCCCTGCCCTGAACATCCGGCTCCACGGATATGAGTCTCCTCAAGGGAAGCTCAGTACCTCTGGCTCGCCAGCCTGTGAGGGGGGGTTGGAGGGGGGGCTGGTGATCTTCTTGCCCTCAGCCAGGACCTTGAAATGCTGTGGGGCGCAGGAGGAAGAGAGCATCAGGGGAAGAGCCTGGCCAAGGGTCCCCCTTCCCGCCACACCCCCCCCCGCAACGGCCTGGCCATGCACCAGGAGCAGCAGCAGCCCCTCCTCTCCGGAGCGTCCAAGGCACATACCTGTGAGTTTTTGAATTCAGAGTAGAGCGAGAAGAGAGTGTGCAGGGACTGAATGTGGTCCTTGTAGACAGGAATGTCCAGAATAGCTGGAGAGAAGACACGCACCGTCCCAAGCCCTTGGTTTGGCTCTGCTGGGCAGGGAAGGGCCCCACAGCAACAGAAGGCCAGGAGGGGCACGGTGTGGGCCAGCTGCACCCCTCAATGCAGAGCACCTCCCAGCGGAGGAACTCACACGGGGGAGGGGGGGGCACAGCAGCGGGATGACACTTACCACAGATCAGGTCTGCGTATTCAGCCAGGCTGCTGCTGATCTCAGCTGTGGGGAGGCTGACCTGCATGGCGGGGGGGTGGGGGAGAGAGACTCAGTGCTGGCCGCTTCCCTCACGAGAAAGCCCACAAATGCTTCTTCCCAGGCTCCTACTGCCAGGAGCCCCTCCCCCTTGGCTACGGCCCTCCCAAGGAGGGCAACAGCAAGAACCCCGCCCCTAGCCCTAGGCCTCCTCACTTTGCCCAGCAGCTCTTCAAACTCTGGGGACCACTCCTGCATTAGCATGTCAATGTCGGGCATGGGCCTGCAGACAGAGAAGGAGGTCAACCTGAGGATTCCAGGGGTCAAGTCACAGCCCTGGGGGCAAAGGAAGGGAGGCGCTGCTGCCTCCTCTGCAACGTGGAATAGCGGGTGGGAGGGCCACGAAGGCTGCTGGCTACCTGGCATAGTGGACAGTGGCCGGCGGCTTGCAGCGGTGCAGCTCACTAATACTCTCGATCCAGCTGTCGATGGCCTTGGGGTTCTTCTCCGCATTCTCCAGGCTCTTCACTTTAATCTGCTGCTGGAGAGACAGACCAGGTGCGCTCGCTGTTGTTCCAAACGGCTGGCCCACAGAGCAGCTCCTTGGCCCTCTCCCTCTCCTTCCCACATACTGCAACGTTGTGCTGCTTGGAGTTCTCCGTCAGCCAGAGAGAGAGCACGGTGGGGTCCGACTGCTTGGTCGATGGCTCGTCCAACACCAACAAGCCCAGGTTGTCTGGCTTCCCATCAGGGCGTGGAACCTGCAAAGCACAACCCCAGGCATCCAATCTCTGATTGAGACTCTCTCCAGGAAGGCAAGCAGGCATAATTGTGCCTGTGGAACAAGCCAGGGCAGTGACAGGAGCTCCCAAGAGGACCCTGCAAAACCTTCAAACTCTGCTGACTGCAGCAGTGGGCCCGAGCCCCTCCATGAACTGCAGGTAAGACCTCCCTAGTACCGCGCTGCCCTGCCCCGTCAGGGCTGCAAACGAGTGTCCCTGCAAGCGCTGTACCTTTAAGAAGGCATCAATGTCTCCAACTGCTGGAATGAAGTCCGGAATGAAAGGCTTCAGCTTGTGCTCCAAGTCGATCATTTGCGAAGAATACCTGAGGAGCAGGTGCTCTGAGCAGGCGCCGAAGACAGCACGGCCAAGATCCCCACCGAACCGCCACCACTCACCTCCGGATGTACTGGAAAAGCTCCTTGATCTCCATGGAGACTGGCAGGTAGTCATAGTCTGCTGAGTTGTACGCCCTGTGGAAGGGAAGCAGGCTGCAGTCGGGCAGGGGGAGCTGCTCAGCCAGCTCGATGGGGCTTCTTCAGCCCAGGGGCTGCAACACCAGCCACATGCTGCCCCCCCCAGGCCCGGTGACAGCCCCGCCGGCGGCCAGCATTCCAGGGGCCCCCCTCCCTCCGTCACCCACCCTTCCAGGGGCGCCCCGTGCTCCTCGTCGTCCTCGTCGTCCTCCGAGTCCGTCTCCGAGGAGTCGTCGTCCTCGTCTTCCACCTCGTTGCCGCTGAAGCGCCGCTGGGAGGCCAGCTGGGCCGCCGCCTTCTCCTGCCGGGGGACAGGCGGAGTCGGGGGCTCTGCGCGGGCCGGAGGGGAGGCCTGCCGGTGCCGCCCCCGCAGGGACCCCGCCGCAGCGCCCCGGCGGCGGAAGCGCGGAGGGGCCGCGCGGCTCCCGCTCACCTTGAGCACCTCCTCGTCGTCCTCCTCGCTGCTGTTCTCGGCCAGGCTCTTGTGCGGGGCTCGCGAGGCCCGAGGCCCTGCGGGGGGGGGGGAAGAGGAGGGGGGCAGCGTCAGTCGGCGGGGGGCGCGCGGGGCCGGCGGGGGGCGCGGGGGGCGCAGCTCTGCCAACCTGGCTGCGGGGGGCTCGGCGCGTAGATGCTGGTCACGTCCTCGGTCTCGTTCACGTCCAGGCTCTCGTCGTAGGGCTGGTTCTCCACGAGCCGCGTCTGCGCGGGAGGGCGGGGGGGGGCGGTGGGGGGGGGAGGGAGGGGGGCGGGCGGGCGGCCGGCCAGGGCCCCCACACGCACCGCCTGCCCGCCCCGGAGCCCACCTGCAGGCCGGCCTCGGAGGGCGGCGGCGCCCCAGCCATGGCGCGCTCGGGCCTCTCGGGAGGGCCGCTTCCGTCTCCACGGCAACGCGAGGGCCCGCCGGCACTTCTCGCGAGACCTCTTCTCCGCCCAGCAGCGGGGACGGGACGGGCGTGCGCGCTGACGCCACTTCCGCCTGGAGGACGTGGCTCGGCTCCGCCATCTTGTGTGGCCGCCTCCCGACGACAGCGGCAGCCGGACGGGCCTCGGGGTCGCCGCCGCCATGGTAAGTGCAGCCCCGCGCGGCCCGCGCAGTCCCGAGGCGGGGGGTCTCTGGCGGCCGGACGGGCGGAGGCCCCGCAGCCCCCCCCCCCAGGGGCGTGGCCTTGCTGAGGCTGGACCGGACCCGCGGGGGCGGCACTGGCCGGGCGACGCTCCCTCCCCCCCCGCCGGCCCCGACCTCGCGCTCTGCTGCGCCCCGCGGGACCGCTCGCCGGGGGGGGGGCTCGGCGCAGTCCTTCGGGGGCGGCGGCTGCAGCCCCCGCCCTCGGCCGTGCCCCGAGCGCCTTCGCGGACCTGGGGGGCAGCGCAGGGGGCCTCCGGGGCGGCCTGACGGAGCCCGCTTCGCCCCCCCGCCCGCAGGTGCTCCTCGCCGCAGCCGTGTGCACGAAAGCCGGGAAGGCGATCGTCTCGCGCCAGTTCGTGGAGATGACTCGGACCCGCATCGAGGGGCTGCTGGCGGCCTTCCCCAAGCTCATGAACACCGGGAAGCAGCACACGTTCGTGGAGACGGAGAGCGTGCGCTACGTCTACCAGCCCATGGAGAAGCTGTACATGGTGCTGATCACCACCAAGAACAGCAACATTCTGGAGGACCTCGAAACGCTCCGGCTCTTCTCTCGAGTGGTGAGTGGGGGAGCCTCATCGAGCCCCGTTGCCGCAGCTGTTCCGTGGCTGAAGTGTGTGCACGCTTAGGGTTGGGATGTGAGGTGTGCTTGAGCAGGGAGAGAGAAGCCAGACGCTCTCAGCCGCAGGGCCCCCATTTCTGCTTGTTTGCAGCAGTCATTGATGTGCTTAGTGGAGAAGCAGGCAGGAATAGGGCAGTGATTGAGCCACCTGCTGGCATGAGGGGTGACGGGTCTGGGCTGTGTTTTCGTCAGTGGCTTCCTATTCCCATCTCTTTGGTTCAATCCAGATTCCTGAATACTGCCGTGCCCTGGAAGAGAACGAAATTTCTGAACATTGCTTTGATCTGATATTTGCTTTTGATGAGATTGTTGCTCTTGGTTACCGGGAGAACGTCAATCTAGCCCAGATTCGCACCTTTACAGAGATGGATTCGCATGAGGAGAAAGTCTTCAGAGCTGTCCGTGAGGTAGGCCAAAGTCTACGCGCTTTTCTCCTGTTTGTGTACTCCTCTGTGTTTGGCGTGCTTGGTTTGGAAAGCCTTTTGTGCCTCACGTTACACAGATCTTGAAAACGGATGCCACAAATACTTGCCTGTTTCTTTGTATGCAGACACAGGAGCGCGAGGCCAAAGCTGAAATGCGTCGAAAGGCCAAGGAGCTGCAGCAGGCGCGCAGGGACGCAGAGCGCCGGGGCACAAAAGCACCAGGCTTCGGTGGCTTTGGCAGCTCAGCTGTGTCAGGAGGCACCACAGCTGCAATGATCACAGAAACCATCATTGAGACTGAGAAGCCGAAAGCAACTCCAGTGCCGAGCAGGTAGGAAAGCACCTGAGCTGTGTTTGGGGCCAAGGAAGGGGATTATCAGTGGTAGCCCAGGACAGCTGGTGTGAATGGTGAGCAAGAAGGGGTTCCTTGGCCTTGCCCCCTTCCCATGTCCTGCTTTGGGCTCTCTGTGGGTTGTTCAGACTTTGGGCTTCTGGGCGATGGTAACTGAACAAAATGCGTCCAAACAAGCATGCCGTTTGTGTTACAAAGGGAGGGAGAAAAAGCTCTGCAGCAGCAGTGTGGGCACTCGCTGAGCTGATCGAGAAAAGCTGTGCCTGTTTTGTTTGTTAGGCCCTCTGGTTCCAACAAGGCGCTCAAGCTTGGTGCAAAGGGGAAGGAAGTGGACAACTTTGTGGACAAGTTGAAGTCTGAAGGAGAAAACATTGTTGCCTCGACCATCGGCAAGCGGTCCTCAGAAGCAGCTGCTGTTCTTGCGCCACCCATTAGCATGGAGAGGTTGGTGCCTTAAGCTCCTGTTGGATGCCTTTGAGAAGCAAGATGTCCTTGCTTGGGGCAGAGACCGTGTCAGCTCACACTAAGTAGCAAAGGTGGCTTGAGCACAAACAGTTCAAGTAGCTTGTTAGTCTGTGGAGCAGAGGCAGCCAGTGGCTGGTAGGGGCCACTGCTGGGGAAGTGCTGCTCGATCTTGGTGTGCAGGTGGAGCTTTCTCTCCCTGTGGGGCCTCCGTGGTGCAGCCCAACTGTTTTTGACCCAGCTTGTTTTTCCTACAGTGTGCATATGAAAATTGAGGAGAAGATTTCACTGACGTGTGGCCGGGACGGGGGGCTGCAGAACATGGAGCTCCATGGCATGATCATGCTGCGAATCCTGGATGAAAAGTTTGCCCGCATTCGTATCCACGTGGAGAATGAGGACAAGAAGGGGGTGCAGCTCCAGGTACAGCTGGCCTGGTTGCTGCCTGCATGGGCCAAGCTGCAGAAGTGAAAGGGGGCCGGGGAGGGGTTGAGCAGCATAACTGGCTGGGGTGATTGCCCAACTTGCTTGGGAGGTGGCATTTGACCTGACACAGCTGAAGTTCTCATCTCCTGAGGCGGAGGCAGTGGTGGTCTGGGATGTTTTGACGAAACCCTGTGTGGGATCTCTGGCCTGAAGCGCTTTTTGGGGTGCTGCCTGTGGCTTTTCTAGCAAGACAGCTTGGCTGCAATTTTCCAGGCTCTGTTAACGTGTAGATTAGACGACTGTTGTGCTCGAGTAGAAGTTCCAGTTCTGAGCCAGCATGCCAGATGGGACCAGCCCTAGAGAGCACACTGCACCTTGTTGGCTGCTGGTCTATTTCTGAGCATGCTTTTGACTGCTGTGTTTTGTGATTGGGCCTTGTGTGGCTGGAGACTCAGCTTCTCCATGTGACAACATGGTTGCCTGCCTGCTGGGGTAATGGTGGCACCATGTCTGTGGATTGCTTTCCTCAGGGACACTCAACTGGCAATACCTGTGGTATCTCTTGGGGCCAGGCAAAGGTTGTCTTTCTCCAGACCTTTTAGCTGTGCGTGCTTTAACCTGGACTGGAATTGTACCACCGCAAATGCCACTGTTGCCAGTCTTCCAAAACCTGCGCTTGGGTCAGTGGTTTCTTGCAGGCTTTCCTGCAGGCTGCCATCGTGGGGTGGCTGACAGCTGCTGCTCTGGGGCCAGGGAGCCCCCCGTCCTCTGCAGCAGACTGTGCCCTCCTCTCCAGATTGGGGCCGATAAGAACGGGAGGCGAATGTCAGAGTTGTTTCTCTAACCGCTGTTCCCATCAAGAAGACAAAGCAGCTGAATCAACCCAATCAGTCTTTGGTTGGGGGCTGGTTGCCGGCTCACCAGACTAGCTGCCTGATCGGTCCAGCACAGAGGACAGGAGGCTCCCTTGGACCTTGTAGGTCGCTGTGTAGGCTCAGGCCGGCAGCAGCCCTTCAGGGTCTCTGACAGAGCAGTGCCTTTTCCAGGTGAAGCGGACCCCTCTCTGCAGCCCGAGCGTAGGGAGCTAACCAGAGAACTGGGGGGGGGGGTTGCGTCTCGAGCTTTTAGGAGCACCAGTGGAACCTTTTCTCTGTTTTTCCCTCAGACTCACCCCAACGTTGATAAGAAGCTTTTCACAGCAGATTCCCTGATTGGTCTGAAGAACCCCGAGAAGTCTTTCCCCATCAACAGCGATGTGGGGGTGCTGAAGTGGCGGTTGCAGACCACAGAAGAGTCGCTCATTCCCCTGACGAGTGAGTGGGGGGTGCTTGCGAGGGGGCTGCCCCAAGGGCCCTGGCACAGCGGCCTAGGCAGGTGTTGCCAGCCTGCCCTGAGATGAGGCGGTCCCTGCTGATTCTGTTGGCCCCCCACCCCCAGGAGAGCCCATCAGTGGGGCAAGGCCGTGCCCTCAGCAAGCTGCCTTTTTGCTGCAGTTAACTGCTGGCCATCGGAGAGTGGGACAGGCTGCGACGTCAACATCGAGTACGAGCTGCAGGAGGAGGGCCTGGAGCTGAACGACGTGACGATCGCCATCCCCTTGCCGTGAGTGTCTGGCCTGGCCTCCCCTAACAGCAGCGACATGAGGGTCCCTTAGGTTTTTTTTGGGGGGGGGGATGTTCCTTTACTGACCTTGGTCTGCTCACACAGGTCCGGTGTGGGTGCTCCTGTGATTGGGGAGATTGACGGGGAGTATCGCCACGACAGTCGGAGGAACCTCCTGGAGTGGTGCCTGCCGGTGGTCGATGCCAAAAACAAGAGCGGCAGCCTGGAGTTCAGCATCAGCGGACAGCCCAACGACTTCTTCCCTGTGCACGTCTCCTTTGTCTCCAAGAAGAACTACTGCAACATACAGGTGAGTCCCCTGGAGGAGGGAGGGCCGCTGGCCGGCTGCGCTGGTTCTCTCCCCGCCCCCCCGTAGCCCATCGCCAGCACCCCATCCTGCCATTGGAAAAATCTCTTCTGGGCACCTGCCTGACTACCCTGAATGCGCCTGATCTTGTCTGATCTCGGAAGCTAAGCAGGGTCAGGCCTGGTTAGTACCTGGATGGGAGACCGCCTGGGAATACCAGGTGCTGTAAGCAGGATGTCTTGGGCGCGTTGTCCCGCTGTTGTCCTGCTGTCTTGCAGCTGCTGAACCTGGGATTGGCACCGCGCCAGTCCCTGCGAGCTCTTCAGAGGAGGGGCGTCTCCAGCAGGGAGCGCCCGCCCTGTCTGCCAGCACCCCTTGCGTGCGCTGCGGGGAGAGCCGCCCTCCGTGCTGACCTTGGGGTGTGTCTCCTCGCTCTCTCTTTTCAGGTCACCAAAGTGACCCAGGTGGATGGGAACAGCCCTGTGAGGTTTTCCACAGAGACCACTTTCCTCGTGGACAAGTACGAGATCCTGTAGCTCTCGCCGCGAGGAGGCTGCAAGAAAGACACGGAGGCTGTGATCCTTGCGCACGGGCTGCAGCCCCTCTGTGTCAGTGGAGCCTGACACACCCGTTTGCCTGTCTCCATTTCCAAGGCCCCAGGCTGGCAAGGAAAGGCTGCTGGCTTCTCGGGCCAGCCCCGCCCCGCCCCTCTCCCTTGACCCCCAAGATGCACAGTGGCCACTTAAGTTCCTATGTTATGTTGTCGGTGGCGGCGGCAGTAGCCGGGCTGACTGCCGTAGACCCTTTGCTGGCCACAATGGGGCAGGGAAGTGGAAACTGGCCCCCTTTCCCAGTGCCGGAGCATCCTTGCCAATCCATTGTTTTGGGAGGTGAGGGGGGGAGGCTTTGCTGCCGGCACAGCCGGGCCTGGCCTGGGTCAGTTCTGGACTCTTACGTCCCCCAATTGGAGCTGCTGAGGATGTCTCTCAGGCCCTTCTAGTCCTTGTCACGGGGGGAGGGGGGCTGGGGGTGTCGGCTTCTGGCATGTGGTCTTTCACCAGTCTCTCCCAGGTTGCCTCGTCTCTGGGGTGACCCTGTCCTGGGTGAAGGGGGGGGGTAGCCCGTCCTGTAGGGGATAGCCATGAATCGCATTCACTCAGCCGTGTTGAAGTTGTCTGATTTTAGCTCCCTATTGAGTGAAGCTCCTCCCTGTGTGTGGAGGAAAGGGGGGTATTTAAGAAGATTGTGTAGCCCTGTGAAACGAGGACTTAAGCCCTGTAACACATTCCAGTGTACACACAGACCTGCTCAGCCCTGCAAATAAAGAGCATTCTGAAAGGAGCTGCTGGGTGTGACTGGCTGCCTTCTGGGGGGGTGGGGTGGGCGGACACAGAGCTGGCTGGACTCGGTGGCAGCAGAGGCAGCTTCACCCTGCTGGCGCTCCACCTGGTCCCCTGCATCTGGGGGAGTCTGGCTAGCCTATGGCTGGTAGTCCTTGGGCTGGCTTGTGGTGGAAGGGAGGGTGCCTGTGAGCGCTCTTCTCCCCCAGCCCCACCTTTGGAGCTCCCAGACTGCAGGGGGCTCGTGATTCTGCAGGACCTGAGAGGGGCAGATGGGCTGGGGGTGACCCCTTCTCTGCCCCCTGCACAGGCGTCATGTAACGTGCTGGCCCAGGGGCAGTGGCTGGCCGAGCAGGGCCTTTTCCTGCTTCTGAAGGGCCCACAGGTGGCTCTGTGAGAGTGAGAATCTTCACCAGGGATCCTGGCCTACCTTACAGGGCCATCGTAGGTTGCTGGAGCGCTGTGGACACCCGCATGGCCCGCTTTGTCTTGCGGGATACAGTGGCGGCCTGTGAGTCACCGGTGGGGCGCTGGCCCAGCCTGCGGTGCCCCTTGCCCCTTCCCTGAGGCTCCTGCCTGTGGGAAAACACTGGTGTGTGCAGCTGTGCGGCCCATTGCGCAACGCAGCGCTTGGGCCTGATGGCTTCCAGATGTGCTCAGGCTGTGGGAAACTGCGTGGGCTGAGAGGCTGGGCTCGGCCTTCGTCATCCCACCCTGCTGGCCTGAGCACTGGCCGGAGGCTGCCTTGGCAGGGCAGCTGGGGCCAGAGACTGCCCTGCTCAGCCGGGGGGCAGTTGCTTCACTGGCGACCCCAACCGGGGCTGGCAGGCTGGCACCCGGAGCCTCCCCTCCCCTCTGGCACTGGCTGCCCTGCTTCGGATCAGCTGCTTGGCCACCCCCAAGCCTGGCCAGGAAAGTTGCGCCCCCCCCCCGGATCAGCCAGAGCGTGGGAGCGGCCAGCCGTGGCTGAGGGGCTCTGGGACAACCCCCCCCCACACACACACACACTGCTTTCTAGTGCTCCCCCTCCTCCGGGTAAGTCTGGTAGTCCACCTGCGGCATCTTTGCCTGCCTGCTCCTGTGTCCCGCAGGCACGGGGAAGGTGGGCAGGTGGAGAACGGGGAGAGCCCCAGAAGAGCCCTGCGCTCCGCAGTAACCAACCGGAGCCTTCGGGGGAAACGGGAGCGCAGCCGACCTTCCCTGGGCGGAATTAGGGGTGGACTGCCTCCGACCATGGAGGCTCCGTGAGCCGCCCTGGCTAACAGCCACCGACAGGCGCGCTCTCCTTTTCCTCGCCGACGGACGAAGAGCCCGCTGGTTCGCCTCAGCGCCGGGCGGCCTGCAGCCCTGCTCCGCTCTGCGGTCCGGCCTCGAGGCGAGGAGAGGGCCCCGCGCACCGGGTGGCCTCGGCACGGGCTGTCGCGCTCCGGGCTTTGTTCGCGAGGCTCGGGTTGCGGCGCCGCCTCTCCGGTTTCCAGCTCCGCCTCCCGCGGGGGCACTGCCAGGGCCGCGCCGGGCAGCAGCCGCTCAGGCCAGCCTGGCACCGGGCGGGGCGGGGCGCCGAACAAAGGCCGGGGCGCGGCTGTGGGTCCTCCGGCAGGCGCTCCTCCTCCTTTTCCCTCGCCGCTGAACTCGGAGCCGAGGCGAGGCTCGGGGCGCTCCTCGCGCGGACGGAGCGGGACCCCGAGGGAGACGCTGGGACCGAGCACCGGCGGCGAGGCGAGCAGGTAGGCGGCTGGACGAGGGAGGCGAAGCGGTGCTCTTCGCTTCCGTGGACGGGGCGCACTTGCGGGCAGCGGAGGTGGGGAGGGGCGGCCGCCTGCTCAGGCTCGGGATGGGGTCCCCGCCCTGGGAAGAACGCGCCGCCAGCGTCGGTGCGCCTCCCGCCCTTCTTTGTGCGCTCGGAGGGCCGTGAATAAGGGGGTCGGGACGCCCTCGCCCCCCCCCCATAGCGACGTCGTTTTGTCCGTTTCCAAGAGGACGGAGGGGCACCGGCAGGAAGGCGGGAGTCCGCTTGGCTGTCTGCCTCGCCGCCGTGCCCGGACGTGGCGCATTCCACGCATTTTTGGCATCCCCCCCCCCTAATCTGAGCCGCGCGTTGCGTCTCCGGCGAGGCGGGGGCCCCTGCAAGATCTGATCGGCGAAGGGCAACCGGGAGCCCAACTGTAGCCGTCGAGAAACCGGGGTCAGTGCCCCGCCTGAGGGGACCTTGTTCTGAGCCTGTGGTACGTAAAGCGAGGGTCTCAGCAGGCATCCCGAGAGCATCTGAGCATACATAGAGTGTCACCTGTTCCTCTGGAATTGGGGGGGGGAACATTGTGTGGGTTCTTGCACTTTCTTCCACCACAGATGGGAAGAAGGAAGGAGAGAGATGCTTGTGGCAAGCATGTGAGTTTGGGTGCACTTTGGGGGCAGGACCGTGGCCCTGTTTGCACCTCTGGATCCAGTGCCCTGGTGGCAGGATTCGTTAGACCAGGGGGAGGGGGAGGGGGATTCATGAGAGTCCTGTGTCTCAGGCGGTGGCAGCAGCACTTGATGGGGCAGGAAAAGGGTTTCGCTGGTGCACTTGATGAGCCCTGCGGAACTCATTGCAACAGTGAAGCAGTGAGTGAAATACTGATGGAAGGAGCTCACCGACAGCTGTTGGCCATGGGTGACCACCCTCTAATTGCTCTTGGGTTCTTGGGTGCTGTTAGGAGACTTGGGTCTGGGGCTCGGGGCCCTCAATCTCCTGAGTTTATCTGTGCATCTGAAGGGCTTGCTTGACTCTCACAAGGGGTGTGTGTGGGGTCTTGGCGGGTGCTTTGGACCAGAGCCAAGGCACAGCAGCAAAGCTGGGTGCTGAGAGACCCTGGAGAAGAGGCTGCTTTTGGCCGTGCAGTTAGAGGGGGGGCTGCCCTTCTCTCCTTGCCTGCTGTTCACTGGGACGAAAGTGGGAGTCCCAGCGCAGGCCTGGGAGGGGTGTGTGTGTGCGTGCGTGCGTGCGTGCGTGCCCCGCCATCCAGGTGAGTTCTTCCGGGGTGGGGGGTCATCCCTGCACAGCAGTGGTTGTCTCACCCTGTTGTCTCACAAAGTGTGTAGTTGGGGTGTCAAAGCGGGGACATTCGTTGAAGGAAGTCAGATCAGCCTGGGGGCGGGGGGGGGCTCAGGGCAAATGTCCTCCAGGCGCCTTGACAGCTCCAGCCAGGAGCCACCCGCTTCTTTGGGCTAGGAGACCCCGGGCCTTGGGGAGGGGGCAGGCGAGGGCTTCACTGCTGGGGCCCCTTGTCTGGGAACTGGGTGTCCTGGGGTGTCACACTGGCAACCATCGACCCAGGCTGGGCCTCGTCCCCCTGGGCTGCTGCTGGGGTTGGGGCAGGAAGGGCGGCTTCTTCCCGGGACCACGGGGGCGGCGGTTGCCTGGGGAGCCGCAGGGGCTTCGGAGTGGCTTCCTCCAGAGAGCAGGAGCCCTTCTCCAGCCACCACCTCTGGGGCGTCTGGCTGGGGAGGGGCTCCCGAGACCTGCTTCCCTCGCTGGGGAGCTCTGCACAGTGGGGGCTGCCGCAGGCGCCTCCGCTCCTGCCGAGCCTGGCCCTGGAGCCTCTGCTGCTCTTGGTGCTGGGGCGGCTCCGCTGCGGGCCCTGGCTGGAGGCCCCGGGCCGGCCGAGCAGCTTCCTCCCTGGCCTCTGCGCATGCCTCCCAGCCCAGGGCCCCTGGCCAGCTAGTGGGGGGACTGGGCTGGGCTGGGCTGGGCTATGCGTAATGCTGGGCCTGCCGCCTCCACCTTTCCCAGGCTGCTGCGTCCGAGGGGGGGGGGGCTGCCTAGGGGAGGCTCTCCAGGGATGGTCAGACCTGGAAAGACAGAGGGGCAGAGACCCTTCAGCTCCCCTGTGCAGCTGGGGGCTGGAGGCAGCTCCTGCAGGGGATCTGCTGAGGTGCAGAAGTCCCCCCCCCCCAGCAAGAGCCTTTGGCATGTGTGGCCTCGCTGCTCCCAGCCACACAAGCGTCTCATTCTCCGGCAGCCTGAGAAGAAAGACGCCTTGTCGTCGCTGGCAAGGTGGGGCGGCCACTCGCCCACCCCCCTCCCACTCGCATCTCCCAGAACAGAGGCTGCTTGTCAGGGGTTGCAGCTTCCTGGCACTCGGGTGGGGTGGGTGGGGGAGTTGGGAGACCGAAGCCCAAACGGGCCTGCTGGGTGGGGGCTCCCCGGCTCCCCCCTCTTTCCAGAGAGACTGCCGGGCAGCAAAGCTGAGGCTGGTCTGCTTCTCTCCCTGCTGCCGTTCCAGACCTCCTTTGCTCATAGGACTAAGCCACGCCGGAGGGCTTGTTCGGTCCATGACGGGGAACGTGGGAGGCCTGCGCTGAGCCTTGTGTCTGAAGGTGCCAACCGGGCACCTGCCAGAGGCCAGTCTGGGCAGCAGAGGGAGGAGTGGGGCAAGAGGGGTCAGGACCCCGGAGGGTTCTATCCAGGTGGGCTCTGCGCTGTGTAATTTGTTCCTGCTGAAACCACGAGAAGCACCACTGGAGCTGCCGACGAATCCGGCGTCTGCACCTGCCTGGAGGGGGCCGTGCGGGGCCAGAAGTTTTGATGCTCCCTTTTCCCGTAGGAGCACCATGACCATGGAGACCTTCAGCCACAAGGCGGCCAGCCCAGCCTGTCACCTGCAGACCCACCTCCAGGTTTGTGGCAAGAACTGAGGCGGTGGAAGCGCCGCCCTCCAATGCTGCATGTGACAAAGTCAGTGGGAACCGGCGGGGGAGTTCTGACCCTCAAAGCCCCCAGTGAGGGGGGGGATGGTGGGAGTGAGCAGCAGCCTGGGCCGGAAAGGACCCAAGTGGCCCGCCTGTGTGGACAGTGCGCTGCTGCCTCGGCCTGGCCGGAGGGCCCCCACCGACCGGGCTGCTCCTTGCACTCTGCTGCCCCCGTTGTCACCCGATGAGGGAGATGGGCCCGGAATCCCCTGGGGCTAATTGGCTTGTCTGGTGATCCTATTAGACCCAGCCAGGATTCCTCCGCTTCCGCCTGGCCTCCCCGCGGCCCCCCTCCCCCCGAATCCCGCCAGCCCCACGGGCTGCTCTGCCTGGCGCTGCGCTGGGGGGCTGGCAGGAGAAGCACTTCAGCCACGGACGGCCTTTCTCTGCCCTGCAGAACAAGCTTCTGGACCTGACGGAGGCCGGGAAGGGCCTGAAGGTGCAGACCGAGAAGCCGCACCTGGTCAGCCTGGGCAGCGGGCGCCTCAGCACCGCCATCACCCTCCTGCCCCTGGAAGAGGGTAACGCGGCTGGGCAGGGCGGGGCTGGGCTGGGCAGCTGCTGGGCAGGCTCCGTGCTGGGAGGGGCTTTCGGGGTGGGGCAGCCTGTGCCTTGGAGCCCCCCCCAGCGTCCCTGCCTGGGGGGAGTCCAGGCCCGAAGGCTGCCCTCCCTCAGCCTGGGCACCCCTTGGCTCGCCCTTCCCCATGGCAGAGGTGGGGGGGGAGTGCCAGCGAGGTGGCCCTGGCCGACGGCCCCTGTCTTCCTGCAGGCCAAACGGTGCTGGGCTCGGCCGCTGGGGACATTGTGCTGCAGGGGGCTGGCGTGGCCCCCAGGCACTGCGTCATTGAGAACACGCGAGGGACGCTCACCCTGCACCCCTGCGGCAACCCGTGCGCCATCGATGGCCTGGCAGTCGCACGCCCCACACGCCTGTCCCAAGGTAAGGGGTGCTTGTCCTGGCTGGGCGGCGGGAATTGCAAGCCCCTCGGGTTCTGTGCGTGCAGTTTGAGGTTCCAAACGCCCCCAACCCGGCCTGGAGTTGAGCTGGGGGCAGGGCAGGGCTGTGTGCATCGGGGTCAAGGCGCAGGTGTCTGGTCCCTGCAGGGCTGATGCGAGCGGCCTGGCGGGCCCTGCCCTGCCGGGAGCTGCTGGGCTCGGTGGCTGCCTGCGTGGTCCGGGTCTGTTGCGGGCCCAGGGGGTGAATTCACATAGAGGTGAATGGAGCAGCTCTCGGCTCGGCAGCTGCAGAAGCTGTCCGGGGGGGGCGGGTTTTGCTGTTGCCAGGCTGCGAGCGGCCCAACCGCCTCCTCCCTCAGCAAGCCCTCGGTCGCTACCAGGGGTCCGAAGGGCTGGTGCTGCAGCGCGTGTCTGTGGGCAGGGCAGGCAGCAGCCAGGCCTGTGTGGAGGGGAGCTGGAGCGAGGTGGGGGCTGACAAGAGCCCCCTCCAGTGCACTGTGGAGAGCCCCCCCCCCGGGTGCAGCCTGCCCCTCCTCCGGGAGCCCCCGGCCCCCCTGTGTCCACAGGACCCACAGCTGAGGGGTGGCCATGGGGCGGAGGCCCCCTGCTGGTAGTGCAGCATCCCCCAGGGGTGCCTCTGGCGCTCTGTCCCTGGGGGCTGGCTCTGCTGGCACATGCCCAGGGAAAGGGGGCAATCGCAAGACTGGCAGAGCTGGCTCTGAGGAGGGGCCCTCTTCGCATGCAGGGCTCCCCCAGCCCACGTCTGTCGCCGTGTCAGTGCGCCCGGCCCCGGGGTGGGGGTTGCTCAGTCCTCCTGACTGCCAGCAAAGCAGCATTGCACAGCCACGGACCTCTTCCTCCCTGCCTCATTGTGTGCTTGCTGTTTCCTCCCCCCGCCCCGCCCGCCCCCTGTGCGCCCCCTCAGGGCTCTGTTCTTTGCCCCTTGCGAGCCCCTCATTCTCCACCTGCTGCCCCTGGAGCCTCCCTGAACCTTCCAGCCCCACAGATCGGCCATCCAAGATGGGCAGCTCCCCCTCTGGCCCCCCGCAGAACCTGCTGCCTGCATCTCACCAGGGCCTGCTTTGTGGTCAGCTCCAGCTCAGGATGGCCGCGACTCTGCCCCCTCCGGCCCTCCGGCACAGTCCCCACTTGCCCGGCCCCCTCTGTGCCTCTACACTTCCCTTCCCGCCCCAGAGCCGGTTGGTGCCCAATTGCGCCACTGTGGCCCTCAGGATGTCGCAAGAGCCTGCGCAGGCAGCCGCTTGGAAACGGCACAAAAACCCTTTTCTTCCGAGGGGGAGGCCCCGGACACTCGCCGTTGCGGTGCATCCACAGGCACAGCAGCAACTCTGCGGCGAGGAAAGGAGAGGCCGTCCTGCCCTCTCAGGCTCCCCTGCCACTGTCAACCACCCCCCCCCCCGTTGCACAGTTGTGGTGCCTTGGCTCACATTTGCGGGCACTGCTGTCCTTGCACAGCACGGGCAGCAAGGCCCAGGCGCACCGGGCGCAAGTCCTGTCCCACACAGCACTGCGAGCTCCCCCCCCCCCGTCCTCCGGTTGCCACCATTCTGGAGAGGAGCCGGGAGTGCTGCAAGCGCACGCCCCCAGGACCCCAGCGCTCGGAGAGAGGAAATGGGGTGGGGCTTCACAGCGAGCAGGGCCCCTCCGGAAGTCGCCCAGCCCTTCCCAGGTTTTCTAGGGAGTGCCTCCCTCGCACAGACCCTGCTCAGGCCAGCAGCTCAGCACAGCCTCAGATTTTCCAGACTCCGTTTCCGGGCTGAGTCACACACTTGGTCTGGGTCTCCTTTTTCCTGATCAGGCCTTGGAAAAAATAACCCGTTGAAGGTTTTAATCATTTTTTTTTTTTTGACAGCCTTGAGGCATCTCCTGGGTGGAAAGAGGGAAACAGCTGATCTGCTCCCTGGTGGAGGCCTTCCCAGCCACATGCCCTTCCTGGGCAGGGCAGGGAGAGCGCACAGATGTGCTCGTCCTGCCACCAAGCCCCCCCCCCCCAGCTCTGACCTCACACATGGAAGGGGAGGAAGCGGTCATGGAGCAGGGAGTTGCTCTTGGCCAGCCACGTCCCCACTGCTCTGGCAGCCCCCTGCAGACCAGCTCCCCCACCCCGACAGGGCAGAAGGGGGCTGAAAATCGCTGACATGGGCTCTGCCCCAAACTCTGGACTCCTGGGTCCCCTGGCCGAGCTGCAAAGAAGGGCAATGGCTGCAGCTTTTCCAGCCGGGTCACTTGTTGGTGTGTGTGTGTGGGGGGGGGGAGAGGCTCTCAGCTGGAGGTTTCTCCCCACTGTCCTTCCTCCCTGGAGCGGCCTGGGCCAGGGGCAGATGCGGAGAGTCTGGCCCCGATCCTTGGCAGATCCCGTGTCGCAGGGCCTGCCTGGCTCCCACCGCTGCTGTGCCTGCTGCTGGGGCCTGCTCGGTCGCCGCCTCTGCCTCTGGCTGCTTCCTCCATGCCCGACAACAGCGCGGGATGAGAGCAGAGGGAGCGGGGCGCGCGTGAGGCAGGTGGGTCAGGCCGAGAAGCAACCAGTGGCCCAGCAGGGTCGCGCAGGGCGGGGGGGGGGTGTCTCCCCCCCAGGAGGTCCGGAGCGCATTCGGGTGCGTGCCCTCCCCGGGCCGAGCTCTCGCTCCTCCTCTGGTGCGTGTCCGGCGGCAGGGGGCCCTGCGCGGCTGCTGGCTGGCGGAGAGAGCCGAGGGGCGCCGCTCGGGCGGGCCAAGTGTTTGGCTGCTGGGCTCCCTCGGCTGCCGCCTCCCCGCCCCGGAGTAGGGGCCGTCCTCCGAAGAGCCCCAGCCGGTTGGGGCCGGGCTTGGCACCGTCGGGGCGGGACGACTGGCGGGCAGCCGGGAGGCGGCGGCGGGTGAGTGAGCGAGTGCGCGCGTGCCAGAGCTAGGCGGCCAGGCGCGTGGGTTCCGCGGAGGCCCCCCCCCCGGCGGGCGCTGTCGCGGCAGCTATTTTTAGACGCCCTCCGCCCCGCAGGCTCGGCTGGGACCGCCGCTCTTTGCTGCAGGCCTGGCCGGGCCCGCGGGCTGCGCGTGCGGACGGGGAAGAGCAAAGGCACCGGGTGGGTTGCGGGGGGGGGCGCTGCAGCACGCCCCACCTCGCGGGGCTCTTGTGGGTGGCGGAGGCGGCGACTGGCCCTGGCGCGCGCCGTCGAAGGGGAGCGCGTTTGCAGGTGGGGTGGAGGCGCCGCCGCCCCTCCGAGCTCGTCCCTTCGCCCCAAAGGGCCGACGATGCTTCCGAGCAGATGCCGGCCTGGAGCCCCGGGCTGCCTTCCAGCTGTCGCGCCTCGCTTGCGCCCCCCCCCCGCAGGAGCCACCTGTTCCTTCTCCGCGCGCTGGCGCACTTCCGCCTATCGCCGGCGCCCCCCCTCCTCCTTGGCAATGGGGGGGGGGCTTGGCAGCACCAGGAAAGGGAGCTCCGAGAAGCCTCCCCGGGCCAGGGATGGGGCCGAGAAGGGAGATCGGGGGCATCGGCAGGATCTCGGCTTGGGAAGGGCGCCTGGCCCTCCCGAGGTCGCCTCGGCCACCGGTTCAGAGGGGCTCGGCTCAGACCCTCACTCCCAGCGCCAGGACGTGGTCTGCCTGGCAGGGCTGTTGTCAGGGTTGTGTAAATGCCATCCGCGAGGAGCCTTGAATCCTGGGCAGGGGCTCTTCCAAGTCAGTCGGCCTCTGGTTTGGAGCCAGTTGGGGAAGGCGATGCCCAGCGCCCGTTGGGAATGTTCGGTCCCAGCAGTGCTGCTTTCCGCAAGTGGGGGGGGGGAGGATTGGGCAAGGAGCTGCAGCTTGCCTGGGCCCACCCCACCCGGAGCGGGGGCTGGAGGCTGGGGGCAGCTGGGGGCGCTGTCTTCTTAGTAACCGCCAATTTCTTTAGTTTGCTCCAGAAGTGGCTGCCAGCGTGGCGTCCTCTGTGGGCTGTGGGTGGTGGGGCTGCTCCGCTCGCTCTGGCAGCTTCTTGCCCGGTGCTGGCAAGCGCCTGGGACTTGGCCCCTGCCTCAGCGTGCCCTGCCCTGCCCTCGCCTTGCCTTTGGAGGCCACTGCCGGTGCCAGGCCTCTTGGGCTCCTTCCTGTCAAGCGTGGCCTCTTCCGCATCCTGCTCTGCGATGGTCTCCAGGGGGCTGCGTGCTTCCAGTGGTGCGGGGCACTCCTGCGCATGGTGCCTGGGGCAGGACGGCTGGCGCTCCCTGGCAGCCCAGCCGCTGCTGAGCCCCGTGGTCAGTGCAAGGACCAGGCTGGGTCTCCCTGTGACGCCTGGCGACCGCCTCCGGGTGCAGCCGAGTCAGGGGCCGGGCACGGGGGGCGCAGCAGGGCTCTCCTTCCGCCACTCGCGCCTCCCCTCACATTCCAGGCAGGCGCTGGCTTGTCCACCAGCCCGGGATGTGGCTCCCCCGGGCGCTGCATTCTGCAGCTCCCCCCCCCCCAGCACGAGCCCCGCCCCACGCCTCTTTGTGTACCCGGGAGCTCAACGCAGCCGCAGCAGGTTTGAGTCTGGAGTGCTGTCGGGGCCGGGGTGCCTGTGTGGGTCCTGAAGGCCTCTGGAGCAGCTTTAGGGAGTTCAGATGAGCCCCGCCGGAATTCCGGCCGATCCAGGGCATGAGTGGGCTGTGCCTGGGGGAGCCGGTTTCGTACCATGTCATTGGGAAACTTCCTCCCCCCCCCCGATACCCTCTGGATGTCATTTGAGGATTGGGGCTGGCGGGTCCTCCCTGGCCAGCTGCTTCTGCTCTGCCGGGAGCTGTCCCTGGGTGCAGCCCCCCCCCCCGCCCACCGCCGGACCCTTGAGGACCTGAGTCCCAGGTCGCAGGTTGCGTTGGCTTAAGGAGATGCAGCAGCAGCAGCCCCAGCCCAGCCCAGCCCAGCCCCGTGCTCAGCCCCTCACTGTTCAGGGCCGTCTGCACCTCCCGCTGGCTCTGCCGCCTGGGGGGCTCGTCGGAGCCAAAGCTGGGGAAAGGACCCAGCCGGGTGCTCCGCTGTGGGGTGTGGCCTGACAGCCAGTGGGGGGAGGGCACTGGGTATCCGTGGACGAGGCATCTGTGGACGTGCTCTTGCGGGTGCCCGTCAAGTGGGAGAGGCCGTTGGGTGCCACACAGGGCAGAGGGACCCTTGCCTGGGTGGGGTGGGGTGGGGTGGGGTGGGGTGAGCTCGATTTCCTGCCTGCACTGCTGAGACGGGCTGGCATTCCTTGGTGATGTTGTGTCCCCCCCCCCCAGGGTGCATGATCTGCCTGGGCCAGGCGACCTTTCTCCGCTTCAACCATCCGGCCGAGGCCAAGTGGATGAAGAGCATGATTCCCGGCGGGGGCGGGGGCCCCGCAGCCTCTCATGGACTGCTGACAGGTAGGGGCTGTGCCGGACCAGGGCCAGAGGGTTGGGGGCCCCCCCGGTGCTAGTCAGGCAGCTTTGGCTGGGTCGTGGGCCGCCTCCTGCAGCCCCTTTAAGCTCCCGGCTCTGTTGGCCGTGCGGCTGCCGGGGGGGGGCGCCCCTGAGGGCTGGGCTGGGAACGGTCCTGGGAACTGGGGGGCGGCAGAGTCTGACAGCAAAGGGGCAGCTGACGCCTCTGACTCTTTGGGCTGGTTGGGCCTTTACTTGGGGGAGCCTCTCGGAGGAAGTCCTGCGCGTGGGAAGAGGCGAAGGCCCAGGGAGGGGTTGCTCTCCCCCCCCCCCGCAAGCCCCGCTCAGCCGCCCCCTCTCCACAGAGCCGCAGAGCCTGGTCAACGGCAACCGAGAGGCCCCCCGGCCCAGCCACAGTGCCCTGGTCAGCTCCATCGAGCGGGACCTGCAGGACATCATGGACTCCCTGGTGCTGGAGGAGGACGGCCGCGCCACAGAGCAGCCCCCTGGCAGCGCCACGTCGCCCACCGCCTCTGTGCTGAACGGCAGGCCAGGCCGCGCCCTCCTCTCCCCGCCACAGAGCCCCGGCGCCATGTCGGTGGGCTCCAGCTACGACAACGCCTCGCCCCCCTTCTCGCCGCTCTCGTCTCCCGCCAGCAGCAGCAGCTGTGCCAGCCGCTCCCCCGGCAGCCCCCGGGATCTCTGCCCGGCCACCCCGCCGGCCGTGCCCACCCGCTCCTCCAGCTACAACCACTCCATGCTGGCCTCCCACAGCGGGCCGAGGCCGGACCTGTCGAGTGGCCTTGCTGGGCCCAGCCCTGCCCGTGGACCAGGGAGCCCAAGGCTGGCGCGGAGGGCTGTGCACGAGGGCCCCCGCAGCCCCCTGCCCGGCCGCAGGACTCGGCCTCCAGTGGATGCCCAGCACATCTCCCCCCCCGCCTGGGCTGCCTGGGGGCCTGAGCGAGAGTGTCCCGGGGAGCCCTCGCTTGGCCCCCAGGCTCCAGGCACCCTCTGCCTCCTGGACCAAGACGGCAGCTCTGCAGGACAGGCCGCCCAGCCCCTGCCGGGAGCTCCGAGACGTGGCCGCCGGCACCTCCCGCCAGGCAGTGCGGAAAGACCTCCAGGTGGCCGAGGCAGCAGGACCTGTGCAGGCCGGCCCATCGGGGCGGGCAGTGCAGCCCCCCGAGAGCCCCCGCCTGGGCAGGCGGTCTCTGGAGAGCCCGCGGGACCTGCCCCCACTCAGCCCGGCTCTGTCCCGCCGAGCCGCGTCGCCGGCCGCCCTCAGCAGTCCCAAAGCCGCCGAGACCCCCTGTGCCTGGCGGAGGGGGTGGCCTGAGGACCTGCCCCCCGCCACGGCCTCCTGCCTGCGAGGACGCAGCCCCTCGCCCACCTTGCTGGCCGGAGACCCTGCCCAGCGCAAGCCCGGCCCCGGGAAGGGCCTGAGCCCCGCCTACAGCCTGGGCTCCCTGGCGCTGCCCCCGACCTCGCCGCAGCAGAGCCCCCGGGCGCAGCGCCGCAAGCTGTCTGGGGAGCTGCCGCTGCTGCCGTCGGGGCCCCCGCGGGAGCGCAAGCGGAGCATCTCGGAGCTCAGCGGCAACGAGGGGGACCTGCTGGAGTACCACCGCTGGCAGCGTCAGGAGCGGCTCCGAGAGCAGGAGATGGAGCGTCTGGTGAGTGGAGCGGGGGGTCCGGGGGCGGCAGGGGGGCGGGGGGCGCTGAATGCCTGTGGAGGAAGGCTTGCCCGCCCTTGATGTGGCTACGGCCGAGGAGCTGGCAGAGCTGCCCTGCCCTGCGCTGCTGGCCCTGCGCTGCTCTGTCCGAGAAGGGGCTCCCTGTGGGGTCCCGTTGAGGCTGCTGCTGAAGCTGGGGGCCCCGCCCAGCCCGCTCCTGCCTGGCCGGCGGCTGCGGGCCCCACGGGTGCTGCCTGGAGGTGCGCTGTGCCTCTGCGGGCCCTGGGTGGGGGGGTGCAGTCTTGCACGCGGCGGCCCTTCCCCAGCTCGGCTGCTGGGTGCGCTGTGGCGGGGCCCTGACTCACCCGCGCAGCTTGTTTGCACAGCTGGAGTGTGGAGCAGGCGTAGACTGGCGGGGCGCTGCGGGAGGGGGCTGCCCTGGGCCCACACCCTGCAATTAGCCGCCTGGGTCACGTGGCGTCCTGTGGGTAGCTGTGGGGGAGGGAGCCCCGACTGGGGGAGGCTGGAGCGTTTGCTCCTTGCCTGCCTGCCTGCCTGCCAGCCAGAGGCCTGGCCGTGGGGATGAGGAGGGCACCTCTGGATTGTGCTGTGAGTACAGCAGGCAGTGGCTGGGTGGGGTGGGGTGGGGGCGTCCCCCTCCAGGCGCAGGGCCGAGTGAGCCCCCCCCCCCCCGGGCTGCGTGCGGAAGGGAGAGGCCTCCGCTGCTCCTGGCAAGCTGGGCAGGGGATCCCGCCTGGCTGGGGCTGCAGACTGAGCTCCCCAGTCCAAGTTCTCGATGGAAGGGCCCTGCTGGAGGGAGCTGCCCTGGGGCCTGCCCTGGGGCCTCTCTCCCCGCTCCTGCCCAGGCCCTCCCCAGCAGCCGTCCAGGCGCCTTGGCAGGGTGGTGGGCCCAGGGGAGGAGGGCGGGCTCCTCTCAGCCAGTGGCCAGTGGCCACCCACAGGCAGCAAGAGGAGGGGCCTCTCTAGTCTCCCCTCCGGTTCCTCCGTGGCTGCCCCCTTCCTGAGGGGCGGTCAGCGGGCAGCCTGGCAGAAGCCTGATCTCCAGGGCACCCAGATCCCGCCAGCCCCCCTTGCCCTGTCCCTGACCCTGACCACAGTGCAGGGGGGAGCCGTTGCCCCAGCAGCAGGCGCTGGGCGGCAACAGGCTTCGGGGCGCCCTTGTGATGCTGCTGCCCCTCTCCCCCCCCCCAGGAGCGCCAGCGGCTGGAGACCATCCTGAGCCTGTGTGCCGAGTACGCGGGCAGCGCGGGCACTGAGCCCCAGCTCTGCCCCAGCCCGGAGGAGGAGGCTGCCCCGGCCGGGGGGAGGCCCTCGAAGGGCGCTGGCAGAGAGCAGCCGGCAGGGCCCCTGGAGCGCCCTGAGGACGACCCCCTGAAGGAGGAGAGCAGCAGCACGGAGAGCGCCGGCCACGAGGTGAGCACTGCAGAGGGCCCCCGCGCCCCCCACTCTCCATGCGGGCAGAGCAGGTTCTGGGCACAGCCTGGAGAGCCTCTGACTGCCACGCGGCCCAGGCAGCCCCCCCCCGCTGAGCCGCCCCCTTCCTCCACAGCACGAGGAGCCGCCGGGCGCCAGCGTCACGCAGGAGGCGGCTCTTCTGGAGCAGGAGCGGGCGCGGGCCATGGCCAACATCGACCGCCTCAAGAGCCGTGCCAAGGAGCTGGAGCAGCAGCTGCAGGAGACGGCCCGAGAGGTGAGGAGGCTGGGCTGGGGGGCGGGGTGGGGGGCTTCTGCCCGGGGGAGCCTCTTCCGTTTGCGTGGAGGGCCCAGGCTCGGGAACGCCCCGTGCGCAGAACCTGGGACTGGGCGAGCGTCAGCAGGGATCCCAGAGGTCATCTAGACCGACCCCTGCTGGGCGCCTCCAGCCTCCGCTCGGCAGCCCCCGCGGAGGCAGTGCCCACTCCCGAGCTGTGTGGAGCGGACAGGACGTTCGCCCCCCCCCTCCCGCCAGAGGCCCGGTGTGTCAGGGTGTGTCCTCTCGCGCACTCCCCAGGCGGAGATGGAGCGGGCCCTCCTGCAGGGGGAGCGGGAGGCGGAGCTGGTGCAGCTGCAGCAGGAGCAGCAGAGGGGGCGGCAGCTGCAGGAGCACCTCCTGGGCCTGGACGCCGCCATCCAGCGGGACAAGGTAGGCAGCCGCGGGGGGCGGGCATGGAGTGGACGGCCTCCCCCCCACGCCTCTGCCCCCCCCCCACACGTAGGGCCTGGCCCGGCCCGGCCCTCTCCTCCCTCGCCCCCACTCCTGCGTGGGGGCCCTGGTGCTCAGGCAGCTTCGCTGGCAGGGCTGGGGGTGCGCGTGGAGGCCAGGACGGGCAGGGGCCGCGTTGCCCAGCCTGCCTGCCTCTCGGCCCCAGCAGAGTCCCCTGCTTGGTGGGGCACCAGCCTGCCCGCCTGCCTGCCTGCCTGCCTGGACTCTGCACAGCCTCGTCGGGGGCTCCGTGCGGGAAGCGGCCCTGCTCCTGGCTCTGCTGCCTCAGCTCTCTTATCCAGCCGGGCTCTGCTGGAAGCCCCCCACCCCAGTGGTGGTCAGGTGGGCCCCCCCTTGCCCTCACCAGGGTCCAAAGCCAAGGGCAGCCCTGCTGCTACTGTCCAGCTGAGGGCTCCTGCCAGGGCCTGCACCCAGAGAAGGGCCCCGAGTCTCATGCCGCCCGTTTGCTGACTCGCGCCCAGCCCCCCAAGTGCTTTTTGGGGGGGCTGCAGCTTTCCAGCCTTCCTCCAATCTTTGCTCACACAAGGACCACGAGGGACACACACGCCCTGTGCCGCCCCCCCCCTAACCGGCTCTAACCACCTCCGTTTGTCTGTGTCTCTCTCTCTCCTTCTCTCTCTGTGCCTCTAACTGCTGCGCTGCCTGCCTGCCTGCCTGCAGCCTCTCTGGAGGGCCGTCTTGATGGAGCCAGAGAGAGCAAAGAGACGGGGGTGGCCTTTCTCCAGAAGCCCCCCCCCCCCCCCCCGGCGGCCGGCCGGGCGGGGCCCGGGGCCCGGGGAACACCCCCCCCCCGAGAGCTTGACGGGAGTGCAGTGTTCACAGTGGAGGCAGCCGGTGTGGTTGCGGTCCTGGAACTAACCCCCCCACACGCACACGCACACGCACACACGTGTCAGCCTGGCTGCAGTGAGCGTTGCGAGGGACCCTGCCCCGCGTCCACTCAGGTCCTGGCGCAAGGGCTGGTGTGGTCTGTGCCGCCCACCTAGGACCGCAGGCCTTCCCAGTCCCAAGCGGGGGCCTGTTCCTGGAGGTCGCAGAGGGGCCCCCAGCCTGGTGTTTCCGGCTGCTCTCCTGTGGTTGCGAACGGCTCATTTGAACAACCAAAAGTGGGTCTGCGGCCCCGGAGTTCCGGCAGCCCTGGCCATAAGGTGGTGCCCCTCCCCCTCCCGAGGGCCTGTTCTCTCTTGGCTATTACTAACACTCACCTGAGCCCTGAGCCCCCCTCCCCCCCCGGAGACGGAGCTGCACTAACTGCCTGAAAGGCTGGGTCCCAGTTTTGTGTCTCAAACGTTGTCCCTGCCTGTACTGCCTGTCGTGGCTGAGCTGGCTGCAGGATGGGGGGGGGGCAGGCTGGGTTTTGATGTCTGTGAGACTGAGCTCCCCCCAAGAGTGGCCACTCCGCATGAGGGGGCGGGGAGGGGGTCCCCAGCTCCATGGGCCATGTGGCTTCGAGACACAAGGCTGCGGCCCCCAGCCTGCCGGTGCCTGGACCCCCCGCTCACCCCCACCCCCCCACCCCGCTTTGCATGGCCTGCTCTTGAGAAGTGTGTCTTCTCTCTCCTCCGTGTGTGTCGTTTTCTCCCGGATCCAGGAGAGGGCAAAGGTTGATGCGGAGAGGAAGGAGCTGCAGCGGCTGCGGACCCTGTGCTCTGAGCTCGAGAGCCAGCTCGACAACTGCCCTGAGTCCATGCGGGAGCAGTTGCGGGAGCAGGTGCAAAGGGTCAGTGTCTCCCCCCCACCCCCACCGCCCCGCCACCTGCCGCCGGGGCCAGGGACGCCACTCCGCGCCTGCCTGGGCAACGGTAAGCAGGGCCCTGGGGCCGCGTGAGGCCCCCCCTGACACCATGCATGGGGAGGCTGCTGCCCCCTTTTGGCCGGGGGCGCGCATGGAGGCTCGGGGTCTTTCAGCACCCCTCCCGCCTGAGGGCGCTCCAGTGGCGGGCTGGGCCTGGGGCAGCCCTCTTTGGGGGGCCCCTGGGGGTGCACGCGGGAGGAAGCGCCTGCTGGTGACCAGAGGTGCCTCCGTGGGAGGCCCACCGGCAGGACAGGGTGCAGGAGCCGCCCCCCGGGGCAGAGCAGGGCCCTCCAGGAAGCCCAGCCAAGCCCAGCCTGGCAGGGGGTGAGACCAGCCGCGTCTTGGCCCCGAGTGGCTTGCTGGGCCTGCTGCGCTGCAGCCCTTTCCCACAGCTCCTGCCGGCCTCCAGGGACGCCGCTGTGTCAGCTGGGGGGGGGGCTGCGTGTCCGCCCAGCAGCCTGAAGCCCCCCCCCCCGGTCGCGAACAGCAGGGAAACAGGCCTGCTTGGCCATTTTGAGGCCTGTGCCTGTCTCTCCCCACCACCACCAGCCCCGGGACCCTGGTGGTGAGAAAGTTCTCCCCTGGTTAGGGTTGGGGCTGACTGGGCCACTGGAGGTTGCTGGGGGCAAGGAGGGGCACGTCACTCCCCCCCAGCTCCTGAAAGGAAGGCTGCCCTTGAGGGGTCCATCGGCAGAGGCCCCTCTGGGGGAGTGCGGAGGGGGCTCAGACCTGCCACGGACGGCCTGGCTGCTGCGGACACTTGTCCCCCTGCCCCCGAGGGGCTCCGGCGGATCCGGACCGGCTGCGCAGACACCCTTGCCTGACGCCGGCCGCCTGAGCAGGTCTGTCCCGGCTGCAGGAGGCCGAGGCCCTGGAGGCGGAGACGAGGCTGTTTGAGGACCTGGAGTTCCAGCAGCTGGAGCGGGAGAGCCGCCTGGAGGAGGAGCGCGAGGGGCTCAGCCGGCAGCTGCAGCTCAGCCAGGGCGAGAGCCAGCGCAGCAGCCTGGCCCGCAGGAAGGTGGGTGGGCGGGCGGGTGGGCGGGCGGGCGGGGGGCCCCTGGGCGGGGGGGCCTGGGCCGGGGGAGCCACCCACCCACCCACCGCCCTCCCGCTCCGTGTCCCGCAGGAGCGCATCGCAGCCCTGGAGAGCCACGCGGAGCAGCTCCGGCTGCAGGCGGCGCAGGAGGCCCAGCGGCTGGGCAGGGAGAAGAGTGCCACGCTGCAGCTGCTGCGGAAGGTGCCTCCGGGCAGGGGCGGGCGGGCCCCCAGGGCGGGGGGGCTCACGCAGGAGGGCCTGGCGGGGGCTGTGCTCCTTGCCTCGCGACGGGCCCGCCTGACCCCCCTCCCCCCCCCGGCAGGAGAAGGAGACGCTGCTGGCGCTGGAGAGGCGATACCGGGCCCTGACGGGGGCTGCCGGCTTCCCCACGGCCTCCGCAGCCCTCCGAGAGGTAACGGGGGAGCCCCCAGAAGCCAGGCAGGAGGCTGCTTTCCAGGGCTGGCTGGTTGTCGCCCGCCTTGTCCCAGGGTGGGGGGCTGGGTTATTCTCCTAACAAGGCCAGGGACCCGGGTGCAGGGGGCTGTGCTTGCTCTGGTGCCCGCTGCCGAGAGCCGGGTCTGCCTGGCCTGGAGGAGAGGAGCCGGGAGCCAGTGTCAGGAGGGCAGAGTGGCAGCCGCAGGGGTCCCAGCCAGCCTCTCCCCGCCATGGGGCCGGGTGGGCCTTGCCAGGGCTGCAGCGGTGGGGTGCCCTGCAGCTGCCCCCAGCTCCCCCATCCCAGGGCAGGATCTCCCACGGCAGTGTGGGGCCAGCCACACTCGCCTGGCAGACTTGTGCTCGGACCACTCCGTGGCGATGCGGGCAAAGGGCTTTGCCTAGCCAAACCCACGCGTCTCCTGTCGCCAAGGAGAGTGGAGCTGCGGAGCGGCGCTGAGGCCGGCTCCCTCCCACTGTCGGCGGCTCGGCCTGGGCTCACGGGGGGGGGGGGCCCTCCCGCCTGGCCCGCTCTCTGCCTTGGCGCCTGCTTTCCCCGCCCCTCCCTCACAGCCTTTTCCATCCGAACAGGAGGTGCTTCCCGAGCGGGAGGGAGGGGCTCCCTCTGCCAGTCCCTCCTGTGCAGCCCCTCCCTCTGCCCCTCCCTGCCCGGCGATGCTGGAGGTAAAGCATGGCTGACCGCATGGGCCGTGCCGGAGCTTGCTGCCTACCTGCGGGCAGACCCCCCTCGTTTCATGACCCCTTCCCTCACCCCACCCCACCCCCGGCATCTGCCCCAGTTTCTCAGTGCCCTGTAGCTGTGTTTTGGCCTGTGAGCTGGTGGGTCTGCCCAGCTCCTGGACCCTGTGCCCCCCCCCCGCATGCAGTGCCCGCTTCCCCCTTCCTTGGTCTTGGGCAGCTCAGAGGCCTGGCATTGCCTTCAGGGGCTCCCTTGCTGGCTGCTGCCCGGACCGAAGGGGCGTCCCGTGGCAGTTGTTCCACCTCCTGTGTGCAGCCTGGCGGGGAGGGTGGGGGGGGTGCCACGCAGCACTACATGGCATTGCTTGGGGCGGTTCCCACAGGAAGTTGCACGATGGCACCCTTGGCCTGCGCTGCCTCCACCCCAGACTGAGCAGACTTTGCCCTGCAAGGGTGTGCCCCCTCCCCCGTGGGCCTGCGTCTCCTGCACTGGCTGCCGCTGCTGCCCCTTCCGCCAGCTTCTCACTCTGCCTCTCCTCTCCGCCCAGTACGTGACAACTGACCAGCTGGCAGTGATTCTGGGCAGCGTCAGGGCAGCTGTGGGGCTGCCCCTCGCGCCCGGCTCCCCCACTGCAGACCCTGCTGCTTCTGCCCTGCCCGCTCTGCTCTCCAGCTGCCCCCAGGTTTGTGCTCCACCCCACACACCCACCCCGCCGTCCTGTTCCGTCCCCACTGCCTTCGGGGAGGAGTGGCTGACATTCGCTCCACAGCACAGTCCTGGGGACGGGGCTCTGGCCAAACCCCGGCTCGTGGGGAGCGGGCACCGTGGCTCTGAGCCCTGCCCAGACGGAAGCAGAGCCAGGCGAGGGTCAAGTGGGGTGCAGGCCTCCATTCAGGCTGCCTCTGCCCTCCTGCCCCCCCCTCCTCCAGAAAGAGCTGCTGGGGGCTGGCTTTGAAGCCGGGACAGGCCCACTCCCTGTGCCTGCTCAGGTGCGATCCTGCCTCCAGTCCACACAGGGCACTGCCCCCCCCCCCGTGGAGCCTGAGAGGGGCTAGTCTCCCCGTCCCCCACTCCGGCTCTCCTCCTCCCTCCAGGCCTCTCGCTCCAGAGCAGACAGCGCCTCCTCCAGCCCGGCCTGGTCAAGAGGCGGCAGCTCCTCCCCCCAGCGCAGCCTGGCCGCCCGTGGACACAGCCCCTCGCCCAAGGTAGGGCTGCGGCAGCGGGCGAGGGGGGGGGCGTTGGCTTGCCTGGGTGATGGCGACACCCCCGGAGGGCCTGCAGCCGCCTGCCAGGTCTCCACGGAGTCCCGGCTTTCCCCAGCTTCCCTTGCTCTCGTGCCACATCTGACAAGCAGGGGGAGACTGTGGAACGAGCAGCCACCGCGTGCAGCTCCCTTCCTTGCCTGCTCGATGGATGGGGCCACAGGCAGCTCCGGGCACAGCAGATTGCGGGGTGGGGAGGGAGCAAGGCGGAGGGTGGTCCCGGGCTGGGGCTCAGCGCGCTTCTCCTCCACAGGGCTTGGCCTCCCCCCAGAATGGCACCAGCAGCCTTCCTCGAGTCCCGGCCAGCACCCTCCAGGACATCGAGAGCAAGCGCCAGCTGGCCCTCCAGCAGAAGGGTGGGTGGCGTGGGGGCGGGCGTGGGGGCGGCTCTGCCGGGAGGGCCCCGGGCCCCTCCCAGCCGGGCTCAGGCCGCTCTCGCCCCTCCCTGCGTCTCCGCAGGGCAGCAGGTCATTGAGGAGCAGCGCAGGCGCCTGGCAGAGCTCAAGCAGAAGGCGGCGGCCGAGGCGCAGTCCCAGTGGGAGGCCCTGCACGGGGGGGGCCCTCCTCCCCCCGCCCGCGGGCTCCCCGCTCGTGCACCGCTCCATCCTCCATCACCACCACCCGCTGGGGGGGGCTGGGCCTGCGCGCCAGCGACGCCTACGACACCCTCAGCCTGGAGAGCTCCGACAGCCTCGACACCAACCTCTCCACCAGCGGCAACTCCGCCTGCTCCCCGGACAACGGCTCCAGGTACCGCCTGGGGCCTGCCCTGCCCCTCGCGCCCAGGCCTCCCCCCCCACCCTGCCCGCCTGCCCTCCCAGCACTGCCCTCCTCGCGCCTCCACCCATCGCCTCCATTTTGCCCAGCATTGCCTTGGTCTGGGCCGCGCCAAAGCCCCCCTCCTGGCTCACCCTCCCCACCCACTGCCCAGGGAAGCAGGCTGGACTGCGCCCCGGAATGTGCCTGGGGGCAGAGCAGCCCTGGCCGGGGGTGGGGGTGGGGTGGGGGAGGTCCTGCATGCGGCCTGGCCGGGACGAGGCCGGCCTGGGCAGCAGCTGTGGGTCTGCCTTGCAGCACCAGCGGCGCAGATGCCGGGAAGCTCGAGGAGATGGAGAAGATGCTGCAGGAGGCCCAGGCCGAGAAGTCGCGCCTGGCAGCGTCACAAGTGAGTGGGGAGGGGCTGGGGGCACCACTCGCCCCCCTTTGGCTCCCCACAGGGGGTGGTGCTGCCTGCTGGGGCTGGGGGACCCCCTCCTGGCTTCTGGGTGGCAGGGTGCCCGTGGGCTGCAGCTCTGGGGCAAGCCGCCCGCCTGGGCATCTCTGGCAGGAGCAGGAGCGGGAGCAGCGCCACCAGGCCCTGGAGGACGAGCGCAGGCGCCGGGAGCAGCTGGAGCGGCGGTTGCAGGACGAGGCTGCGCGGCGGCAGAAGCTGGTGGAGAAGGAGGTCAAGATGCGGGAGAAGCAGTTTGCCCAGGTGCGGGCAGACGGGAAGGCAGGAGGGGCAGACAAGAGCACTTGAGAACACAAGCAGAGCCCCACTGGGCCAGGCCAAAGGCCCACCTAGTCCTGCCTCCTGCATCTCGCAGCGGCCCACCCGATGCCTCAGGGAGCCCACAAGACCATTAGACACGTGCAGCTCTTCTCCCGCCCGGCCCCAAGAGGAGGGCAGCAGGTGGGGCGGGCAGGACTGGTGCCCGGCGGCAAATGCTGCACTGGCAGGGCCGAGGACCAGGCGCCTGCCTGACCAGGCCTTGCAGTGTGCACTGCTCCGGCCACCAGGGCTGGCCTGTGGTGCACATTTCCTGGCCCAGGAGAGGAGCAGGATGGCTGCGCTGCTGCCCCTCCCCAAAGCCGCTCCTCTCTCCGCCCCGGCAGGCGCGACCCCTGACGCGGTACCTGCCCATCCGCAAGGAGGACTTTGACCTGCGCTCCCACATCGAGTCGTCGGGCCACAGCGTGGACACCTGCAGCCACGTCCTCCTCTCGGAGAAGATGTGCAGGGGCTACTTGGTCAAGATGGGGGGCAAGATCAAGTCCTGGAAGAAGCGCTGGTTCGTCTTTGACCGCCTGCGGCGCACCCTTTCCTACTACGTGGGTAAGGCCCTGGTGGCAGTGCCACCCCCTCGCTCCCGGCCCCAGTGGGAGTGCGGGCAGGCTAGAGTAGGCCGCCTCTGCATGCCAGGCGCAGGTGAAGCAGCCGTCGTGCTGTCCGTGGCCTGGAAGGGGGGGCTCTTCCGATGGCCGTGCGTAGGAGCCTGGCTGGGACCCCTGCGCGATCCAGACTGACCCCTCCTCTCTTCCCCGCTAGACAAGCACGAGACAAAACTCAAGGGCCTGATCTACTTCCAGGCGATTGAGGAGGTCTACTACGACCACCTGCGCAGTGCGGCCAAGGTGAGCAGGAAGGCAGCGCGGGGCGGCAGGAAGAGCGGCCGACTCCCCCCTGACTCCCCCCTTCACTCTTCTCTCTCTCTCCCCCCCCCAGCAGGGATTCTTCTCCCTCCGCCTGGCCAGTGTAGGTACCCTCCTGCTGACACGTGTGGCTGGTGGCTCATTAACCCTGTGCTGCCTGGACAGCTGCACTAACGTCCCCCCCCCCCCCGGCTGTCGCCTTTGGGCTGCATGCAAAAGCCACAGGGGCTCGACCCCCTCCTGCAAGGGGCAAAATGAGCCTGCCTTTGTTCTGAATACACAAACACTCCTGCTGCCACTGTGGAAAGTGGCAGACTGGCCCTCCCTCGCAGCCACGTCCTGGGGCAGAATGTGGCGTGGAGACAGCGTGCAGCTGCAGCCCTTAACAGCCACGCTGCCAGCCACTAACTGCCCTGCCTGTGCCTGTCCCCTGCCAGCCTCCCCTTGCCACAGGCCCCCCCAGGCTTAATGCTCCCCCTCTCTTCTCTTCTAGCACCTAGCAGAATTCCTCCCTGTCCCCTTCAGCAGAGAGGTTGGTCCTGAGGCTCCCCCAGCGCGGCAGGTGGGGAGGGGGGCTAGTGGGCATCCCTGCGGCTTCCCCCCTGAAGCGGGAGGAGCGGGCATCTCTTCCCCCCCAGGCTGGCTTTCCAAGAGTCCCCACCCTCCCTCCCTCGCGACCCTGGGGGAGCTGCCCCTCATTGGCTGCTGCTGCTGCTTCCCTTGCCAGAGTCCCAACCCGGCCCTCACCTTCTGCGTGAAGACCCACGACCGCCTCTACTACATGGTGGCGCCCTCGGCGGAGGCCATGCGCATCTGGATGGACGTCATCGTGACAGGGGCGGAGGGCTACACCCAGTTCCTGAACTGAGCGCTGGAGCCACCGGCACGGGGAGAGGCGGCCTGGAGCAGGGCCCGGGAGGGCTGAGCGCCTGGGCGTGGAGGTGGCCAGCACCCAGCTGTCCCTGGAGGAGAAGGGCAGGGGCCGTGCTGGAGGCTGCACCTTGCCCTGGGCCTGGAGAGCCAGCCCTTCCCCCTCGCTGGCTGCAAGGTTTCCTCTGCAGAGGAGATGCTCGACCCGCACCCCAGCCACCACCATGTGCCGGGAGGGGGGGGGTCTGCCTCCCCTCCCCTTCCCTTGCTGGCCGTGCTCCAGCACTGCAGCCACCCTCCCCGCACAGGAGGCACCTGCAGGCAGCCCCCCACCCCGGCCAGCTCAGCTGCCTGTGCCCAGAGGGCCCCGCGCGCCTGGCCTCAAGCTTTTGTTCCGGACAGGGCTTTTTCAGACTCCCTGCCCCAACTGGGGCTCCCCCCAAGCTCAGGTTGTGTGTTTGGCCTGTTCCGTTCTTGGAGGCGGGGAGGGGAATAATAAAGCTGCTTCAGTAGCCTGGGCCTTGTGAGTTTCCTGCATGCCCCTCTTCGCGAGGCTGCCCCCTTCTCCCGTCTCTCACAACGGGGGGCAGTGTTGCCCAGCGTGCACAGATGTTGAGGGTGCTGCTGTGCTCCCCAGTGGGCGCCAGCCCGGTCTGGTCCGGTCCCTGGTCTGAGGCTCCTGGGTGTGCTGCTGGCATCTTGACTGCCAGCCGCGGTGAGAGGCAAGGCCCGAGCCCACGGCCAGGCAGTGGAGGAAGGAGGGCGCGGGAAGCGCAGGCGAGGGGGGCAGCTGCGTTTATTTCTTGGGCCTGCCGCTGAAGGCTGGGGGACGGAGGGGGCCCAAGCGGGCTGCCCACCCCCGGCTTGCACATGGCTTCTAGCCTAAGCACAGTACGAGGAGGGCCCCGATCCAGGCCCAGACACAATGCGCCAAAGGGGCTGCTGAGGTGAGCCGGTCGCCATAAAGGTCCAGGAGCTGCAGGGCCACCCCATTGGTCCAGCCAAACCCCTCCTGTAGGGGGCAGACGGGAAGGGAAAGGTCAGAGCCAGTCCACAGCATGAAGGCTGGAGCAAAGCCCCCCCCCAGGACTCCGTTCCCCCCACCAGGACTGCAGCCCACAGCGGGGGGGGGGGTTGCTTTTGTCCTTAGTCCATTAGGAAATGGCGCCCACCTGGACCTGGTATTCCCCGCCAGAACCTGGTGCCCCGTCTCCTTCCACGTCGTACTAGAGAGAGAGAGAGAGAGAGCGAGCGGGGAGGTCAGCGCTGGCGGCTCCAGAAGCTGGAGGAGGAGTGGGGTGGGTGGGGTGGGGGCTGCTGCCACCAAAGCACAGGCTCGCCAGGCAGCACCTGGAGAGACGGGGGTGTCTCCTCCTCCCTGCTGCTGGCCCTCACAGGGAGGGGAAGCCCGGCAGTCCCTCCCCCCACGCAGGAGGCCCCAAGCTGGCGGTGTGATGCCCCCTGCTCTGGAAGCCAGTGAGGCCACGCCTGGGAGAGACAGGCCTGGCTGGGAGGGGTGGGGCGGGGGGGGGGGCTTACCTTCTCGTACATGTGCTGGTACTGCTTGTAGACGGCCAGGTTTGTTCTCACCCAGTGCTGAGCCAAGGCAAAGGCCACCTCCTGCGCCCGGGGGGATGGGGCCTTGCCCAGGCCTGGGGGGCACGGAGAGGAGTCAGGCTGTGCCCACACCTCCTCCTGGCCCTGCACAGCCCCACCTTGCTGGGCGCCAGCAGAGCTGGTGGCTCCACCCAGAGTCCTCCTGGGAGCCCCTGGAAAGGCTGCCAGGCAGCCGGCCCTTACCTGCAATGGCCATGTGCTGGAGAGGCGCCCAGGCGTTGGGGAAATCCCACTGCTGCCCAGTGCGTGCCAGTGAGGTGGGCAGGCCATTGGCGAAGGACAGTGCTGAACTCCCCTGTGGACAACAGGCAGCTGGCAGGGGGGCAGCGAGGAAAGGGTGGCTGGCATGTGGCAGCACAGCCCACCCACTCGGGGGGGGGGGGTCTTGCCCACAGGCTGAGTGGGGCAACCTCACAGACCAGAGTTGCAGGGAAGCCACAGCTGTGGAAGTGGAATTCTGCCTCCCCCCCCCCCACCTGCTCTGTCTGGTTGGTGCCAGCAGCCTCGGCCGGACACTTGCCACTAGTGCAGCCACAGACAGCAGCCTGACTGCAGCTGGGTGAACCCCATGAGCCTTTCAGGAGGATGGGAAACTGAGTCTGTGCCCTCCTGCTGCCTGGAGCCGGCGGGGGGGGGGGAGGCGGCGGGGGGGCAGAGGCAGCTTTTCCAGGCTATTGCCTCCCGCAACGCACGCCAGGCCCCCCCCCCCGGCGGGGGGGGGGGCGGGGCTCTGCACCTCTTAAACTGGCAGGCAAATGCCCAGGTGCATCTTCTGGACCAACCCAAAGCTACTCTCTCTCCCGCCGCCCCTCCCTCCCTCCCTCCCTCCTGCAAAGAGAAGGCCCCCCTGACAGCCCGACGTCCTTCTACGTAAGTCCCCACTTACGGAGTGGGGAAACGGCACCCCCTCCCTTCAGATGCTTGTGGCGTTGCCAGAGAGCCTCTGCTCAAGGGGCCGCCCCGAGGCGAGCCAGGAGACCACCCCTTGCGCGCGGAAGGCGGCTGCTCTGGGCTTTGTTCAGGCCTGACTGAGCCAACCCAGAAAGTAAACCGCCGAGAAGAATCGCCGTCTCTTCTTGGGGGCGCTCCCCAATTTGCATGGCAAAGCAGAAGTGAGCTGTGGAGTGAGCGGGCCTCGTCCGGCCCTTCCTCCCCTGGTGAAGGCGCTCGTGACAGAATGAACCAGGGGGCTGGAAGGGGGCAGAAGGCTTGCTCCGTGGCTCGCACAGTGCTCGCCCCCCCCCCCGCGAAAAGTGCAGAGCATGGCGCCCCTTCCACCCCGCGCTGAAGGCCCCGACAACTGCCCGGCCAGGGACTGCCACTCGCCCCTCCCCCCCAGAGACCTCAAGCCCTCCGCAGGGAGCTGCCCACCCCTCACCCCCCGGGCTGGGGCGTTGCTGCTGTCTGCTCTGCGCCGCCTCTCTGCGCCCCTCCCCACGCAAAAGGGCGCCCCTCTGCCCTGAGCGCAGCATCCTTCTCACAGCCCCGGCCCCCGCAGCGGTCCCCACGCTGCTCCGACGCAGCCCGTGGCCGGGAGGGTGCCCCCGTCCGCCCCGCCCCGCCCCATCCCGCCAGCCGCCTCCGCGCGGGGTCGCTCACTTCAAGGTAGTCCAGGGCCCGCGCGGCGGCGGCGGCGGGGTCGGCGGCGCACTCGGACCACAGCGGGCTCAGGTTCGACGGGTAGAAGGCCGCGTTGTGCCTCCGGCGCCAGAGGTTGTAGTCCAGCCAGACCCCGGCGCGGGCGTCCCACAGCACCGCCTGCACGGCCGCCACCCGCTCCTCGTGCGCAGCCTGGAAGCGGGCCGCCTGCGAGTCGTTCCCTGCGGAGGCGAGGCGCGCGGTGAGGCCGAGGCGCTCCCGAGCGGGACCGGGGCTGGCGACCGCGCCGCCCATCGGCTCCGCCCGCCCTCGCCCCCCAAGCCAAGCCTCGCCTCGCCTCGCCTCGCCTCACCCACCCAGGGCGCGGTGGAAGGCGGCCAGCAGCCGCTCGACTCGGCAGAGGACGGCGTTCAGGTCGACGGGCACCACGGCGCTGGTCTGAGTGTCCTGCAGCGCGGCGGGGACCGGGGGCGGCCCCGGCAGGAACCAGCGCGAGGAGAAGTCCCAGCCGGACTCGGCGGCGCTTTTCAGCTCCACCCACAGCGCTTGCCGGGCTTCTGCGCGAGAGACCCCGCGGTGAAGGGGGGGGGGCGAGGAGCGCACCGCGGGACGCCGGCCCAGCCGCAGCGGCTCCCACAGCGGCGCGGTCAAGGTGCGGGCGGCGCAGGAGCTGTCCGGGCGGGCACCCGACGGCTCTGCTGCCCGGCCATCCACCCGTCGCAGGGGCGGGCGAGCAAACCCGCCCACCGCGGCGGGGGGGGGGGGCGGTGGCTACCTTCGTCCAGGCCGGCTGCCAGCTCCGCGTCCTTCGTGTAGGCTTCGGGCCTGAGCACAAGCGAGAGGACAGCGAACGGGTCTGTGCGCGGCGGGTGGGCGGGCTCGGGAGGCAGCCCTGCACGCCCAGCCCCTCGTCCTGTCTCACCTGGGCTCCCCCACCTGGACGTAGTAGCGGTTTAAGGCGTACTCTTTGCCCCCGACGGTTACGTTCACGGCCCGCTGCTCTTGCCAGAAGCGGTACTCGGCCTCCAGGAGATGGATGTTTGCCCTGGGGGAGAGGGGGGGAATCCTAGCAGGCTTCCGTGAGCCTGGGGGGGGGGTGTTGGTGGTTGGGGGCAAGGAGGGCCGGAAAGGGAGTGCTTGTGCCCCCTCCTCTCCGGGACAGGCTGCCAGGTCCGCCCACCAGGGAGGGGGGGCACTGGGGAGGGAAGCAGCGAGCCTCACCTCAGGAAGGCGGTGTCGTTGGTGTGCCGCAGGTAGCTCTCCACCATCAGGGTGAGGAAGGGGGGCTGGCTCCGCCGCAAGTAGTAGATGCGGCCGCCATTGGGGACGTGCCCAAATCTGTCACCAAGAAGCAGCACTGAGGCAGGCAGCTGGGCGCACCCCCACACCTAGGCCAGCCAGAGATACGGGGCGGGGGGGGGGGGCGGGGGAGAGGATCTTCCCACTTCCTCACTCCCACTCCTAGGCTATTGGCCATGCTGGGCGGTGCAACCTCCTTACTTTAGAAGTAGGCAACCTCTGAATGCCAGATGCAAGGGAGTGGCAACAGGATGCAGGCTGCCTGTTGTCTCACATGCTTCCTGAGGCATCTGGTGGGCCACCGTGAGACACAGGAAGCTGGACTAGGTGGGCCTTGGCCTGATCCAGCGGGGCTCTTCTTATGTCTAAGCACCTCTGGCTGGCCATTGCCGCTACCTCCTCCCCCTCCTCCTCTGCCCTCTCACTTGTCCACCAGGTGGAAGAAGTTCTGGATCATGCCCCTGGCGGTGGCCGTCATATTGCAGAGCAGGAGGCCCTCGATGACCCAGAAGGAGTCCCTGTGGCAGAAGAAGCCTGGGCTTTAGGAACCCCCCCCCCCGGGGAGGGTCACTTCCAGGTCCCCCAGCCTCCCCCCCCAGCCTCAGGGGCTTCTCACCAGTAGTAATACTCGAGGAACCGGCCCCCAGGCACAATCAGGGGCTCTGGCACGGGGATGAGGGAGTGCCGCTGTGGGCTGTGTGTCACTTCTGGCTTCATCTGAAAGGCAGAGAGGCGGCCCCTTCACAGGGAGGCAAAGCCAGCCAGCCCCCCTCCCTCGCGTGCACCCTGGGGCTCCGTGGACCCACCTTCCTGCCCAGCAGCTTCCACTTGGCGTTCAGCTCCCGGGCCCAGGCCTGCAGCGTCTTATCGGAAATCTTCTCAAGAAGGGGAGGGCTGGGGGGGTGCAGGAGAGAGGGTTGCACGTGCACCTGTCAGGACACCTTGCAGCCGGCCCCACCACTGCCTGGAGCCTTTTGTGAGCTGGAAGTTGTGCAATGGAGCCAGGACTTCCCCCAGGAGGTGGGACTGGCCCCTGGCCAAGATGCCTTGGAGAGGGGATTGGGCAGCTTTGAGGGAAAGTCCATCACAAGTTTCAAGCCATGAGGGGCCCGTGCACCCTCCTGGTTCTGCAAGTGGGCTACCTCAGAATGCCAAGGTGCAAGGGGGCAGCAACAGGATACCAAGGCACCTACTCCCTGAGGCAGCTGGTGGGCCACGGTGAGATGCAGGCAGCTGGACTGGAAGGGCCTTTGGTTCTAGGGGGTTCTCCTGATTCTTAAGGACCGCAGTGCAGGTGCTCTGCCCTTAAGCCCCGCCTCTCCTCAGTAATGGGGGCGTTCCCTGGGACCCACGTCACACCTCCAGCGGGAACAGCACTTGCAGAGGACCCTGGCGGTTCATGAGGTAGTTCTGGGGGCTTTCCAAGCCAACAGTGCAATTGTCCTCCACCTCATTCCCTGGCTGTATTGGGGGGGGGGGCAGAGCAGAGTTGTCCTGGGGCTGTGAGCTGTACCTGTCGGTCCAGTCTGGCGGCTCCCAGGTCTCCAGCTCCTCCCCTGGGGGAAAGAAGTGGGTCTGCACGAACTCAGTCAGCTGCTGCTTGGACAGAGACCCCCCAGGGGTGGCATTCACCACCCGCTGGAACTGCTGCAGGACCAGCTCTGGGAGAAGGAAACCGCAGCTCTCAGGAAGCAGGCCAGGCCGGGCCCAGCCCTGGAGTGCCACTGGGAACCAGGCCAAGCCCGTCACAGCCCGCTCCGTCGTGGCAGCCCCATGGGCTGGATCAGGAGGGGCCCACCTGGGAGGGGGGCCGCCCAGCAGCCAGGCAGGCATGTTCCGGGGGCTGGCCCACTGCCACCACGCTCTGCAGGCACTTGCCCGGAACGCTCAGGAAGCCAGCGTGGCCACCTCGCGGCACGAGCAAGGTCCCTTCCGCAGCTTGAGGAGAGGCGCCACCCGTGGGAAGGCCCCGAGGAAGGCCCCCGTGCCAGCCACTCACCCGGGTCCGCCTGCAGGGGCATGTCCACAAAGTGCTTGTCGTCACTGAAGAGCTTCGCCTGCTGGACCTGCCTGAGGAGCTCCCCAGTGCAGTAGATCTGGCTGGGGAAGAGCCGAGGCGGGGGGGGGGGTGAAGGCACCATTGACTGGGAGAGCCCCTGGGCTGCCCCTGCCCGCACCCAGGCCTCCCAGCCCCAGCTCCTCACTCACCTGTCGCAGGGTGGTGGAAGGAGGTGCAATGCCGCCAGCTGCCCTGGCACAGCAAGGCTGATGCCCAGAAGCAGCCACCAAGCTGGGACTGGCATCCTGGCAGCGGGCACCGCAGAATGCCTGCTTGAGGGAAGCAGTGCAAAGACCACGAGCAAAGTCTGAACTGGCCCACCCAGCGGTGCTGGCTCAGCCTCTCAGCAGGCAGGGGGAGGGCTGGGGGCATGTGCGCGGGAGGGCTTGTGCGCACTCCACGCCAGCAGATGGCCCCGCCCAATTCGACAGAGCCTGCTCTGCAGAATCCCCACAGCCCAGCCCCGGAGGCAGCCAGACAACTGCCTGCCCTTGTCTGCCAGGGAACCATTTCCCAGAATGCACCTCTGCTATACTGGCCACCTTTGGCACGGCCATGCTAGAGGTTACACGAGCCACTTTCCAGAAGGACAAGCGTTGCTCTGCTTGCAGTAGCAGCACAGCAAAGGCCAAAGCTGTTCTGATGGACCGAGTGAACCATTTCCTTTCTATCCAAAAAGGCTACCAGAACAATGGAGGCAGTAAGAACCTTTGTACTCCAGGATTTCTCCTTCTGCAATACAAGCATGAAAGTGCTTGTCAATAGAGGGATGTTCTTTTCCCTCTCTCAAAACACCAGAACCAGGGGGCATCCGCTAAAACTGAGGGTTGGGAGAGTTAAAACAGATAAAAGGAAGTTCTTTTTTACCCAGCAGGTAGTTAATCTGTGGAACTCTTTGCCACAGGAGGTGGTGATGGCATCTGGTCTAGATGCCTTTAAGAGGGGATTGGATGGATTTCTGGAGGAAAGGTCCATCGTGGGCTATAGGCAATGATGGATTGTGCAACCTCCTTACAGTGGTGGTGGGCTACTTCAGAGTGCCGGGTGCAAGGGAGTGGCCACAGGATGCAGGCATCTTGTTGTCTCGTGCCTCCCTGGGGCACCCGGTGGGCTGCTGTGAGATACAGGAAGCTGGACCAGATGGGCCTTTGGCCTGATCCAGCAGGGCTCTTCTTATGTTCTTAAAGTGGGCGGAAGCGCACCAGACAACTTTATAAGCATGCTCGGATGCGGAGCAATTCCTGCTGCTAACAGTAATGGTCATTTTCCAATAAGGTTGTTTGAGGCTTGAGCTGCCGTTTTCAGGTGTCTGTCTGCACAAGAACTGGCAAGAATGCCGCACACTCATCACAGAACACGCACTGCTTGGGCCCGCCGGTCGTTGCTCACTCAACAGCTGCTCTCCAGCACCTGCCACTTCTACCGCCGCTCTTGTGCACACCAGCGTCCCAGCAGCCCCCACCCCACAGCCCCATTTCATGGCCCCCATCTGCTCTGGTCACACCGAGCGCTCTGCTTGCGGTCACAATGGGGGAGACCACAGACCAGGCACCTCAGGACTCCTCCTGGCACCTGCTGCAGCAGAACCCCAGGTTTGAATCCTGAACCCCTCATCCCCCCCCCTCTTATCGTAACCCCTTGGTCACTGCAGCCAGCAGGTGTTTGCCTTTGGCGAAGGCCTTTCACACATCAGCCACAGGCAGGGATCTATCCAACCATCCCAAATCTCTTGGCCCTCATTCCTGCATGAACACCATGCAGCTGTGCTGTGCTGCTTGCTCCACTTCTCCCTCCTTGTGTCCCACTCCTTCCCCGCCCCCCCAACGCAAGTGTGTGGTGCAGCATTTCCTGACACCGGCTGCCAGGGGATAGGAAGCCCAGCCCGGGGAAGTTCTGGGCAAGGAGTGCAACAGCCCAGGGAAGAGCTGAATGCAGGCTGCTGGGGGGCAACAATACAAGGGCTCCAGCACCTGCAGCATAAGGCCACGAGTCCCCTTCCCACAGCAACCCCACACAACGTGGGCATCCCCGCTTGCAGGACTGGTGCACTGAAGATGGCTGGCTGCTCTGGGAGGAAAGTGCCCCCTGGGGCATTCATGCAGCATAAGAGGGGCCTGGGAAGTTCCTGGGTGAGAGCAGAGGAGCATTCAACACAGCGTCTTGGTGCAAGAGATGAGTGAGGGCCCAAGAACTGCCTTCTGAGGGGCATGATGGGCACCCTTTACCTGCTCACCGCCTCCTCTGGCCCCTCATCACGTGCCACAGCTCTCCAACCACCCTCCTCGCTTGCATGCGCTTCTGTGCACCACTGGCCTGGAGCCCAGGGGCCAGCTCACACACTCCAGGCTGGCTCGTCTGGGCAATGCAAGGGCAGTTCCCACAGGCCTTCCAGGCTGGGGCTGTGAAGCGTAGAGCGCTACCTCTTCAGCAGCCAGCCTGACCCCAGAACAAGACCTTAAGCGAGCTGATGCGTGTCCCAGGCACACCCCAGGCCCTACACAAGTGGCTATACTAAGGGACCAGCTGTTTGCCTGTGTGTGACTCTGCTCCTGCGCAGTGAGGCTGAGGCACCAGCAAAGGAAGGGCGGGCAGGCGGGCGGCTCCTCAGCACACGCAGGGGAAGGGTTCTAGCTCGAATCTAGCACCCCCCCTCCTCCACCACCACCCCACTTTGTGCGTTAGGAAGCCCCTGCCTGGCTCGGCTGGTTCCACTTCAGCAACATGAGGGAAGGGCATCAGCCTCCCAGGAGACCTTTGCAAACCCCCCCCCCCATCAAGTGCACATTTGAGAATGAATCCAGACCAGTGATGTTCCAGTGAGCTTTTATTGAGCCATTTTTCCTTAAAAATAAGTCAGGATTTTGCCATTTCTCACCTCTACTCTGACCTCCACCTGGTCAGCTTTCCATTCTACACTTGTGTACAGATACACACGGAACCAAAAACTAGCTCAACTGGATGTTTGCCAATTACCAGTTCAAAAGAAAGTTACTTTCCCTCCCTCCCTCCCTCCCCCCACCCCCTCTTCCAAATTCTAGTCCCCCTTGTTCACAGTGAACATGGCCTGGACTGAGGACCAATGAAAATGCAATGTTGCTTGAACTGAACACAAAAACTTCCCCCCTTTGAATTTTCCAGCTTGTTTCAATAAAGGGAACAACAACTAATTTTTCTTCCACGCCCACTCCCCACAATCCCGGGTTAAAATACAGCAGGGCTGTATCTTAGTGCCTCCCTCCCCCCACCCCAAATTGCCTGCACAGGGACTCTGGAATGCTGCCAGCCGAGGGGATGCGGCACTGGTCCTGCCCAGGGCCCCCCCCCTGCACGGCCCCCCCTCCCTCCCTGGCTCCAGGAACACCCCAGCAAGGCTGATGGACCCCTGCCCCCAACACCCTGCCAGGACAGAGGGTCTGGCCCACAGCAGCTCCCTCAGCGGGCAGCTCTGGCTGCCCCTGTGCAGGCAACTCCCGCTTAAAATAAAGGCCAGAATGAGATGCCTGATGCTCACCCCCTGCCTTGCGCCCCATTTCTTGATCTGACCCAGCCTCACAGGACAGGCGCAAATGCAGGAGGACAAGGAAAGATGCTCCCATCTCATTCTGGAGAAATTAAAAGTCAAGTAAGACCAGCCCACCCCCCGCCGCCCACCCCCAGGACAACCTCTGGTGAGTGCAGCCCATTCTGGAAAGGGCCAGGGCCAAGTTCGCCCCCCACCGCCCAGGGATTTCATCCCGGAGACCGGCCCTCGGTGCCCCTTCTCCGGGGGCCTCCAAAGCGAGGGCTGGGTGGCAGCTGCAATCAGCAGAGGTGCTGCTGGCAAGAAGTGCCTTCAGGACTAAGCAAGCACTCTCCTCCACACAGACCGAGGAAACAAACCCCCTTTGTGTTTGTTCTCAGGCGAAGGGAGAAAAAAACAACCGGGCTCTGCCTGGTCAACAGCTGGAGCATCTTTCCTTTTACAAGTTCCTCCTCGCTCCAGTGAGGGAGCGAGAGGAACGCAAGGTGACAAGAGAGATCACTAGCCCTGCTGGCTTCATGACCCAACTAAGGCCACCTGGCTACTGCGTGAGAATCTCGGTCGTTGCCGCTCATCTGCCAGGTCACATCTAAAGTAATACTTTCCATTTAAAAATGCTGTGCTTCAAGAGTGACCCTCTGCGTATGGCACAGGGTGGCACCTCAGGGTGTGCGTGCCTTCACCAGACCCAAGACATCTGCACACTTGTCACCTCTGCACTAAAGTGACCCCCCTCCTCTGCTGGGGAGACGAGGTGGCTGCAGTAGTAGAAGAGCAAGAGCTTGCTTTTGGTCAGAATGCCCGCCTTGCCCCCCCCCAACACAGAGCACTTGCCAGGCGGGGCAGCCACAGTCGAGTCCCCAGCAGGGGGGCTCTGTTCTAGTGCAGCTTCTGCTACGCTACTCTGGAGTTACTTCGACAAAACAGTTTCACTTTAAAGGTGAGGCCAGGAGGCAGCGGGTCGAGCACAGATCTCCGGGAGGAGTGGGCAGGGGAGAGACGCGGCCTTCCCACTCCAGCACAGGGAGCAGTCAGGGCGACGGGCGCCTCGGGGCAAGAAAGCAGGTGGTGCAGCAAGGGCGGCTTCCGACTGTACAGTGTCCGCGCAGAGAGGGCCTGTGCTCGCCTCGGTGCCTCCTGGCAGCCTGTTGCTGGTCAGGCAGGAAGGGAATTCTTCAGAAGTCTACAGATCGAGTTGTCTCACTCCTTTTGCCTGCAGATCAGGCCAAACATCAAGCATGTTGGGAGGGGCACAGTTCAAAGCAACACCACTGGGATCCAAAGCACTTGCAGGATTCCTGCAGCAGAGAAGGAAAGGCAGCAGACGTCTGGGGTGGGTGGCGGCTTGTCCCAACCTGTCCCCAGGCCGGCAGATTTGGGACAAAGTCGTGAGACGGTTGCAGGAAACAACCCCCTCCAGGAGATCTCTGGCCACGGCCGGGGACGCGTGCTCTTTGCAGCCCCAGACCTACTCCTGGCCTGCTCTGCCTTGCCCCAGGCAAGGAAAAGCCGCGGCCCCCTGCAGTGCAGGCCGCCTTCCTTGTGTGGGAGGGGGAGGCCCAGAGCCTCTCACTGCACATGTCTGCTGCATCTCCATCTCTTCCAAGGGGTGCAAAGCCAGCCTGACTGACCAAGAGGTCCGAACTTGTAGCGCTTGGCACAAGGTAGTGTTGCGGAAAACTGAGCCTCTCTCACCTTTAGCTGCTGTCCAGATCTATCTATAATCCCTTTAACCCCAGCAAACTTCATCAAAAAAAAAGGAAAAGTTATATGAACCCATAACAGAAAAACACGTATTTACAGAGTTTATACAAGTATACACATCCAATTTTCTGTGGAACACACTTCAGAGAGGAAAGGCTGCCACGGCCGGGAGACCCCGAGCGCTGCGGCCACCAGCGGAGACTCACAAAGCCCAGTCTGTGGTGCTCGGCGGGAGCCCAGGGGCCTTGCGGGTGGCTCCTGCTGTGGGTGGGGCCAAGTGGCTCTTTCCTCCCGGAGCGCCCGTGTCGCGCTCCATCCTCCGCCCAGGTGGTCTGGGGTCTTGCTTAAATACATGTATTTACAGAGCAGGTGACCTGGAACTGCATCTCAACTCCTCCATTAAAAAAAGTTAAACAAAACAAGTATTACCAACGAGTGTCGCCTCCCAGACCAGCTTGTGGGGGTGGAGGGGGTGGGGTGGAGGTGGGGCGAGGCGTTGACCTGAACCAAAAGGACTCCTGGGGCTGTCTGGAAGGTGGTGTTCTGAATGGTCTTGTAGCATAAGGCACTTTGCACAAAGAAGGAACAAGCTCTTTAGCTTAAAGACGGAGGAGGAGCCGTGGAGAAGTTGAAATGCACTGGCAGTCAGTCAGGCGGGCGGCTGTGGGGAAGTCGGAGGGCGCAGTCAAGCGTGAGTTTGGGAGTCTCCTCTTTTCAGAGTTCTTCTTCTCCACCAAGAAAGAAATTAAAACCAGCAGTTAGTGCAACCAAGGTTCAGTCAGCACACAGTGCAAACCAGTGGGAAAACAACGGTTGTTCCTTCCTGTTCTGCTTTCTTCCTCACAGCCAGTTTTTTTTTTAAAAAAAAAAAAAAAGGAAAAAAAGGGGGGAAATCTCAGCTCTTTAATCTTCATAGTTCCAAAACAAAAAGATGAAAAACCCACGAAGAGAAGGGGATCCCAAAGAAACGATGCCTCACATATCCGGATCAAAGGGCTTTCACTTGTGTGTCCCGCAAAGCCTGGGAAGGAGAAAACACAAACACCCCCGTTAGCAAGGAGGCTGCAATTTAGCCCAAGGTCCCTACATGGCCGCCAAAAAATGCCAGAAGCACAAGGTACTCTATGGGGCTGGACAGAGGGCTCCAGGGGTCTCCGCTTGGAGGAGGAATGGGGTGGAGGCTTGGCAACCGCTTCAGGCGGGACAGGAACAGACTGGCCTGGGACCTCTGGCCACCTCTGAGGTTGCCTGTGGTCTGACTCCGGGGCCGAAGCATCCTCCCCTGCCACGGGGCCCCTGCCCCACCCCATCCATTCTCTGGCAAGGGATGCATGTGACTGGCGAGCAGCTGGATGAGGATCTGGCTGGAATCCCCAGCAGAGCAGCCAGGATGCTGCTCTGACCGCACGCACGCACCCAGCGACTCCAGTCCCTCCAGACGGCCAAGCCCTGAGCCTGCCTAGCGGGAGCCCCTGGTTCTTTTTTGCTTGCAGCTGCCACCCACAGACAGAAGTGGGAGGGGAGAGAGTCCAAAGAGCCCCACAGGCAGGATGGGCAATGACTCGGTTTATGGGATGCTGCAACAGGCAGGCGGCTTCTCCCCACTGGGTTCTGCATGGCCAAGAGAAAAGAGGTTCTCTTCTGGCCTCATCCAGACAGCATCCCCAGAGAATAAGCCCAGACTGCAGCGTAAGGACTTGCTGGCCTGCAAGGGCTCTCCCGCCTCCAAGTACATGGATCAGAAGCCTCAAAAGCAAAGGGGGAACAAACCCGAGGATGCCCGGGCTGATCCTGCCCCCCAGCACCCAGGCAGACACGTACGCAGCAATTACGGCTTCTCGTCCTCCACGGGTTCACTGTGGTATTCCGCCACATACAGGCTCTTGTCGATGTTGCTGGGAATGGGCTTGATTTCTGTGCCCAGCTGCTCCTCAATACTTTTCAGGTTGAATCGGTCGTCGTAGGTGATCAAATTGATGGCGAGGCCGAGGTGGCCAAACCGACCTTCAAGGGGACAAAGAGCCAGAGGCATGAGGCCTCTCCCCCGCCCGGGCTGCACGGGGCACTTTCACTGCAGCGCTGCAGAGTGCTCAGCTCAGGCGCGGCCACTCCCCCTACAGCTCCCCCCATGCACAAGTTCCACTCCCTGCCAGTGCAGGCATGTCAACACCACATGACAGAATGTGGCTCCTTATTCCTCCCCAGTGGGGGGAGCACCTTTCCCACCCTGGGCCTCTTGCAGCAGGCTCAGAAGACGGACGGAGCCACCCTTGCTGCTGCAGAACAGGAAGCCGAGGCTCCTGTTTCCAGTGACTTCCTGGACTGCGCCTCAACTGGGGCACTCCCTCTGGCAAGTGAGCCACTGCTGACACCCGCAGGTGAGCCTCCGCCACACACCCAGGACAACGTTCAGAAAGGCTTGCCTGGAAAGTCTGCTTGGCCACCCACAACGCTGCGAGGAGACAAGCCGGGTCCAACTCCAGATCAGCCTCAACTGCAGCCCGCAACGCAGCAGAGGAGGAAACTGGGGCTGGCCCAGAAGCAGCCCCAGGTTGCCCACAGACTCCCCTGCCCACTGGCAGTTCCCTCTCATCAAGAGACATCTCAAGCAGGCAGGCACTGCCTCAACCTGCCCCCCCCCCAACTTCCAGTGCAAAGCAGCCCTGCTGCTTTATTCCGGAAGCTGAGCCGGCGTGTTGTTGCTTCAGCCAGGCAGCACAAGGGCCAATGCCCAGTGGAGCCGCCCCCTGGCTCAGAGACATGGTCAAAGCCAGCGGTTGCCTGTCCAATCCCGTCACTGCCCACCCAGAGGCGCCACTGCCGTCGCCAGCATCCACCCAGCCCGCTTTCCTCCTCACCTGATCTGCCAATGCGGTGGAGATACGTCTCTGCGAGCTTTGGAAAATCAAAGTTTATCACAACATTCACAGCTTGGATATCAATACCTCGGGTAAACAGATCTGAAAGACAAATGCTCCTGCTTAGTGCGCCCGAGTGAGCAGCAAGCACAGTCCTCCACGTGGAGGGGCGGCAGACCAGGAGCCAGCTCAGGTGACATTTGGACCCCCAAGCTGCTGCCTCAGCCATAGATTTTCAAGGATTTTCAAGGGGGCACTTCTGGTCCCTGGCCCTATGCCAGGTCTTCCTGCACAAGAACTTGCCTCCCCTGGAGAGGAACAGAGAGCTCCTCACGCCGGTGTCCGGACAGCTAGGAGAGCAGAGAACGCGAGGCAGCAGGACACTCACCAGTGCAAACAAGATTGCGGCACAAGCCATTCCGGAAGTCATGGAACACTCGGTTGCGGTGCTCCTGGGAGAGAAAGAAAAGCTTTGTCAGGCAGAGGCTTGTTCTTCCAAGGCCGGGAGCCCAGTCACTGTGGAGCCCCTCACCACGCTCCCCAGGCACAACAGGGTTGGACGGCGGCAGTGTGCATGGCCTTCTGCCCCTCCTCTTGCCTGAGGACTGCTGCCCTTCCGTCCCGTCGGCCTCAGCCAACCCTGGAACGCTGACGCCCCTTTGGGACCTGGAAGCTCCTTGGCAGAAGTGCTTCAGCTCCCCTTCCAAGCGCTTCGAAGGAGCACTTGCACGCAGCCCAACCCCCCTGGAGTGGGGATCCCTCTCCACGCTCACTCCTTTGCCAGCCACAGATCCCCACCCTGAGGGTCCCACTAACCTGTCTCATCTTTGCATGAATGTAGAAGCACGAATACCCCAGCTGGGAGATTTTCTTAGCTAGTAGTTCAACCCGTTGGGAGGAGTTGCAGAAAATGATCGACTGGTTTATTTGGAGCTGAGAATAAAAGTAAAGCCGTCTCACTTTATACTTCTTCACCGCACGCAAAGTGCAAAGCAGGCATGCAAAGCGTGTGTTCCAAGTGTCCCAGCACCCCTTCAGCCAGGGTGAGCTGCACGGGCCCCCCACTGCTCCCCCCACCGCGTACCCGGGAGAAGAGCGTGTTGAGGCAGTGGACTTTCTGGCGCTCCGTCACGTAGGCGTAGTACTGGGTCACGCCCTTCAGCGTCAGCTCCTCCATCAGGTTGATCTCGTAGGGCTTCTGCAAGTGGGAGTTCTGAAAGCAAAGCGGCCGGCTGTTGAGGGGAGACCGGCAGGCCGCAGCCCAGCACGGACCGCCACGTCCTCCCGGTGCTCAGCCCTCGCCTGGCCAGGCCTGGCCGCAGCCCACTCACCATGAACTTCTGGACGCTGAGGGGGAAGGTGGCCGAGTACAGCAGGATCTGCCTGTTCTTGGGCAGTGTGAGAATAATGTCCTCCATTATCTGAACAAAGTCCTGGGACAGCAGCTTGTCTGCCTGCAACGAGAAGGGGACCCGCTGCACTGCCCAAGGTCCTCTGCGCCGGAAGCCCCTCTGCAGGGCCAGGCCTGGCAGCCACGCTGGCTCCTGGGCGCCTGGCTGGCAGAGCCTTGCCCTGCCCATTCCACACTGGTCCCCTCTGCAAGCCGCACAGCACCCCACTCCCTCAGCAGAGCAGGGCCCTTCCTGGGCGAGGGGGGGGCAACCCGGGTCTGAGCACGTTACCTCATCCAGAACGATCATCTGGACATGGTCCACCTTTGCTACTCCCTTCTTGATGAGATCGAGAATCCTCCCCGGCGTAGCGATCACCACGTGCACTACAGAAGGAAAAGCAGATGCGAGCGTCAGCGAGGGAGAGCACGGAAGAAGCAGCACAGAGCGGAAGGCGAGAGGTGACCGGTCCACAGCAGCCCCCCCCCAGGCCTCCTACCTGTGTCATCGAGCCTCATTATGTCATCACGCAGGTTGGTTCCTCCTGTGGTCGCCATCACTTTGGCCCCTCCCATGTGTTTGCTGACCTGGATGCAGATCTGACTGACCTGCAGGGCAAGTTCTCTTGTTGGAACAATCACCATTGCTGCAAAAGAGAAGACTGATCAGGGCTTCACAACTCTGGAACCCTTCCTTTCGGAGTGGGCAGGTTTACTATCAAGCTGCCACTTAAAAGGTTTCCTCCTGCAAATCGTTCTGCAAATCAACACATGCAGTCCTCTTCCGCGGGAGCCAAGGGTGCCCAGCTAGTAGGCAGGGCTGGGGGAAGATTGTGCCACTTTGTGCCACTACACCAGTGAAGGAGGGTGTCGAGCAGAGAAGGAATTCCACGCAACTACCAAGCAAGAGGGCACAGAATGGGCTGCTGCAGTCGAGACTTCCAGGCAGCTTCTCCGCAGCATCTGCTCCAACTGACCTTGAATGTTGTCTTTCTTTAAGTCAAGACGTTCAAGTAAGGGAATGAGGTAGGCGCCACTCTTGCCGGTTCCGTTCTTGGCTCGAGCCAAGATGTCCCTCCCAGACAGCGCGATGGGAATGCTCTCCTCCTGCAGGGAAGCCAAGGGGTCAGCAGGCGGCCACTCAGCCAGGACTCACCCCCTGCAGTGACTCCCTCAGGAATGGGGGGGGGAGACTGAGACCAGGGCCAACGTGCCAAGGCCTCCGTGCCCAAGCACCCTCCAACCTCCTCAGCAACCCCTGCCCTAGCTCGGGGGGGGGGGCACTGCCACAGAACAGATTCACTATCACAAACTGGTCTTGCCACAGACAGTGCACTGCACGGTAAGGGAGATCCTACCCACGGCAAGAAGTCATTTGAGAGGTGAACTCAGGAGCTGCGCTGCTGTTCAAGGCTGGACAGAGAGGAGGGCCTTCCAAGACCGCTCCCGACCCAGCAACAGCCAAGACCAGCGGCACACTGAGGACAGCAGCAGGCTCAGTTCAACTCAGCAGGTGGCAGCAAGAGACGCTGACACAATAGGGAGACGTGGAGACCCTGCCACTGCTAATTCTGCCCAGCAATTTCGTCCTGAGCTCTGGGTCTGTGCAGCTTTGGAAGAGTCTGCGGCTGAGCAACAGGCGCAGCACCAGTTAAAGCCTCTGACTGCAAGGAGGTCCTCAGCACGAAGCCACGCTTCTGCCGCAGAGCGCTCCTCACCCTCCCACAAGCAAGCCACTTCGCGCCCACCTGAATCGGAGACGGCTTCTCCCAGCCCATTTCAAAAATTCCCATCAGCAACTCCCGTTTCAGACAGTAATCTTCAAATTCATTTCCTTTTGTGGACGTCACATCCTGAGGGAGGAGGAGCAGGAGAGTCAGCACACATTGTCCGCCCACCCCCCAGCAGTGCACAGGAGGCAGGCAGGGCAGGCCACCTACTATCGCACCTGGCCACTGGGAGAAAGCGACAGGCTCTGCTTGTGGTACTCACAGGCACACCCTCCAGGCCACTTGACGGGGGCATCGCTGGGGAGGCCCCAAGCGGCCAGTTGCTGAGCCCCAGCACCCTTTCCTCACAGTGGTCCACCAGATGTGCCAGCAAGAAAACCCAAAAGTGGGTGAGAAGCAGGCAGCTCCCCTTCTGCCACTAGGATTCCAAGACCCAGCCCCCAACTCACTCTTAGGCAGAGGTGCAAAGCCAAGTACTGGATCTTGGAATGTTTTTCGCAGTTCTGAAAAGCACTTACCGAAGTTTTAATTCTCAGGTCTTTTGGAGGGAGTTTCAAAGTCTTCTTCCAGTCATCGCCAGGTCTGAAGTGGGAAGAGAGTAGGGTGTTAGTCACGTCCTTGACAAGCCAAATGTAATGCTCTCTTCTGGCAAACTCAGTATCACACAGGATTCCACGTTGCATTCAGAGCTGACTGGATATGCCAGACACGAGAGCAGGAATGCCACAGCCCGTCCCAAGTAGCAACACCACAGGCCTTAACTGGTTTCACTATTGCATCTTCTCCCCGTGAGTGTTCAACAGTGCACTGCCACAAATATGCAGAGTGGCAGACATGGGGGAGAGGGTGGGATCTGCCCCCTAGGTAAGCAGGCGCATCCCCAACAAGTCCTGACCACAATCACCTCCTCAAGATGCTCTCAGCCCCAGGGAGGAAACCAGGGCTAGGAGCAGCCTTGGGGTGTCACGTTGGTCAAGAGGACAGCAGCAACAGGTTATGTGCATCCATGTCCACACTGTGTCTCCTCACCACCCCCAAAGATTACTTAGTGGACATGTAGGACCAAACAATGCATTTCTTAGGGTAAGCTCACCAGGCTACAATAAATAATCCTTTGCATCCGACTAGCACTTTGAAACAACTCTGTCGGCTCAGCAAATGCTATTTTGCCCATATTACAGTGGGGAAGTGTGAGGCTGAGGGGGAGGAGCTTGCTCTAGGCCACTCCCACCAAGGATTTAAGGGTTGCAAAGCTTGAACCACGGAAGCCCCAATTTGCAGCTCAGCCACCTGATGGACACTGGGATTCTGTGGGGACAGCCACAATGGGAGCACAACCAATCCACGTGGAGCACGGCTGCGTGCATGGCCAGTGAATGTCACATCCCAGGAAGCTGAGCAGAAGACACTCCACCCAGAAGCACTGAGGATGCGGACGGGCACTTGGAGTGGCACGTGTCCCCACACAGCCACTTGGTCTCCCCTCTGACGATGATGGCCATCTGTCAGAGATGCTCTGACCTAGGTGTTGGAACCAGACGACCTCCCTCCCAACTCAAGTACTCTGTAACACCCTGCTTCATGGCTCCTTTCCTAGTTGAACCATCTGTAGATCATCCTCGAATGGACTGCATGATGCTGATAACAGGCTGGACAGAAGCAACGCCCCACACCACCAGCACGGGTTTGTGGCCTGGCATGCTCAAGTCACAGCCAGGAGCTTCCATCTTCAGCAGAGCTCCTTTGTGTGTGCCTGGGTAGCTTCTCCCGGACGACTGCAAGTGACACTCCAGAAACCTTGGCTGGTCTCAAGTGCAGAAGCCAGACCAATTCTGGTGTGAGCACCTGGGAACATCACAGCTGTTTCGAAAAGAGTTCTGCTGGGAGCCAAGCATCCCTGGATCAAGTGCTGTAAAGCCCATTGGGGTCTGGAAGGAGCACACTGCTTCAGGCCCATGCCCGCAAAGACTCCACTGCCGCCAGGAGTGGGGAACACTGTCTTCCACTGGGCCCTCATCAGCAGACTTGCATTTGCAGAGCATCTTGTAGCAGGGCCCTGCCAGGACTGAGTGCCACTCTTTGGAGGCAGGCCCTTTGCTCATGGTAGGCTCTGGCTCAAGATTCTCTTTCAGAAGCTACAAGAAAGTGTGTGGCTGATCTGTTTACAGCAGCATTTCTCAAACTGTGGGCCACGAGCCAATTTCAGGTGGGTTGTGTGCACCTAGTGCAGCCATCATTGAAAATATGGGAAGAAGGGCCACTGGAGAGGGCTGTGTGGTTATTTTGCTTATGTCAAGATTGCAAATAGGCTTTTTCACTTTCAGATTCACTTTGTAATTAGAAAATAGCTAAGAAATAACCCAACTAACCAAATAACAATTCTCAGAAAGGCAGCCGCCTCCGGCATCACAACGATGGCACTTCCAACCATGACATCACTTCTAGTGGGTCGCGGACAGACTTGTCATACTAAAAAGTGGGTCCAGGTACTAAAAAGTTTTGAGAACTATTGGTTTCCAGCATTTGCCCAACTCCTATTTAATAATGTTGTTGAAACAACAACAATAGATGCATAGGGCAGCGATGCCTGCAGTCTCAAGGCAGCACCCTTCTGTCTCCCCTGCTATGAAAATCACACTGCAAGCTCCTCAGGGCAGGGCTCTTTTTTACTTGAATTACTTAGTAAAATGTCACACGCACAAAGTTAAAGAATCCTGACACAAATTCACTTAAACTGTAGTCAATTTTCTGCAGCACTAGAGCCTAATAGAAGCAGGGTAAATTTTGTCAGTCTGAGAAAATCGAACTCCTGACTCCGCTGCACAACTGACAGGAAGGCAAAACAAAGTGAGGCAAGGAGGACCACCACCAAGGGCTAGAGCAAGAGACTACACTCAGAAACAAGGAGAACTCTGTCCTGGCCTGGAAAGCCAGGGGGCACCCCCTCCTACCCCTGGGGGTGCTGCCAAGCCCTGGGGCAGGTACTCACTTGATGGTGGAGGCCATGCTCTGTGCTTGCTGCTGAGTGCCGTTGTTGATTGTACTGGGATGTTTCAGCTGGTTGATCTGTTGCTGGGCCTGCGTTCCCCCACCTCCTGGGCCGCCAGTGGTTTTCACTGGGCCCCTCAGCTGTCCATTCTGACTGGAGAGACCCATTATAACAGGGTTCTCTGTTCTGGCCGTACTCATGTTTTGCCTTGTAGAGACGTCTTTTTCAACTTCAAAACTTTGAGTACGGAAACTGTAATAGTTTATTAGACTCTCCAAGATGAAGAGATAAATAAGGTCCTGCTCAATATATGAGTCTTATTGCAACGCAGGCAAGCACCTGTCAAATCACTTGACAGCAAAGCAGTCACTTGCACTGTGGAACAACGCTGTTTAAAAAGTCTTCAAACACTCTCAAGTTCTAGCCACTCAGTTCGATCTAAAAAGAGACAGACAATATGGTTAAGACACACAGTGCCCTCAGGGTTGCCAACACCGAGAAATGTGTTATGCTGGGTGCCTTGATCAGGGAACAAGCCAGCCCCAGCCAGCCCACAGACCCTCGACCCACCCAGTCTTGCACTGCAAGGCAGGCCCTAGGGACAGGGACACCAGCTACAAACTGGGACAGAATGCCTACACCTTCAACCGTTGTATAGAAGCGGTTATTTGGGCAGGTGCAGCTCATCATGGAAAGATTTCAAACGCTGCACCTGCCTGCATTCCTGCTTCTATACAATGGTTGAAGGTGTAGGTATTCTGTCCCAGTTTGTATCTGGTAAGCCTACCTAGAGACCACCAAAGGTCACCAACAAACGAGGCAGAAGCACTCTCAACGCTTGGTTCATTTCAAGGGCCCCTAATAACCCCAGAAGTGCCTGGCGTCTTCCTTCTCTCTGCTCTACTGGAAACGCCAAGGGAGCCTTCGCCCTGGTCCGTCTTTAAGAGGCGAGGCGAGGCGAGCGCCCCCCCCCCCGGGGAGGGCACGGGGGCCCCCGCTGCCCAGGAGCCGCGCGGGGACCCCCCCCCGCCACCCCGGGAAGAGGGGCGTGAGCGAGAGGCGCGCGGCAGCCGGGCTGAACGGGGCCCTGACGGCTGAGCGCTGTCCTCGCAGGGGCCCGAGGCGAAGGCCGGCCAACTGGCGCGGGGGGAAGGAGGGAGAGGGGCGCGCCCCGCCCCCGCCGCGAGAGGGCCGGGGAGGGGATTCGGGGGCGGCGGGCCGGGCCGTGAGGGAGGCCGCGGGGCCCAGGCGAGGTCCGGGCTCGGCCGGGGCGCTTCTCCCGCCCGCGGCCCGCCCAGAAAGCGGGGCAGAGGCGCGGCCAGGGCCGACAAGGGCCCTGCGGGGTCGGGGGCGTCGGGGGGCCCCGCCCGGCTTACCACTGCCGCCGCCACCGGCCGCGCTCGTTCGCTCTGTCTGTCCCCGTCGGGCCGTCGATGGTCGGTCTGCTCCGGACTATGGCGGCGGCGGCGACGCGACAACAAGATGGCGGCTTCCTCTTCCTTCCTTCCTTCCTGGCGTCCTTCCTCCCTCTGCCCAGGCCCCGCCCCTCGCCTGCCCGCGCCGATGCGCATGCGCGCGCGCGCCGGCAGAGGAAGGGGCGCCTGCGGCCGGCGGTGCTTGAGCTCTGCTGCGCGGCTTGGCTCCGCCTCCCTGGCCTCGGCCAATGGTGGCGGCCTCAGCTCGCGGGCGGGGGCGGAGGAGAGCTTCGCGCAGGGCTCCGCCGCTTATCACGTGAAGCGCTCGAGTCTGCGCATGCGCTGTGGCGGGCGGCCCGCACGTGCTCTGCGGCTGTGCCTCTGCTGTGGGCTGCGCAGCCCAGAGCGGTTACAAGCGCCTGCCAAGGGCCAGCTGCTCGCCGCAGTGCCCGTGGTGGTGCCCAGCCGTGGCCGAGGCGTCCGTAAGCATCAGCCACGCGCCACTTAGCCCCGCACGCGCCTGCGCCAGACACCTCCTGCCCCAGCCCAGCGCCCGACACGCACTCGATGGCAAAACGGCCGGGGCAAAGCGGGGTGGATGAGCAGGGGGCATGCTAGACCACAGAACAGGAAGTGCTTCCTTTTGCAGTAATCCAGCAAATTATCCCTTGTGCCACAGATGCTTGCCCAGCAAGAGGGGCTTTTCTTACTGTTTTTATTACAAGTGCTGTATTTATATACCTGCCTTTTTCATAGACTCAAGGCAGTGTACATAGACCTTGGTCTATGTGAGAGAAACTCATGTGATCCTCCATTTCTCTAGACGTTCCCCTTCACAGCACAATCCTTTTCTCGGCTGCACAGCTCCGGCACCTTCCAGGTTTCCTTATGCAGCTGCAAAACACACGCCTGTGCACCCAGGACAAGGTTCTCAGAGTGTTGTGGATCTCTTGCCAGTCCACGTTCCTTTGTTTCTAGCCATGGTTTCTGATCACCCATCCAAGGCAAGACCAGAGCTGATCCTACTTGGCTTTTCCAGGCAAGGCAACAGCTCTACCTCCAGACCATATTTCCTGCAGTCTTGTGTGCACTTCACTGAGAGTCAGACTGCAATCCTATCTACACTTACTTAGGATTAAGCGGAGCCCTATTGACTCCAGTAGTATTTACCTCTGACTAAACAGGCATAGAGATGTGGTGGTGCAGTCGCTTGTCCCAGTTCCTGCCAACCTAACAGTTCAAAAGCACCTGAAAATGTGAGTAGATAAAGAGATACCACTTCGGTAAGAAGGTAATGGTGTTCCGTGCGCCTTGGTGTATAGTCATGCTGGCCACATGACCATGGAAACTTATCCTCGGGCAAACATCGGCTCTTTGGCTTAGAAACAGATGAGCGTTTGGTCATGGGGAAACCTTTACCTTTTAAATAGGCATAGGCTTGGGCTTCCTGTTAAATGCAATGGGATTTACTTCTGAGTACGCATGCATGAGGTTACTTTGTTAGGATAATTCCCTCTGTCTCTTTCCCTAGGGACTGTCAGGAGGAGGACAGTGTGTGTGGAGGGGAGTCTGATAATTCTTACTGTAGTGTTTTGGTGATGGAGACAGACTTGGCTGAAATTCTCTGGGGTTCAGTGTGTACTTTCTCTCTTCCTGTAACTCTCTTCTGCAGATGGTGACAGAGATAAGGGACCTGACAGGAGCCTCTGTGAACACTCAAAATGACTGAAGGAGAAATGCTTCTCTTGTTGTTCCATGGCCACGACGGAAGGCGTTCAGAGGGTGTGGACCCTCTTGGAAGGCAGTGACTCCATGCTGGAGGGAGCGGGCACTGCCTTTCCGTCATTCAGATCCGCACAGCTTGTGATCCTCCAGGCTGAACCCAACAAGCTAGTCAGCTACGGCAGCCCCCCCGCCCCAGGGTCCCAAGCGGCCTTTTCTTGCTCTTGCCTTGGACCACAAAATGGGCCTTGTGTAAATCAGCTGTCCGCAACTGGCTTGGAAAGGCACAGCATCTGCAGACCACGATCTCAGGAGCAAGACTGCTGTTTTCTCCCACATACGTGGAAGGACCTCAGGCTGGCAGGGCCTTCTCTTGGCAGGAGAGAGAGCAGCCGTGGGGCTGTCCAGCACAGGGCTGTACTGAAGGAGGAGGCACAAGAGTTCTCACTGCTGCACCCCCTCCCCATCAGAGCCCCAGCCTGCCTTCAGATCATTGTGGGGTTCCCAAGGAGCCTCTTCTCAAGGGGCCGCCCCGAGGCGAGCCAGGAGACCACCTCTTGCGCGCAGAAGGCGGCTGGCCCAACCCTTCCAGCCCTGGGCTTTGTTCCGGACTGCACAGGCCTGACTGAGCCAATCCAGAAAGTAAACCACTGCGAAGAATCGCGTCTCTTCTTGGGGGAGCTCCCCAATTTGCATGGCAAAGCAGAAGTGAGGAGAGGAGTGAGCGGGCCTCATCCGGCTCTTCTTCGCACTCGGTGAAGGCGCTCAAGACAGAGCCAGGCTTCTGCTGAGCGTGGTCATGGCCCAGGAGAGCCTCGGCCCCGTGGTGGTGGATGTGTGGGTGAGTTGCGGTCCTGCAGGCCTTTGCCAAGGGGAGTTTGGGGTGGGGGAGTGGAAGAGGCCTGGCGTCTCCATGGGGCCCAGGCTGAGCGCCCAGACGCTTGCTGATGCACCAGTGTGCCCACCCAAGGTCTTCAGGTGATTTGGTGGGCCAGAAGCAGCCGCCAAGTCCCTCGGTGGGGTGGGAGGCTTGCTGAGGTCTGCTCTCCAGTTCCTCAGGAACCCGGAGCATCTCCCCTCCGAAGGAGACAAGAGGCAAAATTGGGCGCTCAGCCCAAGGGAGGAGGGACGTTCCTGGGCGGGAGCTGTCCACTGCCTCCCTCCCGCAACTTCTCTGGCTCCTGCCTGGGCTCTGTGGCTTGGAGCCAGCTTCCTCCCGGCCCTTCCTGTGCCCTTCCAGGGCAGTCAGTCCAGATTCTGGCAGGTGCCTGACAGGCCACATCCAGAGCTGGTGGATTTGTGGTCTCAGTTTTTATTGATAGCAAGTGAGGTGGACTTTGGAAATGCCGTAGCGAGGGAAGTGGCTGCTTGGAAGAGAGACCCAGACCAGGTCTCTGGGTACCAGTGGCTCATTCCTGCGATTTGAGCTCCACCACCCACAGGGAGCTGGGACAGCAGCACGGCAGCATGGCTGCTGATGGCCTGAGCTGGTCAAACGCTGGCCACACAGACCTGGGTCCGGGAGGTGCCCTGGGAGCTGGGGCGGGGGAGGCCGGAGAGGGGGCTGTGAGCGGATGCCTCCTTGCTCAGCGGCAAGAGGGGCGGCAGATCCTGGGCAGCGACTGTGCCTGGAGCTGAGCGGCTCCCTTTCCCTGGCGGAGCACAGGTGCATGGCCTGCAGCTCCCACGGGGCCCTTCCTGGCGGGCTTCCCTGGGAGCTGCGTCAGCTGGCCTGGAGCTGCACAGGGGGCTTGAGAAGTGACTGTGGCAGGGTCTGGGTGGAAGGAGGTGCCTGCGGACGGACGTGGTTCATCTGGCACCTCACAGGTTTGTGAAACTTCCGCTGCAGGCAGGTCACCAGAGCCCCCAGCAGTCCCCTGGGAGGGAGGGGGAGGGAGGAGTGCCCTCCCCCACCCCCAAGAGCAAGTCAACTTCTCTTTTCGACCTCTGCCTGCCCAGTGGCAGATTTTGAGCTGCCTGGAGGTGGGAGGGGCAGGACTACAGCCCCCCCCCCCAGTGGTGAGGTGCTCCCACTCTTGCCTATCCGCCACCACTCCGGCAGGGACTCTGGTCTGATAATGATGCTCTGCAGGGCCTTTGATTGGCCCTTGCACCCCCCCCCCCCGAGCGTCTGCGCTGATTGGGTAGGGAGGAGTGGGCTTCTCAGCCAGGTGCGGCGTCCCCTGGTGCAACTGCTGCAGCTCCTCCAGTCCTGGGCCTCAGAGGATGTCGGAGTGGAGCAGACCTTGTGGGAAAGTGCCTGTGTCAGGCCACAGCCTGGAAGGAGCTGGGAACCCCAGCCGGGCAGTGTGGGTGTGTCGCGTTCTGCTCTCAAGGGAGGGTCTGTCCCCAAGCGCCCTGGCAGGGAACCAGCATTATGGGGCTGGACAAAGCTGCTGCTGCCGCCCCTAATCACCCCCCTCTTTGTTCCTTGTTCCGTAGTTTGAATACAACGGCTCGGAGAACGAGGGGAACTTCTCGGAAGACTACCTGTGCCCCGAGGGGGAGGGTGGCCTGACCCCCTCCTTCCGCATTCTGGTGCCCGTGGTGTACCTGCTGATCTTCCTGCTGGGGGGCCTGGGCAACCTCCTGGTGCTGGTGATCCTGTGGCGCTACAGACACGCCCGCACCTCCACCGAGCTCTTCCTCTTCCACCTGGCTCTGGCCAACCTGCTGCTGGTGCTCACCTTCCCGTTCGGGGTGGTGGAGAGCCTGGCTGGCTGGGTCTTCGGAACGCCCCTCTGCAAGGTGCTCAGCGCCACCAACAGGATCAGCTTCTACAGCAGCAGCCTCCTGCTGGGCTGCATCAGTGTGGACCGCTACCTGGTCGTGGTGTACGCGGTGCGCACCTTTCGGAAGCGGCGCGTCCTGTCTGTCCACCTGACCTGCCTGGTGGTGTGGGTGGCCTCCCTCCTGCTGGCGCTGCCTGACCTGCTCTTCACGGAGGTGTGGCTGGAGAGCGAGAAGCTCAGGATCTGCCACTTTGCGGAGTACGGGACGCACGGGATCAACGCCTGGCTGGCCACGCGCTTCCTGTACCACATCGCCGGCTTTCTCCTGCCCTCGGTGCTCATGTGCTACTGCTACGCGGCCATCGTGAGGGCGCTGTGCCAGTCCCAGCGGCTGCAGCGGCAGAAGGCGGTCAAAGTGGCCCTCCTGGTGACAGGGGTCTTCCTGCTCTGCTGGAGCCCGTACCACGGGGTCACCTTCTGGGACACGCTCACCAAGCTGGAGGCCAGCGAGAGCGGGTGTGCGGCCAGAGATGGCCTGAGCACCGCCATCGCGGTGAGCGAGATGGTGGGCTTCAGCCACTGCAGCCTCAACCCCGTCCTCTACGCGTTTGTGGGTGTCCGGTTCCGCCATGACGCCTGCCGTGTCCTGCATGATCTGGGCTGCCTGAGCCAAGCGTCGCTGCAAAGCATTCTGGGCACCTGCAGGGCGGAGACCAGCTCCGAGAGCAGCGTGTCCCTCTCGCGACACCCCACCTCCCCACCTGCCAGGTGCTAGCCGGCCCGTGGCCACGGTCCAGCCGCTCGCTGGGAGAGCAGGCCTCACGCGGGACGCCGGCCCCGAGTGTCAGCCCTCACCTCCACCTGCTCCCCGACCGAGGCTCCTGCTCTCCCTCACTCCGGCATGCTCTGCTTCTGCGCGCATCAGCTTCTGCCTGCCACCGCTGAGGCCGCGGCTCCCCTGGGCTTTGGAGACAACCGTGCGACCCACTTCCACTCCCTGCAGGGGCTGAAAAACCTGCCCGTCCTGGGCTCCTCTGTGCCCTGGGACTCAGCCTGAAGTGACTTGCAGCCTCTGCTCTGGCCGGGCACAGGGGCCCCCTGCAGCGGGCAGCACCCGCTCCTGGCCCGCGAAGCTCCCTGATCTGCTGCCAGTCCCAGCACTGAGGGCACCCGCCAGGCCCGCGCCACACTTCTTCGAACTCGGCGGGCAAGAGCCGGCGGAAGGGCACCTGTGTCGTGCCACGCCCCTTCGGAAGCAGCCGCCGCAGGCTCCTGGAGACGTGCCGTGGCGGTGTTCGAAGCCCGCTGGGGCTGCTGCCTGCTGGAGCCTCCTGGAGCCTGGGACCTGGTGCCCGCCCCAGGCAGAGGCTCACGCAGCTGCAGAACTGGGGAGCGGGGGGAGGGTCAGCACCGGGCTGGAGAGGGAGCCGGAGAAGCTGTTTCGGGGACTATTTACTCCGCCTGCTGCTTTTGCAAACCTGCTCTGAGGAGACCAATAAAGAGAGTTTGTCCCACCCTTTCTCCAGCTGCTGAATAGTCTCTGCCTGGGAGAAGAGAGGCCCCTGCACAAAGAGGGGGGTGTTCGGGGGCTGGGGGCCTCCCTCCCAGTGCCCGCGTGGCTCCCAGCAAGCCCAGACCACCCCTTCCTTTGGGGCAACAGGCACGTCCCCAACCCAGGCAGCAGCTGCTCTGCCCCGGGGCCCTGCGCTCCCCACCTCCTGGCCAGGGGGTGGCAGCATGGAGGAGTGGCGAGAGCACACTGCCTGGCCCTCTGGCGGACTCGACCCACACTGGTCTGGGGCAAGACCAGTCACCGGTTGTCTGAGGCGAGAACTTGACGGCTCCTCCTCGGAAGTGGTGGGGCTGCCGGTTTCCTCCCCTGCAGCGGAAGCGGAGCTGCCTGTGGCGCACGGTCTGGCACGGCCGGCCTCTCCGGAAAGGGGCAGCAGAGCCCAGGCTTACGTCGGGCGTCCGAGCGGGACGCCTCCCCTTCCTTCGTCCGCTGGCTTCCCGCGTGTGGAAGTGGGCTGGGTCTGTGTGAGCCGTCGGTGGGCGCCGGGCCTCTGCTGGCAAGCGCTGGCTCTGCCCTGTGGCGAGTGGGGGCGTCAAGGAGCACGAGTCGGGCTTCAGGCAGAACAGGGCGTTCCTGGCTGGAAATTCGGACCGGCCTCCAACAGTACTGACGGCGCAGCGCACTGCAGGGCTGCCGTGAGCCACCACTTCTCGACCGCGGGCTCCCCGGCCGGCAGTAGGAGCTGGTGAGTGGCCCTGGCAGTGCTGCTCCCAGGCTGGCTCCAACAGGATTGGGGCCAGTGGTGTCATCCAAATGATTTAAGAACAGGTACTCACTTTTGATTGGCACGTGTCAGGACCTGCCCACCAGAAGTGACGTCATAAGCCAGAAGTGATGTCGTGGCAGGAAGGGACATGAAAAAAGCCCTTTTTGAGGCCTCAGATGATTTTAAACTGACCCAACAGTTGCAACAGTATTCCACAGCACTCCCAGAACATGTGAAGGAGGCCCAACAGTTCCAAAACCCCAGAACAGCTCATTTTTCAGTGGCAAGGCGAGGCAAGTCTCCGCTCGCTGCCTGCCTGCCTGGCTCTGAGAACATGCAGGCAACTCAAACATGCAGGAAATTCAAACGTTGCAGAGGGCAGAGTCGACGAGTGGGCGGGCGAATGGGCGGGGCCAGCTGTAACCCTAGAAACCGGTACTCGCTTACCCCCTGCATGACATCACTGATTGAAGTGTTGAAAGAGGAAACACGGCCTGGCTGGGGGGGGGGGGAGCGGGGGGCTCCTGCTCTGGCTGCCAGGATCCTGCTGTCCAGCCACAGCTGCGCCCAGCCCTGCCCGTCCCCTGCCGTGGCCCTGAAGAGCTGGAGCCAGAGGAGCAGCATTTGGGGCAAATCCTGCCTCCTTGGCAGCCAAAGGCAGCAAAGCCCCCGCCCCGCCATGGGTGCAGAGCCTGGGGCCGAGTGGCTGACCTGGCCTGCACTGGCCCTTGGGCGCCACAACAGAGTCCTCCCAGCACATTGGGGGGGGGGGCAAGGACTGAGCGCTACCCAGGACAGCAGAGCCAGAAGGGGAGTGGGGGGCAGCTCTGTCCAGTCCCCAACTGCTCGCCTGCACACCCAAACACACCACAATGAGGCTCCTGCCAGGCAGGCCTTCAAAGGTCTCTTTTTAATAAAAAGGCACCTATAAAACAGGTCAATCAATACGTTACAGGCAGCACAAATACCCAAAGACAAGCCTAGAAATCATTTCAAAATAAAAACCAATCAGATGTTTTCACGTATTGTATTTATATATTTATATTTATATATATATATATTTATATATATATATTTATAGAATGGTACAAAACGCATGGGCGGCAGGAGCGGACACCCCCCCCCAATGACCCCGTGGCCAAGTCGCCATCACTTGGCCGTGAACGTCCCTGGGCACTTGGGGCTGCTTCGGGGGGCATCGGGTGGGGAGCCAGACGGGGCCATGCAGGGAGCCCCCCTCGAGGCCCCTGCTGGGTCTGCTGCCACTGCATCCAGCTGACCACAGCGTTGGCTGTGTGAGGGCAAGTCTGGCGCTGGCCCAGAGGAGGCCAGGCTGAAATGGGGAGGACGTGGAACCCGCTGGGGCACAAGGGGGCAGGTGGAGGGGGGCCAAAAGACAGGTGGGCGTTGGCAGCGCCAAGGCCCAAAACCTCCCAGAGGTGCCCGAGACGGACAGCAGCTGCTCATCGCTGTAAGCAAAACTGCCTCTCTCGCCAGAGCGGTCCCCAAGGGCTGGTGGGGAGGGGGCTTCCGGGGCTTGGCTGCAAGATGGGAGCACTTCCTTCCTTCCTTCCAATCTGGGACGGAGACTCCAAGTCAAAATGTGCACCTTGAGAGTTCTCGCAAAGGCCGCCTGCCCAGCCCAGTGTGCATTTTGGAAAGGAGCCAGTTCAACAGGCACCAGAAATCAAGGACAGAGACGTCCCAGAGACGGCCTGATCCAGCTCGCGGCTCAGCTCTCTCTGAACACAACGCTGGATGGGCACACATGCACAGGCGCCCGCCTGCTCAGGGCCACAGCTTGCCCAGCTTGTGGGAGAAGGTGGGGCGCCCCTGCCAGGAGTCAAAGGGGGCAGCAGATTCCACTGATGCTCCCTTTCGCACCTCCTGAAGACGTAAGCTGGGAGGCAGGCAGGCAGGGGTGTGGCCGGAGGAAAGGGATGCAGCAGCCCCTCCCCTTCCTGAAGAGCAGGGCCCACCTTTCGGCTCCCAAATACTGCAGTGGCAGAGGGAGGAAGTGAGGCTGCGCAGGCAGATCTATTCCTGGGGGGGTGCTTGGTGGGGCAAGGGGCCGGGGAGAAGCCAGAGGGGTGCGCATGTGGCCAACCTCCACAGCACAGCATGTGCCAGAGCCAACTGGCTAGGGGACAGTCCAAGGTCACACACGAGATAAGCCCCCTGCCCCTCACCAAGCCCTCGGGAACGGGCAGGGGGAGGAAGGGGGCTCTGTCAGACTTGCCCCCCTCCCTCAGCTCAGAGTGGCCCTAGGTGAGAGGAATGGGCCAGGGAGCCCCCCTTCCAGCAGCCCCACCTGCACCCTGGCAGGACAGGTGGCCGGGGGAGACCGGCGGCCCCCATGAGTGGAACGTTGTCAATGGGCTTTGTGTTTGTTTCTTCCCAAACAGGTTCTGAGGCTTCTATTAAAACACAGAAATACAAACAATTCTGAGCCAGCAAGTTCTTGCTGTTGCTTCCCCTAACCTATTTACAGTTTTTCCAAACCCTCTTGCATGTTTTGGTTGCTTTAAAAAAAACAGAGAGAGAGAGAGAGAGAGAGAGCGTTCGCCTCCGAGGAACGGGCACGGGCGCGCTCTGCCTGGGCGCCTCAGAAGGGCAGGTTGGCCACGCCACCAGCTCCGGGGCCGTAGCTCATCTGGCTGTCCAGGGAGACGCTGCGCTGCCGCATTGGGTGGGAGACCATCAGGTTCTGCTGGGGCGGGGGCCCCATGAGGGCGCCCTGCGGGGAGATCATGTGCCCGGGCTGCGCGTACATCTCGCCCGACACCGACAGGCTGCGCTGCTTGGCCTGCATGAGCAGGAAGTTCTGCTGGGGCAGCATCATGCTCTGGTGCAGGCTGCCGCCCATCATGGCCTGCTGGGGCCCCAGGCCTGTCCTGCCCAGCACGGGCACCTGTCCGGGGTGGCACATGGCCAAGGGGCGCTGCTGGCCGGGCCGGGCCGGGGCCTGCTCGGCCATCATGCTCTGCAGGTTCATGAAGTGGAGGCTGGAGGGCGGCTGGCCCTTGGGCCCCTGGCCCTCGCCCCCCTTGGGGAAGTACTGCAGGGTGCTGCTGGGCTTCTCGGACGGGATGATGCGCGACAGGTCGAACTCGGGGATGCCGGTGGGCGTGGGGCGGATGACGTCGCTCAGCTCCGGGTCGCTGAGCACCGAGGCCACGCCGGGAAGCACCGACGGGTAGGGCTCGGGCAGCCTCCCGGCCATGCGCTGCTGCTGCTGCTGCTGCTGCTGCTGCGTGGGCATCTGGGTGGGCTGTGGGGGCGGCAGCTCCTCCGGGGGCAAGCCCATGCCGGGTGGGTAGTGCTGTGGCACGCCAGGACCACCAGCCCCTCCGGGAGCCATGGGCATGCTGCTGCCATTGCTGGGGGGCTGCTGGAGGCGTGACGGGAAGACAAGCTGGCCGGGGGGGCCGCAGGGCTGGCTCAGACTGTCCTGGGGCCCGGGGGGCAGCAGCATGGGGTTCTGGGAGGGGCCGCTGCCATGCATGGGGAGGCTGGCGCCCAGCGGGCTTGGCGAGGACATGGTGGGTGCCGGGAGCTCGTGCGAGAGCGGCTGCTGTCCGGGAAGGTTCATGCCCATGGGGCTCTGAGCAGGAGCTGGCCCCACAGAGTTCATGTGCATCTGGCTGGGCTGGTTCCCTCCCATGGCTGTGGGGCGAAAAAGAAGAGCCGTTAGCCTCTGGTGGGGAGACAGGAGGCCAAGGAGGTCTCCCAGGAGCAACCCAGAGGCACCCGGGCAACCTCCCGAAAAGTCTCCCACTCCCCCCCCCCGCCTGCAATGAGCACCGCAGGCCAGTGTTGGGGGCAAGTGCTCAGCTCTGCCCCCCACTCCTCTGCTGCGTGGACCTGCACCAGGCTGCTCACGCTGCCACTCTGGGCCCACCTTCAGCGTCTCCCCCCGGCCTGCCTGTCCTCCCTCGCTGGCCATTCTGACTCCTCCCTGCCTGCCTGGCTCACTCTCGCGGGGCCTTCAGAGGGTCCTCACGTGTGAGCACTTGCAGGGCCTGGGGCCTCCTGGGAGGGCAGGGCTTCCCCAGGTGCTCCTGGCTTCCTCAGCCCATTCCGCTGCAGGCCCAGGAGATCGGGGGGGGGGGGAGGAGGAGGCGTGCCGAGCGCTGCCCACCAAAAGGCATTTCCCTTGGCCAGCCCTCCAGCCGCGGCCAACGTCAAAGCAGGACAGGCCTGCAGTGGAGCCTGCCTCAAGGCAAGCCCTCGGGGCAGTGATGTCATTCAGGGGGAACGGACCAGGACGGGCGTTCCGGATCCTAACGGGCTCCGTGGCTGGTTCCGGGTTCCCGACAAGTGCCCATCAAAAGTGGGTTCCTGTTCCTAAATCATTTGAATGACGCCACTGCCTCAGGGGCTGGGACCGTGCCTGAAGCTGCCCGCTGCGGGCACGGCTGGGAGGACTTGCGGCTGCAGGAGGACGCAGGCTGACTCTCCATCAGGACGACAACCCCCCCCCCAGTGCGGGTGGGAGGCTTTGGAGACGGCGTCTGGCTCTGTGGGCAACCAGCCCCCTCCTCTTGTGCAGGCGACCAGAGAAGCACAGCCCCCCCCCCAGCCCGGCCCTGCCCCCCCCAGGACCTACCAGACATGGCGCCTGGTGGAAGCAGCGGTCGGTCAGGGAGCAGCTCGTCGTCGGACGTGGCAATCGTCTTGATGGCATTGTGGTAGAGTGGGGTGGAGCTGGGCATGGCGTACTTGGACATCTGCGACATCATGAGGGACAGGGGGTTCTGGGACGGGGGTGGATCTGGAGAGGAAGGAAAAGGCAGGCTGGGGTTCAGGGGGCCGGCGGGGTTGCTAGGGGGGGCAGAGGAACTGGTCCTAGGCCCGGGGGGCACCGAACCTGCAGGAGGAGAAACAGCAAGCAGCTGAAGGCGAGAGCCCAGGAGGCAGCTTCCGCCAGCCCCGCTCCACCCAAGCCCCCCGGCACAAGGGGCACCGCAGGACTGCCACGCCGTGGGCCTGCCACCGGAGGCCCTGACAATGGAGGGCCCGCTTCCCGTCGCCGCGTCCCCATCACTTTCGGCCAGGCTGTCTCTGAGCCTCCAGCAGAACCCGGCTCTGCCTGACCCCTCACACCCCCTTGACGGGCGAGCACAAGCACCCCGGACACCCTCACCTTGCTCCAGGCTGCCCAAGGGTGCAGAGCTGCTCATCCCGAGCGCCGGCTTGTTCTGGCCGATCCCAGGACTGGCGAGGGCGTTTTTGGGCGACGGTGCCCAGCCTGGAGAAGAGACAGCCATGGACGGGGACTTGAGGTGACTGGGGGAGCTGGTGGGGGAGCGGACGCTGAGCACCGAGCCGAGGACCTGGGGGGACTTGAGGGGCGCGCCGGGGGCGCCGGCAGCGGGCAGGCCGACCATGGCGGAGGGCGTCTGGGGGGACTTGAGGCTGGCAGACGGGGAGGTGCCCAGTGGGGAGTGGGCCTGGCCCAGCATGGGGGACTTGAGGCGGCCCACGCTGGGAGAGTTCATCTGCCCCATGTTGAGGGCCAGGTCGGAGGGGTGTCGTCCCAGACCCCTCGTCGCAGGTGCCTGGTGCAGGTTTGCGTTTGGGGCGCTGGTGGTGGGGGGCAGGGGGATGTGGCTGAGCCGCGTGGTGCTGCCCATGTTCCCCGGCTCCTGTGGCACAAACATGTCTGGCGCGCCGCCCATCTCCTGCGGCACGGGCGGGTAGGACCCCTGCATGGCCGGGAAGCCCTGCTGCCCCTGGGCGGGGTACGGGGAGCCCATCAGCATCTTCTGCGGGCCGCCCAGCAGCGCCCCAGTGCCGTTGGGGGCCCGGGCCCGGGCCAGGTCCTCCGCGGGCATCAGCTCCGGGCCGCGCATCTTCTGCGCCATCAACATCTGCTGCTGCTGCGGCGTCATCTGCACGTTCAGGTTCATGTTCATGTTCATGTTCACGTTCATGTTCATGTTGAGGTTCCCGGGGCCCAGGGCGGGGGGCTCCATGTCCCGCAGGGGCGGGCTCAGCAGGGCCCGCGAGCCGCCAAACTCCAGGCTCAGCCCCTCGCCGGCAAAGAGGGCCGGCTCGACCTGCCGGTGGGCCTGCATCAGGCGCTCCACCTCCATGCCCAGCGGCCGCTGCAGCGCCCCCTGCCGCTTCTCCAGGAGCTGCTGCTGCTGCTGCTGCTGGTGCTGGTGCTGCCGCAGCACCTCCTCCCGGGCCCGAGGCGTCAGGAAGCGCTCCGGCTCGCCCTGCCCCGGCGGGTAGGGCAGGCCCCCGGGGGCAAAGCCGCCCGGGCCCCCCATGGGGGGCATCTCTTCGGTCCAGGCCACCCCCGGCCTCCCAGGGCGCTGCAGGGGGCTGCCCATGGGGCCGAGGGCCTCCAGGGCCATGTTCTGCATCCCCGCAAAGCCCCGCTGCATCTGGCTGCCAGGGAACCGGGGGCCTGCTGCGAAGGGGGGGCGCAGCTGCATGGGGTCCTGCATGTCCATGGGGACGCCCCGCAGCAACCACTGCTCGCCCGGCTTGCTGTGGTAGGGGGGCGGGGGTCCGCGGAGCACCATGCCCCCCATGGGCTGGGGCAGCATCATGTCCTGCAGGGGCCGCCCCGCGTGCAGGCCCCCCACCTGCTCCTCCTTCCGCCGCTTCTCCTCGTAGTACTCCTCCTGCAGCTTGCGCCAGGCCACCTGCTCCGGGGTGAGGCTGTCCTGGCCCAGCCGCTGCATCATCAGGCTCATCTGCTGCCCCATGTCCACCCCCGGGGGCACCGGGCCCTCCGGCTCCAGGCCGGGCCCCCCCAGGCTCTGGGTCTGCGAGATCATGGACTGCAGCGGCTCCTCGTACTTCTTCAGGCCGGCCCCGGGGGGGAGGGGCCTGTGGCGGCAGCCCCGCCCCCTCGCCAGGCCCCTGCCCCGCCTTCAGGAAGGGCTCGGCCTGGCTGCTGCGCAGGAGCAGGCGCTCGATGTCGCGCAGGGTCTGCAGCGAGCGCTCGCGGTGCTCCAGCTGCTCCTTGGAGAGGCCCTCCGCGTGCAGCGGGTTGCGGGGGCCGTTCCCGGCCGAGGGGGGCCCGGTGGCGGCCCCCTCCCCCAGCACGCCGTCCGCAGGGCCGGCAGGCAGGGAGCCGGGCGCGGTGGGCGCGGTGGGCGTGCTGGGGTGGGTGCCGCCGGGGGCGGTGCTGCTGCTGCTGCCATTGCCCACCGAGTTGGGCGTCAGGTCCCGGCGGGGGTCCTCGGGAGCCCCCTCCTGGGGGAGGGCGCTGGCGGGAGGCAGCGGTCCTTGGCCCAGGCCCAGCGCTGGAGGGGCCGGAGGCTGGGAGGGCGGTGCGGGTGGCGGAGGCTGGCTCTGGCTCTGGCTGCTGGGCGGGACGGCGGGCTGGGACTGCGGGGTGCTGGCGGGAGACGGGTTGACCGGCAGGGCCTCGGCCGCCACTTGCAGCTTCGGGACAGGAGCCTGCTGGAGGGGAAGCCACAGTCAGATGGTTCGCCACAGCTCTGGGACCCCCACGAGCCCCACCTGCCCCCTCCACCCCTACCTGGTCCAGCTTGGTCCGGGGCACGTGCTGCTGGTGGTAGCTCAGGATGGAATCTGCTCGGCCCTGCAGGACGGCCTCTGCGGCCCTGCAGGCACACAGAGAGAGGGGGGAGGCTCTCAGGTTGCTCCTCTCAGACCAGGGCCTGCCCAGGACAGAAGCCAGTCCCCAAACGCCCCGGGGGAGTCGTGGCAGGGTGGCTTTGGTCTGCCCCCCCCCCCGCGCTCCATCAACGAGAGCCAGGACACCACTGGACTGCCCCCACCTCCAGCAAGCAGGCACCAGCCTCCTGCCCTGGCCTCGAGGCCTGGCCCACAGGTGGGGCCCAGGAGGAGAGTTGCAGAAGGGGCAAAACCACCCAGCTGCATGGGCAGAGGCTGCTCTCTGCTGCCCTCTGGAGGCTGCCTCAGGGCAGTCCCGAGGCCGGCCCTGGGCAGGGGGGCGCAGGGCTTACGTGTTTGCCAGGTGGGTGGTGAAGACGTAGACGAACTGCAGGGGCTGCTTCCCGCTGCTGCTGCCGGCGTCCGGCCTCAGGCCAGGGGCTGTGCTGTGGGGTGTGCCGGACGCGTTGCTCTCACTCAGGGCTGGCAGCGGGTTGGATCCTGGGCCCAGCTGTGCGGCCGCGGTCATCGCCGACTCTGCTGCATTACAACCTGTGGCGGAGGAGAAAGGCCAGTGGGGGGGGGGAGCATGAGGGTGCTTGCGCTCGTTTGCAGTGGCACAGACAGTGTGGAACCTGCGTGGGGAGGGGGTCACGCAGGAGGGCTCCAGAGAGGAGGGTCCCCATGTGTGGCGGGGGTGGGGATGGGGGTGGGGTGGACGATGGCCGCCAGTGCAAGCGACCCTCTCTGCTCGGGGGTGGGGGGTGGGGTGTCGCCCTTCCTCACTCCCCCTGCTCTCAGCTGCTCTCCTCCAAGCACCCAGCAGGTGGCAGTACACAATGGGAATTCCCACGCTCCTCTGTACTGCTGGGTGGTGCTGGAGAGGGGTCTCCGCAGCCCCCCTTCTGTTTTGGGAACCCCTGTCTACAGCCTGGGGAGGCCTCACCCGCTGGCCCTCCTCAGCCACTGCCTGCTTGGGGCGGGACTGCCAGGTCTATGCAGGCCAAGCAACTGCCCAGGCTCCCACCCCTCCCCTGAACACTGCCCACCGTGTCCCACGCACACAGCCACGGGGGGGGGGGGCCTGCCGGACTCACTGTGGGCGCTGCCGAGGGGCTTCTCGTCGTCCTCGCTGTCGGGGCCGGAGCACCACTCGTCCCCGCTGTACGGCTGCTTCCGCTCCAGCACACAGCGCCGCTTGCTCCGGGGGGCCACTTCGCCTGCAGCCAGAGGGGGCACATAAGAACATAAGAACATAAGAAGAGCCCTGCTGGATCAGGCCAAAGGCCCATCTAGTCCAGCTTCCTGTATCTCACAGCGGCCCACCAGGTGCCCCAGGGAGGCACGAGACAACAAGATGCTTGCATCCTGCTGCCACTCCCTTGCACCCAGTACCAGTAGCCCACCACCTTTGTAAGGAGGTTGCACAATCCATCATTGCCTATAGCCCATGATGGACCTTTCCTCCAGAAATCCGTCCAATCCCCTCTTAAAGGTATCAAGACCAGATGCCATCACCACCTCCTGTGGCAAGGAGTTCCACAGATTAACTACCCGCTGGGTAAAAAAGTACTTCCTTTTATCTGTTTTAACTCTCCCAACCCTCAGCTTTAGCGGATGCCCCCTGGTTCTGGTGTTTTGAGAGAGGGAAAAGAACATCCCTCTACTGACTCCATCCCTTCTGTGCATTATTTTGTATGTCTCAATCATGTCCCCCCTCAGGCGCCTTTTTTCTAGGCTGAAGAGCCCCAAACGCTGCAGTCTTTCTTCATAAGGGAGGTGCCCCAGCCCCGTAATCATTTTCGTCGCTCTCTTCTGCACCTTTTCCAACTCCACACAGCGTGAGTCGCCCTGTCTCCAAGGAGGGGCCCACCCCCTGCAGCCCAGAAGCCCCAGCAGCCTTGGGCAGGACCCAGGGGCTCAAGGGCGGCCCTCAGTGGGGGGGGGGGCCCTCTCGCCACTCTCCCGCCAGCCAGGAGGGGGCGCCCTCACCTTTCAGCTCCTTGTCCAGGGAGGCAGTGCCGGCTTCTCGCCGCTCTCCGGAGTCCACGGAGACGCTCCGCTCCCGCTTCACTTTGCCCTTCAGGGCCCCGAAGGCGGGGAGGGGGGCCTGGCCGCTCTTCAGTCCCGAGTTGCCAGGGGCAGGCTGGCTGGCTGGGGCGCCATGGCTCCCGGCCCCCACGCCCTTCGCGCCCAGGCTGCAGGTGGGGCTCTGGCTCACATTGTGGTGCTGGGGCTGGGCACCGCCGTTACCTGTCTTGCCATGATTGGTCAGTTTATTGTCAGGGTGCATTTGATTGGCTAAGACTCCGCGCCCCTGCTGCGCCTTCCGGGTGGGCAGGACACCTGCAAGGGGAGAAGAGGGTTAGGTGGGTTGGGCAGGGACACAGCACAGCTCTGGGCAGCCAGCCAATGCCCAGCAGACCTCGACTAGCTCTAAGCTCAGCCCCAGGTGGGGCAGGGGGCACCAGGCCACCGCGCTCCCCAGTTGCCCCTCTGCCGCAGAAGGCCAGGAGGCCCCATCCTGCCTGGAAGAGGAGCGCCCCCTACCGGCCCCTTGCAGTGGCAAGCGCTGCCTGCGCACAGGAGGGGTCTCTCAAGCGCCACTCCTGCACCAGCCACGCTGCCAGCTGCCCTCATCGTCACAGCAGGCTGCATCGACTCTGACCTCCCTCCGACCTGAGCCTTCTTCTGCCTCCCAGCGGGCTGTGGCTGCAGGCCTCATCCTGCACCTGCCCTCCTCAGACCAGGCAGAGCAGCCCAACGGCCATCGCAGGACACAGCAGCCTGGGAGGGGGCGGCCTGGCCGCTGCTTGCCCAGGTCCCCTCTGAGCGGGGGGGGGGGCTGTGGCCGAGCGGACCCTGAGCCCAGCACTGCCGAGACGGCGAAGGGGGACAGGACCTGAGTGGAAGAGGCACAGCCCCCCCCGGGGCATGAGGGGCCCTCTGTGCAGCAGGAGCAGGGGGGCAGCACCCCCCAGGCACGGTCCTCGCTGCGCCCCCGAGGGCCGTCCCACCAGCCAGGTCCAGGCTGGGCAGTGCCGCGGGCAGCAGCAGCAGCCTGCAACGCTTCCAGGGGGCCTGGTGGACGGCTGGGGCAGGCAGGAATGTGCAGCCCCCCCCTGCACGCCCCCCACATCAAGTGTGCTCACCTCAACGGGGGTCTGTGAAGAGCCTCACCAGGCCTGAGAAGAACGCGCTGCGCCCCTGACCAAGGCCTCCAGGCAAGGTGGAAGGAGAGCCCCCGGCCAGCACCGGAGGGAGAGGTTCTCTCGGGACAGGTGGGGGTAGCAGGCCCCCTGGCCGAGCCACGCAGCAGCTGCCGGGGAGCCCAGGGGCTGCAGAGCCGGGCCGGGGCAGCACTGCCAGGTGGCTGGGTGAGGGGCCGCGCCCACCTCTGACCCTGCTCCGCGGAGGCGGCCTGCAGGGGAGGAGGGCGGGCGCCCAGCCACGGCCCCTTTAAGCATCCTCGGCCGCTGCGCCGATCGCTGGCTCCGTCTCTGGGGGCCTATTAATAGCAGCTGGAAAGATCACATCACTCCAGGGATATTTATACCCCTCGCTCCGCACCAGCAAGGATTTATTTCCACGCTGCCTGACGGGGGCCGGCTGGCCTGCCTGCCCGCCCAGCACCAGAGCCTGCCTGGGGGCCGCTGCCCAGCTTCTTGGGGGGCCCCCAGGCCTGCTCCAACAGCCTTTGCGCCCTCTTCGGGCAGTCAGGGCCACAGGCGACAAGGGCCCCGTCAGCGTTTCCGCCAAGGCTCCCTTGCGGAGGAAGAGCCCCAAGGGCCCGGCCCCAGCCCCTGGCCGCCTCCGGCCCTGGCCACCCAGCGAGCCCCAGGGGCCTCCAGGCCTCCCTGATAAAGCCCCTGGGATCGCCAGCAGCGGCCCAGGCCAAGTAGAGCACCTGCCCTGCTGGGTCCAGAGCAGCAAGAGTGGGGGGAGCAGCCTGCCAGCCCCCCCATCTGCCCTCCCAGCAGCTGGAGCCCCCCAGGACAAGCTTCGTCAAGGATCCCAAGGGAGGGGCCTCATTGGACTGGAGGAAATTGGGGTGGGAGCCACTGCTGAAGCACGGGGAAGAGGCGCGGGACGGCCACCGGCCGCAGGTCTCTGGCTGCCTTTTGGGCTCCCCTTGGGGCCCCTGGTGGGCCCCCTTTGGCCTGACCCAGCACAGGGGCTCTTCTGAAGCTCTTCTGGGCAATGCCCAGGCAGCCCCACCCTGCACAAGAAGCTCTGGAGGCGAAGGGGCACCAGCTGCTCAGCCCCACGCTTGTGTGTGGGGGCACATGGGGGCGGGCGGGCTGGCTGGCACGGGTGGGAGCAGGGCACAACCGAGCTGCTGCGGTGCTCAGAGCGGCCGGGCACCTTCCAGGGCGGGCCTGGGGCTCCTCCGCCTCCCCCCGAGTGACAGCCAGCCAGGCCTGTGCGCGGCAGAGCCGGCTTCCACCTGTGCGCACACGCCTGACTCCGCCCCCAGCCCACACAGCAGTCCTCAAAGCTGCAGTCACAGGGGCTGTGAGCGGGGGGGGGGGCACGCAGAGCCCCCCCCACCTCTTCTACAGACACAACCAGTCTGGCGAGGGGGTGAAGGGCAGGCGGAGGCCAACCAGCTGCAGGCACAGATTTACCAGAAAGCCAAGGATGGGGCCCCATTCCTTCCCGCCCCCCCCCCGCTGCTAAGCCGCACCCCAGGCAGACAGCCTGATGCCAGCCCTGCCCTCGAGGAGCAACTCGGATCCTGCCCCAGCACGCTGCGTGCTCACGTCTCAGGCAGCCACGCCGAGGGAAGCCTCCCGGCCGAGGGTCGCTGCAGCCCCACTTGCCGGCCCCTTCAGTGCGGGCCAGTCGGCCCAGGCGCTCTGCAGGCCAGCCAGGGCGGATAGCCAGGAGCCCTGCCCTGGCCCGGTGGTGCCCAGCCCACGAGACCCGAGGCAGGAGCCACAAGCTCTCGGGACCAGGAAAAGACAACTGCCTTTGATCCCATCACCCGGGGGGGGGGCTCCCTCCCCACAGACCACCGGAGAGGGCGGAGAACGGCCCCACTTGCAGCGCCTCTTGCAGCCAAGCACCCACCCACAGGTTTCCCCATTTCACTGGGGTGTGTGTGTGTGTGTGTGTGTGTGTGTGTGTGTGCAAGCGCGCACGCTCGTGCAGGGGGGTGGGAAGTCCCTTGTGCCTGGGGGGGCGGAACCTCCCTTCCTCTTCGATGAGGCTCCAACACACCTTGTGTATTTCAAGCTTGCTTTTGTTTTTAACCTCTTTTTCAGGGTGCGATTCTCCGAGTTGAAATGTACAAAACAAAACTCTCGTGCTCAATATTTTTTTAAAAAATTGGGTTTTTTTTTATGCACAGTTGAGAGAAAAGGGCAGCGAGGGTCTTGGGGGAAATCCCTTCTGCACAACCCCTCCTTGAGAGCACAGCTCCCCCTACACTCGACTTTCACAAGCCCACCCAGAGGTTCCTGCTGTTGGTGTTGCTGTGTGTGGAGCCCTTTCTGTGCTGAGCCGGTTGGTGCGCAGCCTGAAGAAAGTTGGTATCAAGCCAAGGTTAGTTCAGGCAGAGCCATCTTCTGCACTGGGGGGGGGGCAGAAGACTGACCGGAGGAGGCTGCAGCCTTTGATTGTCGCAGCTGCCCTGGCTAGGATGAGGCCTCACAAAAACCCCTTTCCAAAGTCCAGGGTCCCACTTGGAAAGCCCTGCCAGCCCCCTCCCATCACCACACACCCCTCCACAGTGCAGCAGTGGCAAGCAACTGTTTGCTGGAGCCCCCCCCCCCATCTGTGCAGAGGCTGAGAGCGCAATCCTAAACTGGAGTTAAGCCGGCAGGAGCTAAGCCAGCAAAATTTGGCCAGCACAAGGGACACCGTAAAGCATGTTCGGACCACTCTCGGAGTCGGGGAGGATGGCGCACGTCTGTCCGCTGGCCGCTCTGACTCCAAGAGTGGTCCAAACATGCTTTACGGCGTCCCTTGTGCTGGCCCAACGTTGCTGGCTTAGCTCCTGCTGGCCCAACGCAGTTTAGGATTGTGCCCTGGCTGCCAGTTAGAGGTGTGCGAGGCGAGGGGCGGCCTCCAAGGGCACCATCGCCCAGCGTGGAGCCAGGGGCTGCGAACTCTCTCCGGCTCCTGGGAACCTCTGGCTCCCCCCTCCAGCGGCATCGGATCAGAAGCTGGACCGGGTTCAGGGGCTGCTGCCCTGGGAGAGCCAGCCCAGCACCCACAAGAGGGGCGTCTCCCTTCCCCTCCCCTCCCCTCCCCTCCCCAGCCCAGCGCCCTGCCTGCCGCCAGGGAAGGCCCTCCGCATCGCTCCCCGAGAGCAGAGCCTCGCTGGCTGGCTGGCTGGCTGGCTGGCTGGCCGGCCGGCCCTTTCCCCGCCCAGCCCAAATACCACAGGCTGCTGCCACCCAGCTTGCGGAAGCCAACCAGCTCACACTTGTTCCGGGTCCAAGAGGGAGTGAAGGCAGCAGAAGTGCTTTGTTGTGAACACACGAAACTGTCGCTAAGCGAAGCAGGAAAAAAACCAGGCAGGAGGGGAAGGGGCGAAACGGCAGTTAGCTTGCTGGTGGCCAGCCAGCTCCCTGACTCAGCCCGCTTGGGCGCCTGCCACGCACCGCCCGGCCGAGAACCCTCCCTGCCGCCCGGGGCCAGCAGGCTACGCAGCAGCAGCAGCAGCAGCAGCACTGGAGGGAGGGAGGGAGGGAGAGCGGCAGGATCCGCAGCAGACCGGCACAAGAGCTGCAGGCAGCCCCCAAACCGCGGCCTGACCCTGCCCTTCCATGGGGCCATCGGGGCTCCCCAGCCCAGAGACAGAGGAGGCCGCTTTCTGCCAAGGATGGGAGCTGCCGCCTGGTCTCCCTGGAGGACGCCGAGGACTGCCCCCCCCTATTTCTCCTCCTATAGGGTAGTGAGAAAGACTCCTCTGCGGGGTGCCAACCCAGGCGCTCCCCAGCAGCACCCTCAACCCCAAGAGCCCAAGCCCCAGGGCAGGGGGACGGCCACCGCAGGCCCCAGCCGGGCAGGGGGAGGAGAAGCAGGACCGGGAGGGGCAGCCCAGAGGAAAATGGCCGCTCTGGGGAAGGAGTCCAGCGGTCTGGGAGCCGTTTCTGCCTCCCACGTGCGGGGCTGAGTTTGCGCTGGAGGTCAAAGGGCAGCGCGTTTCCAGAGCACTCTGGGAAAAGTGCCAACTGGAGCAAACTGCGAACTCCCCTCCCACCGCTGCACCGCGCAAGACGCTGCACCTAGCGGGGTTAACCCGTTGCAGGAAGCCGTGGCTGGCGGCTGGCAGTTCTGTCCCACCCCAGCAGGGAGAGGGGCGAGGCCGACCCAGAGGCCTGGGGAGGGGGGAGGGAGGGAGGGAGGGGGGGAAAGGCGGGCAGGAGGCTGTCCCTGTGGCTCCTGCAGTTGCCCCTTCACGGGGCTGGGGAGGACCAGCAGCTCACATTTCACAGGGGCACCCGGGGCTGCCAATGCTCCTGTCCCGAAGGCAGCTCGGGGCTCCCCTTCCCTACTCGCCACTCACTCACCATGGCACTGCAAGGGGTGCCCTTGGCCAGGGGTGCCCCCGTTTTCAAAGGAAACAGAAGCTGGAGTGGAAGGCAGGAAATACAGACTCCACCCTGGCAGGGCTCCAACCGCCTCTCAGCCCGCTGTCCCCTGAAGTTGGAGTCGGGGGGGGGAGGCAAGCAGGCACCACCCCACCCAGCACCCCTCTGCCCCTCTGGCCCCCCACAGTAAGGCCCCCCTTCCTTCCTTCCTTCCTTCCTTCCTTCCTTCCTTCCTTCCTTCCTGAGCAGGAAGCCCCTGGCTACACCACACCATTGGCACTGGCACATAAGGGCCCCCCCCCCCCGAATGGCAGCAGGGGTGGGCCAGAGTGGGCTACCCCAGCGTTGCGGCTGCTGCGTTTCAAAGCACGTTCCTGCAGCATAACCAACGAGAAGTGTGTGGGCCGTCCCCGAGGAAAGCCCAGAAGTCACAAGAGAGCGAAGGAGACGGTTCTGTGGTCGGGGGGCGGGGGGGGGGAACGACTCCAGCGCTTGTCACAGCCGCCCGGCAACAGGAGCAGAGGCGGTTATGCCAAGCGCCCACATCTGTGGCCCTGGCCTCCCCCCACTGCTGGGCTGGCCCCGCTGCTGCCCAGTCAAATAGTCCTCCCAGGCTGCATTCCTGACAGGCGAAGGAGCCCAGGGAGGCCGGCTGTGCCTGTGACTCCGCAGCCTCCGAGCTCCAGATGCCCCCCGACTGGCCAAGGCTCATCTCCGCACCCAGACCAAGGGGAGCCCCACGCAGGCCCCTGAGGCTCCTGTGCAGCCGCTTCACACTAGGGTGCTTGCTCTGCCTCGCTCCCCCCTGCCTGGAACTGCTTCATCCTGCAAGCCCCTCCTGACACCCACGTTCAGCGCATCCCTGAGTTGGCACTCAGTTCCACGAGGGATGCGCTGAACGTGGGTGTCAGGAGGGGCTTGCAGGATGTCACTTCCACATGCACAAGCCACTTCCCGGCCTCCCCGCTTCCTCCCCGCCGCTCTCCTCCTGCACAGCCAGATCCCGACTGTAAGGCTCTCGGGGCAGGGAACCAACTGCTGTGTGTCCGTCAAGCACCAGGCCGCGGATGGCGGCGCAGCAACACCTGCTGGGAAAGACGGCACCGGGACCCGCCAGGGAGCCAGTCAGGGGCAGCCAGACCCACCCTGTGACCGACTGTCCCCCACAACACAGCGGGCACCAGAGGAGGGCGCCCTGCGGCAGCTGCCCCTGGCCCATTTTGCTGGCAGCCTCCGGAGAGCCCCAGCAAGGCCTCAGGGCAGAGACTCAGCTGCCTTCCCCGAAGGGGCCGGCAGCTCCAAGGCAGCTCCAAGGGTGGCGACGCCGACCACTGGGAAGAAGCACCCTGGACCACGTGGGGGGGGCAGAGGAGCGAGAGCTGAGGAAGACCCTTCACATCACCTGTGCGTCCAGGCAGCCTCCCTCCCCAGCCACCCGCCAGCACCCACAGGCTCCCAGCCCACTCCTCGACCCCCTTGCCTGCGTGACCATGCTCTCCCCGCCACAGCCGTGCCCTTACGGCTCCCTGTCTGCTAGGAGCCATTCTGGGCAATGGGGACGACGACCGCATACTACATTGTCTCCCCACCACCCCTCCAGCTAGGACCCCTCACAAAAGGAAGAGGCAACGGGGCTACTGCTGTTTCCTCTTGCCAGAAGGGGCTGTAAATTTTCCAAGTGCAGCCAAAGAATTGTGTGTGTGTGTGTTTGGGGGGGGGGGATGCAGCAGAGACACCGAGGAGGCTCTGCTCATTAGCAGCTGCGAGGGGGACCCTGGAGCCGGGCAGGAGGCGGAGGGGGAGGGATGCAGCCCCCTAATGCAAAACAGCTCAGGCAGCCTGGGAGAGAAAATAAGAACCAGGCGCAAAGCAGGGGGCGGAGGAGTGCGCCTGCCTGGGCTCCGCTTCAAGCCCCGTTCCAAGAGCCCCCCCCCCCCCCCCCCCCCCCCCCCCCCCCCCGGCCGCCCCGGCGCAGACACACTGGCCAGCCCGAGATGAGCTGGCACCAGCCGGAGGAAATTCCAGCCCTGTTGTTTCTGGCAGCAGCCCGGCTGGGCCCCGGCCACAGAGCCTGGAAAGCCACGACTCAGCACTTCCCTGGCCACGCGGAGGGCCGTCTCCAAGCTGCACGACCCCCCCCCCCCGCAGGGGGGGCCCCCACACCCCAGCAGAGGCTCCCACCAGCAGCACTTGTTGCTGGGAACTGCGCAGGCCCCAGAGACACGGGCGGCTCTCCCACTTGGGCTGGTGGGAACTCCAGTCGCCCGGCCCGGCCCGGCCCAGCCCACGGGCACTGCTGCCAGGAGTTCAAGTCAGGCCACAGCCAGGCTGGCCAGCCGGACAGACACAAACAAGCCCCTCTCGGCGCTCCAGCCGGGCCCGGCTCAGCTCCTCCGGGGGCCGAAGCTGCACCCCAGTGCCGAGCCGGACCTGGCCCAGGCACGAGGAAGGGCAGCCGCCCCGGCACCAGCACAGCAGCCTGAAAGTCGGGGACGACCAGAGAGCCCTCGCCAGAAGGACCCAGCCGATCCCAGCCAACACGGAAGCAGGGAAGGGATGCTCAGAGCCTGCCAGGGGGCCTCAAGCCCCACTGGGAGGACAGAGACACACACACCGGAGCTGGGGAGGGGCAGCCAGCACCTGCCCCCCCCCCCCCCGCTGCCACACTGGGGAGCTCACCTGGCCTGACAGGCACCGAGCACCCTGGGCCCCAGGAGGCATGCCAGGCCCACCTGAATCTGCCCCCCCCCCCCCCCCCCCCCACGGTGGGGGGCAACTCTGCATTCCCATGCCGGGGCCGCCAGGGGGACCCTCCACCCAGCAGAGAGGCAAACCCGAGCACACCACCAAGCGTGGGGCCAAGGCCCACTCACGGCCTGGGAAACGGCGCTGCTGCCCCCAAGGTGGTCCTCCCCATGCACGAAGGGGGGCGCCAAGGCCCAGGCAGTCGCGCACCAGCTTCAACCCCTCCACCGCCTCCCCCGCCTGCCGGTGGGCCTAAAGCGTCCGAAGGAGAGCCCAGGTGGACCTGCCCAGGTGGGGGAGCAAGAGCCCTGCCCCCCCCACTCCTTCACCAGGGGCCCACCCAGATGCTGCCGCCTTCGGCCAACAGGCCCGGCTGCTCCCACAGCCTTTGCCCTCCCCGGCCCCGGCCCCCGTGGCGCCTCTCCAGCCCCCAGCCACAGACCTCTGTCCACAGAACAGGCACGAAGGACACAGCTCACTGCCCCACACTGCAAGAGGACGCAGGGGCCGAAGCCTCAGTCACTGCCCCCTCCCAAGAGGTGAAGCTGGGGGGCCCGAGGGACTCCGTGGCAGGGCAGCCAGGCACCCGCGCAGCAGCAGGGCACAGAGTCCAGGGTAGTGGGAGCGATACCTCGGGGGGGGGGGAGAACTCGACACCAGGCGCTGAGCTCTCCCACTCCCCAGTGACCAGGGCAGGGCAGCCTGCAGGGAGTGGTGGGAGGCAGGAGAAAGCGCTCCGAGGCAGAGAGGCACCAGCGCCCCTGCGGGGAGCCCCAACCATCTCCTCCCAGCCAGGCAACAAGGCCACTGCAGCTGGTGGTCAGGCAGGCCAGGAACAGCCCTGCCGGCCCTGGTGAGAGGGAGAAGCAGAGGCGGCAGGCACCCACTGACGCTTCTGAGCGCAGGTGGCGGCACCCAGCCCGCCACCGTCCCGTGCCGACTCAAAGGACCCTGCTTCTTGCCTGCCGGAGGGAGGTCTCTTCCCTGGCACCACAGGCTGGCTGGTCACAGTCAAAGCGGCCATTTAGCAGAGGCCTACGAGCGAACGCCTTGTGCCCACAGGCAGCCACCAAGGGGTGGGGGGGTTCAGCCTCTTCAGGTGACCCTCTCCTCTCCGCTGGCAGCAGAAGCCGCACAACAGACACCAAGTGCAGCAGCAGTCAGGCACACACAGGGGGCAAGCAGTCTCCCAGGAAGCACAGGAAAGACGCCAAGCGCCCGCAGAAGTCCTGGGAAGTGGAAGCGTTTCGTCTGCTGGCAGCCAGGAGTCCAAGAGTGGCAGGCCCTGCAATCGTGGCAGGAGCATCAGGCGGAACCAAACAGCCCTGAAGCAGGCAGCCCAAACCCGGCCACCCAGTAGCCTTGTCAACAGCCCCCTCGCCGGTCACCTGCGCCTAACGGAAGCCCCCGGCCAGCGACCCGGCCAGGAAACCAGCATCTGTGGGAAGCAGGATGGGTGGCAGACGGGTGGCAAGAAATACGTGTAGCTTGGCAAGCAGGGCAAGCGCAAGGTCTAGTGGTCAGAGGCCACGCGGCAGCCAGGAGCTCTGCCCTCGGCCCCCTCCCATGCCAGCACCAGGGCAGGGGCCGCCTCTGCCCGAGCCCTCCGCATGGCTCATGTCCAGGGCCTGCAGCCTGGCTGCCACTGCTGGCAGCCAGCTGGCCCTCAGCGCCCCTCTGCTGGTGAGGGGGTGACCACATCACCTGGCATGGGGTGGGGAGGGGACGAGCGCGTGCTTGCTAGCCCCCCCCCCCGCAGCGTGGCTGCACCAAGCAGAGAGAGACACAGGCGCAGGTTGGCGCCCTAGAGCGGAAGGCCAGAGGAGGAGCTCCTGGCCTCACTTGCGCCCTGTCTGGCCCCAGGCTCACAGCACCAGCCCCACACCAGGAGGCCCAGGGCGGGCAGCACTCCGCACTCCTCCCAGAAAGGGACCCTGGAACCGGCCGGAGGCCGAAGCCACTTGCTTCACTCCCACTGCCAGAGGCTCAGCCGCACAAGCAGAGCCCGCCCCCCCCCACGGCCATGCGGTCCCCGGGGGGCACCCCCCGAGTGCAGCACCTGGGCCCCGAGCCCCCCCCCCCATCTGGCAGGACCGGCACGGCCAGGCGCCCGGCAAGCGGCAGCCCGGCAGGTACTTCCAGGGAGCAGCAGAGGCGGGGCCGTCACTTCCTCGGGGCGGCACCGGGAAGGCAGCAGCTCCAGGCCCGCGCGCCGCCAGCTGGGGACGGGCACCCGACCTGGCCAGCCACGGCCTCCTGAGCCAGCCGAGCGGCGGCGGCGAGGCGAGTGCCCAGGGCCGCCTGGCTGGCCGGCCGGCCGGCGCTCTCCTGCCGCGGGAAGGAGGAGGCCTCGCTCGCCTCGTGGGCAGCCCAGGGCCGGCCCAGCCTCCGGGCACTGACAGTCCGCCCGGGGGGCGCTGGGCTGGCACGCCGGCCGCAGACAATGACCGGCAGGGCGGCCTGCCTGCAGAGGGCTCCGCGCTTCGCATCGGCTTACCTGCTCAGGAGAGGCGGCCGCCGCCGCCGCCGCCGCCGCGGAGCTCGCCCATGGCGGCAGGAGGAGGAGGAGGAGGAGGAAGGCGGGCTGCTGCTGCTGCTGCTGCGGCTGCCTTCGGGGCGGCAGGAGCGAGGCAGGACGCGCGGCGGAAGCGGCCGGTCGTGGCGATCGCGGCCGTCGCCTTTCGCTTTCACTTGCCGGGCCTGGCCGCGGAGGACGGGGCCGTCGGGCGGACGAAGCCTCTCGCGCCGCCCCTTCGCGCCGCCGCTGCGCCCGGCCCGGCCTCGCCCTGCACTGAAGCCGCCGGTGCCAACGGGCAGCGCCCGCCGCCGCGTCCGCCTGCCTCTGCCCGCCCCCGACTGCTCATTTGGGAGAAGAGGAGCGCCCGCTCCGCTTCAGACGAGGAGCCGCTCCAGGCAGGCGCCGCCGCCGTGTCAAAATAAGAGCTGCAGCTGCTGCCGCCGCCGCCTCCTCCGGCTCCAGGTTCCGCTTCGGCGCGGCCTCCCAGCGGCCTGTGGGGGACCAGCACCCGGCAGCAGGCGCGGCTGGAGGCCGGGCAGGCACTCTAACCCGGGCCAGGCGCTCTGCCACGTGCTGCCGCCGCCGACGCCGTGGAGACCAGCTGGGCTGAAGGGCGCCCAGGTGGGTCGTCTCCGCGCCGCTGCCGGGGCGCGGCCGAGCAGCAGCGGAGCTCCGTCCTATCCGCCAGTGAAACGGGGAGCTCCGACCCGGCCCTCCGCAGTGGGGAAAGCTCAACAGAGCCCGTGAAGTGCCGGGCGGAAAGACGCGACAGGCGGCCCCGCTCTGGTTCGGAAGTGGTGCCTGGGTGACACGCATCAGGTTCGAACGCGGGTCATCCACAACACGCAGGAGGACAATTCCCACGACACGAGGAAACGAGCCAAGCTACGTGTAATGGAAACCCCAACTGCCGCGCTCACAGCCCGAGTGGCTGCACGCCTGGAGCAGAGGAGACGTCGGGGTGTGGACTAATAAGGGGGTGAGGCGGCGCCCCCCCTCCAACCTCCCGGCTTGTCTAACTGTGCCGGTGCTGAAAAGAGGGACAGGGCAGCCCCTCTCAAAGCCCCTCCCAGGCGCGCCCTCGAGCTGGGGGGGGGACAGGCAGGCAGTCCGGCCTCGCAGGTTTCGGAGCCGGGGGCCCTGGGCCGGGGGCGAGGGAGAACACAAGGCGGCGTTTTGGGTCCTCGCGTCCCCGGCCCTCCAGGATTCGAGTCCACCCGAGATGAGAGAGCGAGATCACCTCGCCAAGATGCAATTCCGGGCGGCCACGGGGAGCAAAGTGCATTGGTCAGCTCCCCCTCGGTCAGGGCCGGGGAGACGCTTCCCCAACGGGCCAAAAAATGTTGTGGTCAAGGCTGACCGACGAATGGGGAGGGGGCTGCTGCTGCTGCCCGTTCTCCGGCCGGCGGGGCGTTGCTTGCCGTGGCGCAGGAGCGGAGCAGGGCCGACCTGTCTGAGGGAGAAGCAGAGCAGAGCAAACGCCGCGCGTGGGGAGCGAGAGAGCCGTTGCGAGGTTGCCGGGCCTGCTGAGCTCCTCTGCGAGTCTCTTCAGCGCAGCGGGGGTCCTTTTAACAGCACCTCGGGAGCCAGACTCTCCACGCGACCGGGCTACCCTCTCTGCGCGTCCGCTGGGCTCCGGCTCGCTGAGTGCGGGGGCGGGGGCGCGGGAGGAGGCTGGGGCGAGCACGCAGCCCAGCCCAGCGGGGGGCTTCGTGGGCAGAGAAGCGCAGCCACATCTCAGAGCTGCGCGACAGGCTCCGCGCCGGCCGAAGGCGAAGCTCGGGGGTTGGGGACCGCTCGCGGCCTCCTCCCGCTTTAGGCCGCTGACGGGGCACGTCTGGACAGTTTTCAGGTGGACGTTTGTGAGCCACCTCGGTGTTAACGTGGGTAGGGCGGGATCAAGCGCGTGCGAGGAAGAGGGCCGAAGGGGACCCAGGCGACCGGGACAGCTAGCGGCCCCGCACCGGGGGAGGGGGACGGAGTCGCTGGCTTCGGCCTCCGCCTCTTCCTCCTGCCTGCAGCTTTGGCAGGAGCCGGCGGGACTCTTATCCTGATAGGGCGCCTCCCTCCCAGGCCGGGGCCGGAGACGTCGGCAGAGCCGCGCCAGTCAAGCGGGCGGCGGGCGCCTGCAGCTGGGCTGCCCTTCGGTGCCCGCGCCAGCCGTGGAGGCCTCGCGAGGAGGGCGCTTTCCGCGTGGGGTCTCGGGACAGCTGCCCCTCTCTAGGTCGTGCTCCCACGTCCCGTGAGCAGTTGCGGGGACCTTCGAAGGGGCGGGAAGGTTTCCTGTGTGCTCCGCCCCGCACGCCCGACGGCGCCAACCTGCTCTGCGCGGCGTGACACGGAAGGCGCGCTGCCTGGCGACCCAGAGACGACCGGCGGGGGCCGTGGGGCTGAGCCGGAGGGCAGCCTCAGATGCGTTCTGTGGACGGGCCGAAGCAGAGCCCCGGGAGCCACAGCAGTGTCCAAGTCTTGGCCTTGGGTCATGTGAAATAAACAAGTGTGCCTCTGAGCCTGGACAGAGTTCCTTTGTGTTATCACTGAAGTCACTATTTATTTATTGACAGTATTTATTGTGAATACGCAAATTTGGTGGGCATTTTCCTGACACTTTCTTGCCTGCCTTCACCTTTGCTGTGTGCCAGGAACACAGCTGGAAAATTTTGACCTTCTCCAGGAGTCTGAGCCTGCCTGCCGAGCCCCCTGTCCTTGGTTGCAAGACAGGGAGAGAGGAGGGGCATGCTCCTCCCCTGGAGGTCACAGAACCTGCGGGGGCCTATGTGGGCAGTGGTGGCAGATGCCTACCCCCACGGCATGGGTGCCTGCCTGCTGCCAGCCTGCCTGGCACAAGTGCTTTCCCTGGCTGGCCCCTACCTCCGCCGCCTCCTCAGTGCAGGAGGAAAATGAGAGGGTGTTTTTTCGGATGCTGCTGAAATAGTGAGAATCCTGTTCCCATGGCAACGGGAGGATTCAGTGGAAGAAAGGGGGGGATGTAAATTGGATTATCAGGTCAAGGGAAGATGTGGAGGGTCTGGCAGGCCAGTGGAGAACAACCACCTGCAGCCTCACAAGCCTCTGTGCTGGCATCTCTAGCCCCTCCCCCCCCAGTGCCTCTTGCCAGTGGCCCGGAGTGTCTGCTGGGCCCCTAGTCCCAATGCAGCCCCACTGGCAGATCCAGGAGCCTCCCGAGGGAAGGACAGACCCCTCCCCAGCTCCTCAGTTCAGATTATGCGTGAATGACCTCTGGGACCAGGTCTGGCCCGAGCCATGCAGCACACACTCACCCACACCACACATCCTGCGGGGCCAGGCTCTGCCCTCTGTGGCCATCACACGCACCTGGCCTCCCGCCTGGTCCCCTGCAAGGAGTGGCAGAGGGGGCCAGCAGTGGTCGCCAGGAGAGTGCATAAGAGGGTGAGGGAGCAGCTGGGCAGTGCAGGGCGGTGCAGTTGGTGGGGGGCATAGAGTCTGCCCCCTGCTTGCCTCCTCCCCCAGCCCACCACTCCACATGGCCGTTCCAGTCAGCCCCATAGCGCCAGAAATCCCAGCTGAGCAGCTCTGGCAGAGGCCCCGGGCTCCAGGTGCCGCTTAAGGGTCCAGAGCCAGCAGGTCTGTTGCCCTGAAAAGGGGTCTGGGGAGATTTGCCCGGCAGGTGGAACGCCACAGACCGCAGAAGGCACAAGTGCCGGGCAGAGGTGGGAGTGGCTGTCCCTCGCCCCCAAGCAGCCTCCACCAGCCTCGCAGGGCTTCCAGAGCAGCAGGGGCTGTTCCAGTCCTCCTTCCTAACTCTGGCCATGTATGCAGGATGAGGAGCAAGGTGCAAATAAAGGCCAGGCTCTGTAGCGCTGGCAGGCCCTTCGTGGAAGCCAGCACAGGTGCCCCAACCTCAGGCATCCATAATGGTGTGTGTGTGAGAGTGAACAAGAGCCCCCCCCCCCGCTCCCCCGCAAGCTGCTCCTTTCAACGTGCCTAAAGCGTTGTTAGTAGATCTGTGTGGAGGGCGGCTTAATCCCCCTGCTCCCTCCAAGCCCCTCTCAGCCACTGTGATGGGATAATTAGATGCAAGGGCTCAGTGCAGATGATGCTCCAGTTGCCTAGCAACTAATGGTTTCCATGGAAATGGCCGACCACAGCCTCCGAAGCAGTAAGTGAGCAGTGCACCAAGGCAGGGAGAGATGCCTTGACTTGCGCTGATCCTCTCCTCCAGAAACTGCAGAGGCCTGGAGGTATTAGGGGAAGGGGGGGGGGCTTAAAGGCACAAGGTTCTTCCTTCCCTCTGCAGGGAGAGGACGTGAGCGGCTGTGGACGGTCTTGAGCTTCCTCATGCGTCTGGCACATAAGGCAGAGATGGAAGGCCACCTGTCCCCACTCCTGTGCCTCTAGCAGCAGCCTTGCAGGTAGAAATTATGTAGGTAAAGCTTTTCCTGCCATTTAGTTCACATGCTACGTTTGCCTGTGTCAGGCTGCTGTTAAAAGCAGAGGCGCAGGACCAAAAGGTGGCCACGGAGCTCTTCCTCTGCCATGGGCGATGCCACCCCAGTGGCTGAGTGCAGCAGGTGCTCCAGGGCATCTGGCCAGAGGACCGTCTTTGGCTGGGGGTCTGCTTTGTCCATGGTATGATCCCCCCCGCGCCGGGCCACCCTGGTGGGGTGGGTGGGGGGGGGGGGGTACAGAATCAACAGCAGAATCAACAGCCCCACAGGCACCAGGACAGAAAGTAGCCCCTCCCTGACTGTCTTGTGCCGAGAATGTCCTGAAGGCTGCGGGTGGGGCAGCAATGTTAAAAACACTCTGATGGGGGGGGGAGGTGCCCTGATTAACCAGTCAGCCATTGCTAACATTTTTACAAATAAAATTTGAATTCGGTACTTGTGAAAGCAGCAGCCAAAAACCCTGCCTGGGAAGAGGCATTCCCGCTTCGAAGGAAGGCGATGCACAGTGGCCCCCTGCAGGCATCAGCTCTGCAGCGGTGGGCTGCTGGGTCCCCTCAGTCACAGAAAACCCCTCAGCCATCCTCTTCCCTTCCACCCCTCCCCCCTGGCCAGGAACCCACCTGCCCTCCTCCCACCAAGTCTGCTGCTGGCAACTTTCTAAATGCTGGCTTCCGGATTGGAAACGAGGTCTTTGGCACCACACGGTAGTAAGCTAAGCAAGCGCGCACACACACACACACGCGCACACACACACACAGACACAGTCGCAAGCACACAGAAGAGCGAGTTAGGACTCAAGTCTATTTGACTCGAAAAAGTCACTGACCCCCAAATTGGGACCACGTTGGTGACATGAGTCAACACGAGTTGCAAACAACCAGTGTTTCCATGACTCAAGTCGAGTTGTCACAATTCCAGTCAGTGCCCATCCTGCACTTAACTAGGCTCCTACAAAAGCCGATAGCGCCAAAGAAAGGCAAGTCTGTCACCACAGCAGTGCAGTGAGCTCTACAAACGTCACCCCTCCATTTAGCACATCAAATAGACAGAGATAACTGAGCCATTAGTGCCAGGAGCCCCCCCCCCACTTGACTCGCCTCCAGCCTCCCACCAGTCACTGGCCCTACTCCTGAGATTCCATAGGACAAGACTGGGCCTTGGAAAGACCGTAAGTGAGCCAGCAGCTCCCTCTTGTGGCCAGATGCCCACCTGAGGCAGTCCACCTGGGGTTGAGGAGGGTGGCAGATCATGTGTACCTGCAGTCCCAGATAGGATGATGCACCTTGGAATGAGAGAGTTCTCAGGTTTTCCTTCTACGTGCCTGGAGGATTCTGGAATACTCCTGTTCAGGAGCATCTGGGTGCATCCTGTGCCTGACTGTTCATTTGTCCTCCTCCCTTCAGCATCACAGGTATTCTACAAGTGGCAAGGGAGTGGGCTGGGGGGGGGCAACCTCTCAAGAGCACCACAGACGTGCAGCCCCACCCAAGAGAGGGGTCTCATTTCCTTAGTCCTTGCCCATGTCAAAATGCCTTACAATTCCTTGAATTTGTTTGTTGACCCTGAGAGGGCAGAGCAATTCAGGGAGCTGCTGAGTAGTTCAAGTAAATCCACCATGGCTGAGGTCCGATTTAAACCTGGTGTAGCAAAGGGGGTCGCTGGCCCCTATGATCGTTTTGTGTGGCCCTGCAATAAAACTGTCAAGCAACGGTGGCAGCCACTGCTTTGCGGGATTCATCACAGTTTGCCTGTCCAGCAAACCTGCACCACCTCCCACAGACTAGGGTCCATTTCTGGGCCAGGGCAGAGGCCCAGGGCGGCCTTAGTAGTGATGGAGAAGCACGTGAGCACTCTGTGACAAAGGAAAGGCACTCTCCACATGTTCAGAGTCACTCTGCCATACTCATGTCTCAAGGCGGAGTGAGGCCCGGCACTGATGACTGGTAAGAAGCTCTTGACATTTGGTGGGCGTGACTGCTTCCTGGGTGGGAGCTGGAGTGGGTGACTGCTGGGAGCAGGCGGCCAGTTCTAGCCCGCAGCAGCAGCAGCAGCTCCCATGCAGAAGTTGGTGGTCCCTCAGCCCCGTTCTCCCCCCCTCAGCCCAGCCCAGCCCAGCCCAGCCTGCCCCTGAGCAGAGGCCTGGCCTGCTCCATCATCCTTACAGCCATACAGGGAAATCAAAAGGAAAGGAGTGCTTTGTTCTTCCAGGGAGGAAGTGGAAGGTGAGCCGCTGAGCCAGGAGGTTGAACGCCCAGCTTGGAAGGGGCTCGGAAATTTATTTTATTAATTAATAGAAATCTAGGAGGAGGGACCCAGATCTGAGCCTAGCTCTCCTGCTGAACGTCCAGAGCGCACCAGAGTGTGTGTGGGGGGTGGGGTGGGGGTGGAGAGCGGTGGGCAGGGGGCGACGGAGCAGAGCTGAGCAGCCCCGACCCTGCACGAGGGGTCTGGCTGGGCTGGGCATTCCCGGGACTGGGGTGTTGCAGGGAATCCTGGGGTGCCTCTTCGGAAGGAACTTGCAGAAGACAATTCCCCGCCCCCATCTACAAGGGGGTTCTCCGCCAGCCTCCCAGAGGCGAATCATCAGCGCGGCATCCGTGGGAACCGGGCTTCGCTCCGAGTCCTTGAATGGGACATCCCCGTCGCTGGAAGCACCTCCAGAGTGAACTGAACAGGGGAACCCCCCCGACGCCAGCCACCGGGCATTCACCACCCAAGGCTGCTACGCCCCCGCGCCCGCGCCCTGTAGCGGCAGCGACGCGGCGCACTGCATGGCGGTGGGGGGGCGGTGGGGAGAAAAGAGGACCGCGCACTGCCCCGCCCGTCTCCCGAGCTCCCCCCCCCCCGCGACAGCTGCTCGGCTACAGGATCAAAGGCGGGAAGGAGGCGCGTGCCTGGCGGCGAGGCAGCTTCGGAAGGGCTTCTGGGGGGCGAGAGCTCGGAGGAGCCCCGAGTTCCCGGCAGGGCGCCTCTGAGAGGCGAAGCCGGAGAAGTCCCGACTCCTTCAAGCGGTGAGCGGGCCAGCAGCACGCGGACACGACGGGAAGCCCGAGAGCCCCGACGGGCAGGCTCTGCTAGCGCCCTCGAGGTCCACGTGCGGAGCTCTGCGGCCCCCGCCCGCCACACCCTCCGCGCCGCGGGGCGGGCGGGCGGGTGGGATGCAGGCGCTGGGCAGGCCGGCCAGGCTCCCTGGCCTGGTGCGAGGGGCGGTCCTAGCCACGCAGGCCCCGCCGCCCGCCCCCTCGACGGCAGGCTGCCGTGAAAGGTGCGAAGCGCGTCCGCCCCGCCCCGCCCCGCCCCGCCGGCCCCATGGACCTGCGCCTGCAGAAGCCGGCCTTTTGGGCCAGCCTGCACCTGCGCGGCAACAATTTGCGGGGCTGGGCGCTGGGCCGCGAGCTGGCCCTGGGCACCACGTGCGACCAACTGCCCCAAGGTGAGACGAGCAGCCCCGCCGGGTCAGAATAGAGCTGATTCGGCCCGGCCTCGCACCGGGAAAAGGGCTCTGCGTGTGAACACCTCGGGGGTGACGAGCTCCAGGGTGCCCCCGAGCATGTGCAGAGAGCCGTTAGCTGCGCTTGTACAACACCTGGCACAGCAGCTCTTTCCTGCGAAGGCTGCTGGTGTCTGCGTGGAGCTGGGAGAGCCCCGGAGCGAAAGGCCAAGAACGGGCCGGAGGACGTGCTCCCTTCTTTTGTGAAAGCCCAGATCCGGCGCCAGGGGCCGCCAGCTCACTGGCCTGTGTCTGTCTTCCTCCGCCAGCTCCTGAGGAGGTGCAAAGCACTTTTGCCCTGCAGGGGGGCCGCCTTGAAGCGCTGATGTGCAGCTCAGCAGACGCTCTTCTTCCGTCCCCACTGGAGGCTGGTGGTAAGCAAGCCTGCGGGCTGGGAGAGAGTGGGGGGCAGGGATAGGGCCCTCTGGAGCCTCTCAGGGGTGGCTGGGCACTGCCAGGCCTGGTTTTTTTTGGGGGGGGGGATTCTGCGCACATGAGCTTGTTGCCCACTGCATGTGGCCCAGGGGGGCATGTGCTTCTTGGGGGGGGCATGAGGTGGTGCGGCACCAGGCTGAGGCACTGTGTCTTCCTGGCCCCTGCAGTGTCCGAGGTGCGGCCCCACCTGTGGATGTGGGTGGATCCCAACCTCGCCTGCCCTATCCCTGGGCGCTGCTCCGCAGAGATGCTGCTGCCACCCCCGAGGCCCTCGCCAGCTGCAGGCGCAGAGAGTGCTCCCTCCTCCCCCACACCTGCCTGCCTTTGGGAGGAGCGGCTGCCCTTGCCCAGCGAGGCAGCGGAGAAGGTACCCAGGCCTGGGCTGCGGAGGCCCTCTGCCTCCTCCCGCCGCAGGGAAGGGCCGCCACTTGGCCCACGAGAGGCCTTTGGCCAGGAGGCTGCGCGCAGAGAGGCTCCCGTCTGCCAGCAGGGCTCTTCGGCTGCGGCGGGACCTGAGACTGTCCCTCTAAACCAAGCAGGTGGTGCGCTTAGGCCTTTGCATCCGGATATTTCCATTTAAAAGGCCACAAGGCTGCACACAGGGCCGACTCGGAGCAGTGGCCGGAGCCCTGATCCCTGCGCAGACAGACCTCCTTGGCCAGCCACCTGGAGTGGGGCAGGGGGGGACGAGGGGGGATCCCCAGGAAAGGTGGGCCTTGCGCCACATGCTGGGATAGGAGCTGGGCTTCTGCTGGCCCCGCTTCCTGCCCAGGTCCTGACGGACGCGTGTCCACCTCTGTCCAGGCCCCGCAGGGAGGGGATGCCTCCAGGCCAGGCGCTCCTCCTCCGGCCGAGGGCACCCGCAGGCCCGTCCCAGGAGAGGCCCCGCCTAGGAAAGCAAAGGGCACCCGCGGTCGGGGCAGGAAGCCGAGGAGGGCCCAGGGGAGCTGGCCCCGCCCACCCCTGAACTACTGTGTCCTCATCAGCCTGGCCCTGAGCAGCAGCGTGGACAGCAGCCTGACCGTGCAGGAGATCTACCAGTTCACACGGTACAGCCGGGGGAGGGAGGGGGGGGGAGGGAGGCCTGCAGCCTCCTGGCCAGGGCAGGGCTTGGGGGGGGTGCCCCCTCTGGCCTGGGGGCTCTGCCCTGCCCGCCTGCTGGCTGGAGGCCTGCGGTGGAGGCCAGCAGAAGCCGGGCAGCAGCCCTCATGCCGGCCAGGCTGCACCGTGGAGGGGGGCCCCGGGGGGCAGCCAGTGACCGCAGCCGCTGCCCGTCCCCTGGGCAGGCAGCACTTCCCCTTCTTCCGCACGGCTCCCGAGGGCTGGAAGAACACCGTCCGGCACAACCTCTGCTTCAGCAGCAGCTTCGAGAAGACCACCGACTTCGTGCACCTCGAAGGGAGCCGCAAGTCGCGCCTGTGGAGGCTGACGGCCGAGGGTCAGCGCAGGTTCCAGGAGGAGACGCGGGCCCTGCCGGAGGACACGATGGGGCTGGTGCACGAGAGCATGGAGCGGCCAGGTGGGCAGGCGCGGGGGGGTGGGGAGGGAGGGAGGGAGGGATGGGGAGGAGGTGCCGCCGGCCCAAGCGCTTGTGGGCCGTTGAGCGGCAGGCTCTTCTCAGGCGGGGGGGGGGGGCTGATCTCGCTGCAGCCAGATGCCAGGTGCTCTTTCTGCAGAGCAGGAGCTGTCTAGATGAGCCCCCCCCCATTGCTCTCCTCCTCTTGGCAGAGCTGTCGCAGCTGCTCTTTGGACTCTGAACCTGCCCCCTCCGCCTTTGGACGCCAGACCAGGCTGACCTTCCGGGGCAGGGATGCCCTTCCCAGCGCTTCCATCCCGCAGAGCTGTGCTGAGGGGCGCTGCTGGGCCCTGCTGGCTTCCTCTGGGCTGGGGAGCTGGCTCCCTGTCAGTCCTCCCCTGGTGGAGGTGTCCTGGGGCTGCTGCCCGTGGAGGCTGTGGTGTGCTGGGGGCGGCAGACGACCTTCGACCTCCTGGAACAAGGCAGCTTCTCTGCTGCAGCCACGCAGTTTTGTTCCCTGCTCGGGGTGGGGAGTGGGATATGGTGGGGGGAGATTTTTGTGTTAATTGGGTGGGGGCTTCCTTTGAAAGGTACTTGGAAGTGTCAAGTGCAAAGCCTCTTTCAATAGTGCAATACTTGTGCAGGGAAATGCAACTGTTCCACAATAAAAACTTCACATCAGTGCAAAACATGGTGTCTCTTCTGGCTGTGGGGGTCCCCCCCCCCCCGGGTTCCTCCCCTGCTGCTTCAGGGTCACCTCCACCTGGCAGAAACCTCTGCAGACTTTGTGCTTGTTTAGTCCCAGGTTCAGGAGAGTTCGTGGTGGGTCTCAGCTGTGAGGGGGCACCAGAGGGGGGAGTGTTCTCTTTGGAGCAAAGGCCTCTTTGGGCAGGGCTGCTTTTGGGGTGGGTCACAGCCAGGTCTCCCTCCCAGAGTGCTGGTGTGGCTTAGGGGCAAGTGGAGCGAGCTGGAATGAGGGAGCTCCAAGTTCAAATCCTGCCTCTGCCGTGAAGGTGCGTGGTGGGCTTCAGGCCCCAAGAGAGGAAGGAGAAGGGGCAGTTTGCACTGGCATGGGCCCAGGAGCCACCGGAGACCCAGCGGTTTCCTGGAATCTCTCCCAGGCACATCCAGTCCCCCACCCAGTGCCACAACTGGGCCCAGCTGAGGGAGGGAAGGACACCCTGCAGGGGGAGAAGGGGATGACAGGCGTGCCCTGATCAGGGTAAGCATGTGCAGAGGGCAGCCCTCCACCCCAAGGTCCCCTTGGCATAATCTGCAGTGCTCCAGCAGGGTCCACACCCAGTGCTTGTCTCTCGCCAGGCCACCACACCCCAGTTACGGGCAGCCTGCATGCCCCCCCCCAGCCGCGGCGAGGCTGCAGAGGGGACTCACGGGGGGAGCCTTCAGCTGGCTCCAGGGTCAAGGGCCCAGCAATACGATGGGAGCGACAGCAGGAGGATCAGCTCAGCACAGCAGGCAGCGCTCCGTCCCGCCCTGCCCCCGAAGCTACCCGAGGAGGCGAGGCTGGCGCCTGTCCTGCCACTTCCCGCTTGACCGCCTGGAGGCGGCAGAGATCCCCACCCACGAGGCGGCATCATCGCCGAGGCTGCGGAGGCGCCGGCGTGGTGTTGCAGTTCCGCGGACGGCCGCCAGGGGGCGAGGCCGGACTGCGGCTTCCGGACGGGCCGCCAGAGGGCGCCGCCGCCACTTCCGGCCCGCAGCATGGCGGAGGGTCCCGCGGCGACGACGCTCTTCCGTTGCGCGCTCTGCCGCCGCAGCGCCTTCGCGGGGGGCCGCCGCAGCCACGTGCACAGCGCCGGGCACCAGCGGAGGCTGCGGGCGGCCCTGGGCGGCCTCGCGCGGAAGGTGGCGGCGGCCAGGAGGACCCTGCGGCGCCCCGCCCTGGAGCCCTTCCAGCCCGCCCGGCACCTGCGCCGCTGCTGGTGCCTCTGCTGCGGGGCGGAGGTGGCGCGGGACGCGCGCAGGGGCGCCCTGGCCGTGCTGCACGGGGGGCTCCTCCGGCACCTGGCCAGGTGAGCCCGGCCACGCCCCTGGGGGTCCCTACCCTTACCTGGCCACGCCCCCTGGATCCGTGGCCCTGAACCAGCCGCGCTCCCTGCGGTCCCAGCCACGCCCCCTGCAGGTTCAGGTCACGCCCCCTGGGGTCCCAGCCTCGCCCCCTGGGGTCCTGGCCCGCGCAGACCGACTCCCTCCTTGCTTCTCAGCCCCGAGCACGCAAAGGCTGCCTCTGCCTTCTGGTGGGAGAATAAGGCAGACCCCAGCCTGAAGCCAAACTTCCTGCTCCCCGCCGAGGACTATGCGCAGTGAGTGGCTGGTGACTATGCGCTGGGAGGGGGCCCAGGTGGGTGGGGAGGGCATTGCTTCTCCTCCTCCTCCTCGCCACGGGGGGGGGGGGGCTGCAACTCCTGTGCCTGGACACCAGCTAGCTCAAGAAGTTGTGCGCGGCACAAGCTGGTGGCACTTCTGAGGCGAGCGCATCGCCTGCAGCCGCACCTTCTGTGGTCTGCTAGGGGTCTAGTGCAGCAGGCCCAGGCCACAAACCCCCCACCTCCCTGAGAAGACCTTTCCAGGGCCAGAAGGCTCTGTGGTGTGTTTGTGCAGTGGGTGGTTCTGAGACCTTCCAGCTGCCGGATTCTTTTCCAGCTTCGAGGCTTCGCTCGCCAAAGCTCTGGCAGCCTACGAGGCAAAAGAGGAAACGCTCATCCAAGAGGTGAGGAGTGGGGGTGGAGGGGCCGGGACGGATTTCTGCCTGCTTCTCTCTCCTGAGGTTCTCGTTCTGTCCTTTGCAGATGGCAGCCCAGATCCGGAAGGTGGAACAGAGTCGAAAAGAAATGGTGCAGGCCAGCTTAGAGGTTTGTGTGCCCAGGCTGCAAGTGGGCCGTATCCACCCTCATGGTTCACAATCGGTGCCCCTGTTTGGCTCTCCGCCACTCTCCCTGCAGCAGTGGGGCTCACCTGACCTTCAGCTGCCGCCTTCTGTAGCTGTACCAGCTGTGCCTCCCTCAGGGACGCTTCGTGGCATTTGCACTCCCTTTTGTGGCATTTCCAGGCTGCAGCAGGACTAAGCTGGAATGAGGGTTGTAGCTCTGAGGCAGCCGCAGCTTTTTGATGTGCCTTAGTAACAGCTACTGTGCAGATGAGCTGCCTCTGCTGTCCTTTGTCAGGGCAATACCTGAAGCCTCCGCTTTTCTGATAGTAAAGCATCAGAACGCCTCTCCTGCTGGACACTCATTAGTGTTCTGGAGGTTAAGAGTAGGACGGGGACTGGGGTGGTTTTGGCTCCTTGCGGGGCTCCTGTCATCATTGCTTTGGATAGTTGCTGGTAGGACCTTTCCCCCCTCAGTGTGACAGTGGTGCACATTCTTGTGGGTCTCGGACAGAGCAAATGTTGTGATTGTGTCTTGGAACAAGTGTTTGTTTTTCCTGAATCAAACTCAGCCTCAGGCAGAGAGTGAGCTGTGTGACGGAACTGCTGCTGTCCACATACCCCTGACAGGATATCTAAGGTAAGAGAAGCTGCGGCAGTCATGGTGCCTCCGGTCGCAAACACAGCTTTCTACCCCCCCTCCCTGACAGGATGTCAAAATGGACCTGCGTGTCTCCCACCGGGGCACCACCTGCAAGGCTCAGGGATGGTTCTCTCTTGCAGTGACGCTGCCGTGGATGCGCAGGACCAGCCAGGACCAAGCAGGAGTGAGGCGCCCGGCTCTCTGTGGAGGACGACGCCTGAGCTAGACTGGCTGGAAGCAGGGCAGCCCTTGACTTTCATTGGCCACCAGGTAGGCAGGCTGGATCCCCTCTCAGTAGGTCAGTCTTAGCTGGGGCGCCTTATGGCAGAGGGCAGGTCTAAATAGTAAGCATACAACCTGGTCTTTTAGCTTAACTGCACCCACAAAACCTGTTGTCCCAGTTCAGGTTGATTTGTGAAGTGGGAAGGGGGAGGAGAGAACATGTTGCCTGCCATCAGAACACCCCCCCCTCCACGTGGCCCCATTGGCATAGCCATGTCAGTGCTGGAAAGTTGGTTAGGATTGCGCCCTTACACTGCAGGGACTGTCGGTCCTTTAGCACTGCTTCTGCCTGTCTTGGCACCCGTCCTCTTCCCTCGAACCCTCTTCTGATCCATATTTTTCTTCCTTTTGTGTATTCAGGAAACAGCAGGGAGGGGCAACGTTCACACAGGTATGTTGGGGAGGTTTGTTTTTTCCACTTTCTGAAGCAGCACCAAGCTTCAGATACAATTTTGTGAAGAGATTTGGTTAATAGGAGCATCCCACTACTCAAGTGGTTGTGCAGCACATCTGAGTTCTTAACCTGTTGATGGGTTTGTCTCTGTCACCCATAAAGAAAATAGCCGCAGAGATTTTATTGCTGGGAAGCTCTCCTTTTTCATGTGGAGAGAAGGCAAGGCCTTCCTCTAGCATGGTGCTCTTCCCATCTTCAGGGGCCAAACCGCCATGGCTATTGGAGGAGGAGGAGGAGAGTGGGAGAAGCCAAGGCCAGATTGGACCTTCCTATGAAGAATTTCTCAAAGAGAGTGAGTGGTTTTTCAGCCCCCTTCCTGGCTGGAGGATGTTGGCCTATCTGCATCTGGGGCATGACCAGTACCTCTCCCCCCTTCTTTAAAGAGGAGAAGCAGAAGCTGAAGAAGCTCCCGCCTGATCGTGTTGGTGCCAATTTTGATCACACATCTCAGACAGGAGAAGGGTGGCTGCCTTCCTTCGGGCGGGTCTGGAACCATGGGAGAAGGTGGCAGTCCAGGTAAGCCTCTTGCACCCAGTGTGTCACAACTGCAGGTTTTGCAGAGAGGGGCTTGCACCTTTCTTGATCTGACGGCCATGGGCTTTAGGGGAAACGCTTGCCAGCACCTGCCAGTTTCTTAAATTACTGCAAAGACAGCGCTTGCTCTGATCCAAGGCAGGACCATCTGGCCTATATTGTTATGTAATGTACACGACAGTATTATATGTGTAAACGTTGGATCTGTTTTGCTAGGTAACCTGGTTTGTGAATTACTTTTTGTTGAAAAGCAGTGTACAAATATTAATACACTTCACATTGAGCCACAGTAATTCTGGTTTGTTTGAGGTGGATTTTGCCTTTACTTGTTCACATTTCAGGGGCCCTTTGTGTTACAGGAGCACAGTAGCTGCGTTCTAAGTGGTGGTTGCTGATCAGCATTCCTGTTGCAGGAGATATGAAACAAGTGCGTCTTGGTCACTTTCTAACTTGCCCTCTTTTCTGGCAATTCTTTTCTAGACATCAGTTCAAAGCTGAAGCAGGACAGAAGAAGCCTGGTACAAAACGGCAAGAGGCGAAATGCTGAGATCCTTCAGGATGGGTGATGGAGCCATTCACGGAGGAGAATGAAGAAGAATTCTCTCTCTGGGGAAGAGCCCTCCTTACAGAAGGTCTATGAACCCTGGGTTACGGACTTAATTGTATTAAACAAGTAAAACCATGTTTTTACAGATTGATCCTGGTGTTGTGAGATGGAAAAGAACACCTGTCCCTGCATAATTCTGTAGATTTCAATCGTGGTGTTCTCCCCCACCCACCCCAGACACCTCTTTCCTAGACTGAGGAACCCCAAATGGCCTTTAGTCATAAGAGGGGTGGCCCAGTCCTGTAATCATTTGTCAGTCTCTGCTGCACCACTTCTAGTTCCTCTATGCCCTTTTTCAGAAGTGGCAACCAGAACTGTACACAATGCTCCAAATGTAGCCTTACCAGCAATTTGTACAAAGGCAGAATATTGGCCATTGTATTCTCAATCCTTTTTTGAATTCAAAGGGTGGAATTGGCCTCACAGCCAGCATACACTAGGTTGACACTTTCATCAAGCTGTTCAGCAGCACCCTAAAATCTCCTGATCTGTTTACAGACAGCTCAGAACTTATTAGCTTTGAGTTTTCTCCCCCCCCACACAGTGGATGAGTCAAGCAGGCGAAAGAATGTAGTTCTTGAACAGTGATTCTGTGATCAGAACTAGATGCTCAGCTGGCCCCAATCACTAAGCACACACTTGTAAGAGTTCTATTGTTTTATTAAGAATATACAGAGGAATCCAAGCCACTCAAGAACCTGCAAAGCAAACAAGACTAATTAGAACCTCCTCTGTGCTTAATGCTAGCAGCCTGCTAGCATTCCAATCCACTAAGGGCAGCCTTGATACAGCTCACCTTTTTTATGCATCCTCGCCAGCGGCTGGGGCATCACCGCCCTTGGTGTTTCGGGTATAGATCACCTGTGCTCTGTGCTTGGACACGAGCTTGATTAGACCTGTCAGGGGAGAAAGCACAATATGGTAAAGAGAACGAAGACTGTATGAACAAAGCCATATGGTTACTGGCTTTCTGCGCGGAGAATAATGTGGAAACAATACATTTATTTTAAGGATTTGTATCTCGCCTTTCTTTTGCAGGAGCAAATGTTCAAGGTGGCTAACAATTTTAACATGAATATATAAAAGTTAAGAAAAATGAGGGGGCAATAACTTTTAAAGCAATAGAGAGAGCGAGCAACTTTTAAAGCAAGCTGTAAACACAAGTACCACTATAGAGACATAGGGAATAGACAACACGCCACACAAATGCAAGACAGAACAAAATTGTTTTGGTTGAAAGGCCATGAGGGAGGTTTGGTAATTTTTTTTACATATTTGTAAACACCATAAAACAAACTCATTTCTTGGTAGAGATAAATGCTAACTGTGCATATCCTTGTGCACCTAACTAAGCAACAGCAGGCTTGGAGCAGGGCTGTGATGCATCCGTGCTCATGGTGTTGGAAGAGGCAGCTTGGCCTCCGAAAAAAAAGAAGAAAGCTGTCTGCCCTTGACAGGTGCAACCAGCACCCCAGAGAGATCACCCTACTGGGACAATGGGACTCTGCTGTTACCTTTGCCGAGCAGCTCTAGGAGTGCAGCTCGAGCCAGGGAACCTCGAATCTTCAGCCTTTCCGAGACCACTGCTGGGGTGATAAGCTTGTAGTTCGGCACCTCCTTGCACAGTTTTTCGTAAGTGGCTTTGTCAAACAAGACGAGGTTGTTCAGCTTGTCTCTTACTTTCCCTTTGGACCACTTCTACTTGAGAGAAAAAGAGATCATTTACCAATCTCAAAGAAACATTTCTCTGTCCCGCAGAACGAGTGATGCCCTTAATGACTTGCCCAGTACATCTTGACTGTCGTACAGCCATTTTCTGGTGCATTTGAGTGGAGAAGAGATGCAGAATGGCTGGAAATGGCTGCTGGGAATGATAGCGTTTCAACAGTGGTGTACGTGGGGAGGGGGCAAATGCCCCACTTTTTTTTTTTTGAAGTGGAGGAGGGCAGCCCCTGCTGAAAGCCAGGGAAGCCTAGTGCAGCCATCTGAGGAGTACCCTCAGAAATAGGAGATCCTAACTTCTTATACGCACCACAGTAACCTTTAAAAATGATGTAATGGGCACTGGGGTGGGGGCTGCTGGGGTTACATGCATCTGTGGATAACAGAAACCACAGCTGCGGGAGTCCCCCCCTGTATTGCTCAAACTGAGACTCCACGTGCAGAGCGATAGGCAAGAGAGCGTTGTCGTAAGGATCACTTTTTGCAGAAAGAACATGGAGCAGAAATAGTCAGCACAACCACTTCCCAGGGCAGAGTCACAGCCAGGAGTTACGGGACCCCCGATTGGAGGTAAACTGCAAGAGGCGCGTGGGGAGGGCGCAGGCGAGGACTGCTGGGCTCGTGGGAAGGCGCTTGCCTGGCACGAGGGTGCGCACTCCGGCGTCACCTGCGGTCCTCGCGCCCCCCAGCGCCGGCACGTGGGACCGGTGCTGCCCCCTCCCCCCGCGGCCTCTCGGGGCGCACCTTCTTCTTGGCCTTCCCGCCGGACTTGTTGACGGGGTCCTTGTCCTTCTTGGCCGACTTCCCGGCGTCCTTCTTCTTCTTGTCGTCCTTGGGCGGCTGCGGGGGAGAGACGCGTCAGCGGGGGGGGGGGGGAGGCCCGGCCTGTTCACTTCACCCCCCTGCCCGGCCCTCCCCCAGGCCCTCCCCTGCCGTCCCCTCCCGCTCCCTCCGCGGGCCTACCATGGCGCTCTCCGGGCGCGGCTGCGGGGCTCCGGCTGCGGGGCTGCGGCGGCGAGAGAAGGTGCTGCTGCTCGCGCGCGACTTCCGGCCAGAAAGGAAGGCCGCGGCGTGGGCAGGCCGGGAAACCCCGCGCGCGAGCGAGCGGCACTTCCGGCGCCGCGCGCGAGCCCCGCCCCTTCCGCCCGCCCGCTCTTCCGGCCTACGGCAGCCGCGATGGCCATCTTCAGCGTGTACGTGGTGAACAAGGCCGGCGGCCTCATCTACCAGCTGGACCACTACGCGCCGCGCGCCGAGGCCGAGAAGACCTTCAGCTTCCCGCTCGAGCTGGTGCTGCGGCCGCACGACGAGCGCGTCCTGGTCGCCTTCGGGCAGCGCGACGGCATCCGCGGTGAGGGCGAGGGCGAGGGCGGGCTGCTCCTGGCCGGGGGCTCGGCGGGGCTGCGGGCGGGCGGGCGCTGGGCTCGGGGGAGGACGCGCCGGCCGCTCGCTCACCCCCGCCTCCCCCCCCCGCAGTGGGCCACGCGGTGCTGGCCGTCAACGGCATCGACGTCAGCGGGCGGCAGACGGGCGACGGCAGGGACGTGCTGGAGTTCCTGGGCAGCGCCGCCAACTACCCGGTCTCCATCCGCTTCGGCCGCCCGCGCCTCTCCTCCAACGAGAAGCTGATGCTGGCCTCCATGTTCCACTCGTGAGTCCGGGGCCGCTCTCTACTCGGGGCGGGCGGGGGTCGGTGGGTCGTCGGGGCGCTCTGGCGACCGCAGCTGTGCCCTCCGCCGTGCAGGTTGTTCGCCATCGGCTCCCAGCTGTCTCCCGAGCAGGGCAGCTCCGGGATTGAGATGCTGGAAACGGACACCTTCAAGCTCCACTGCTTTCAGACGCTGACAGGTAGGGCGCTTCTCGCTGGCCTTGTTGATGGGCCCAGGGAGGGTGAGGCTGGGGGAGTTGCCCGTTTAGGATGCACTCCAATCCTGCCCACCATCACCCGGAGGGAAGGCAGTAATGTAACTGATGGCCCACCTCTCCCCCCTCAGAATGTGCTTGATGCTGCCTCGCAGTTCTTCTGGTGGGGAATATTGAAAAGGAACCATTGTCTGCATGGATGATCCAGGGCTTCCCATGCAAAAACTGCAAGCTTTTGAACTGCACAAAGGTTCTCTTGAACAAGCTAAAGAACAACATAAACTTGTACATTTGGGGCTAGTCTGATGCAAGAGCTCATCTCTACCTACCCTGTGGTATGAACAGGGCAATGCTAGTCTTTCCTTTCGACTTACTCAGGACAGGGAAAGCCAGGCCGAGTTCTCACTTGGTAGAGAAATTTGGAAAAGACTCCAACCCATCTCAGGCATCCCCAGTCCCTGCTTAGAGCTGGCTGCCTAGTTGCTTTCGAAACAGACCTTGCTGGGAGTAATTCAGATCAGCTGCGTTGGTCACCCTGGATGGGGCATCTTCTAACTCTGGTTGTTGTATCTGCAGGGATTAAATTTGTGGTGCTTGCTGACCCCCGACAGTCTGGGATTGATTCTCTTCTGCGCAAGATCTATGAGATTTATTCAGACTTTGCTCTGAAAAATCCCTTCTACTCTTTGGAGATGCCAATCAGGTACCACTCACATGCTTGACTGGGGCCTAGGAGTGATGCAGGCAGCCTCCCTGCCCCTCCCTTTACGGCTCTGTCTCCTGTGCGTTTCTGAGTCTGAGCCCTGCTCACTTTACTGCCACAGATGCTGAGAAGTACTGTGGACAACTGGGAGATGTGATCACACTAGGTTGGCAGAATGGGTTGGGTGGTTGGGCGCCCACACACTAGTCCCTGTGATTTCAGGGGTTAGTCGTGGCAAGTGTGGGCGCCAGGTTTTCTTGGTGGCAACTGAGGCTTTGCACTGTGCCTTTAGACTCTTCACACCAGTGACGTCTTGCAGCCCCTTTCACTCCAACAGGAGTGCTTGATACAATTTGTTTACCTCCTGGGTTGACAGTACTGCGCGTAGTCCAAGAACAGCATGGAGGAGTTGCCAGGCTGTGCCAGTGGGCTCCTTTGAGCAGAGCTTGTGCTGTCCTTAGTGCCCACAGCATGTATTTCTGCTAACACAGCATTAGGCATAAAACTGTGTTGAGGGCTGGTTGGTGACCCACCGTCCCCGTCCCATCCAGTAAATCTTAAGACCAGCTGTGGGCCTGGTTATCTCACTAGCATAAATAGCCTTTTTTTAAAGCATGAAAGTCTTGCTGAAACAGTAATAATGTATGTCTCAGTTGAGAATAGAATGGGATATTGGGGGGGGGGGGGGTTAGAAGTCTTTGTTGTTCAAAACAGGCCCGAGTTCTAGATCTCTCTTTCATTTCAGATGTGAACTCTTTGACCAGAACTTGAAGCTTGCGTTGGAGGTGGCAGAGAAAGCAGGCCCATTTGCCCCCGGGCTGTAGGGAACAGCAGAAGCTTCCAGGAACAGCAGAAGCTTGAGCTGGAAAGGAGAGTCTGTGCTGCTGCCCTTTGGTGCACCTTGGCTGCTGGGCAGAGTTGGAAGGAGGGGACACCAGGGTGACAAGTGTTGCTCCTTCATGCTGTACAGATACTTTGTGTTTCCTGAGTTGCCTGCTCTTAATTTATGGCTGAAACATTGTGGCATACTGCATGTGTAAATAAACCATTCCCCAACTGGTTCTAGAAACCAGGGTGAATTTGTCTCTTGTGGTTTCTGGCAGGAGAAAAGAAAACCAGCATGCTTGGGCCCTGCGCCCAAAGGAGAGAGCCAGAGAGGTGCCAGCTGGCTGATTAGGAAGAAGGGCCTCTGCCAAGACTGGAGGCTTCTGCCCCGGCCTTCCTTTCTGCTAGCAACAAAGATCATGCTTTGAAATCTGCCACCAATTTATTTTTATTCCACTTTTCAGACAAATATTGTCTTCCAAAGCAGTCCACATCGGTCCAGAAATAGTTCAGGTGCACCACAGTAGAACTGACAGGCAGTCTTAGCACGTCATTTTCAACCACCAAGTCTAGTGTTCTGGTGATGCTTCCTATTCCACTTTCCTGAAGCACCCAAGAGAGGAAGTGGGCTGCAGGAGTGGCAGCAGCAAATCTGGCAGGTGCCCTTCCCTTCACCTGGTCTGCCACTGCCTCCCTCCAGTGCACTGTGGACACAAGCAGCATCAGTCCACAGAGAAGCAAGAAGCCTAGCTCCTGACCCAGTTTCTTCAAAAGACTGAAGGGTGGGACTTGCACTTATTTCCAGGGACTGCCCAGCAAGGCAGATGGAGTCCTGCACTTCCACCTGTGAGGTGGGCAGGGGAGGGGCAGTCGGGATTTTTCTGTAGTGCGGAGGTAGCATCTGGTAGACATCTGCATCACCCCTGCCCTGCAGGGCTGGGCAGGTGGGTGTCGCCTCTGCGGCTGCTGGAGGGGGCTGCCTGTCTCCACCGAGAGTGATTCTTTCCGTGGGCTGCCGGTGGGACCAGCAAGGACCTGGCTCCCACCTCCACTGTGACAGCCGAGGCCTGCTCTTCCTCCCAGGGTTTGGCCCGCAGAACCTGTGAGGCTGAATCAGCCGCTGGCGGCAGCAGCAGCAAAGTGGTGAGGGTGGGTTTGGCCTGGTGTTGCTACAAATGACTGGACCCTGGCCAGGGCAGTGCTACCAGAGCAGAATCTGCCTCAGCTGGGTGCCTGGTGCCCAGGGGTGGCAGGAGCGGCTCCTCCCCAGCCCAGCGGCAGGTCTGCTTCAGTCTGCCTTCTTCGGCACACGGCCCATCTTGGTGCGGATGTTCCTCAGGAGGAAGAAGGCCACTGTGGCCACAGCACAGGTGATTTCGGCCACCCAGAAGGCCGTCCCCCAGCTGTAGTGCTTGGCGATGGTGCTGAAGGGCAGCCCGGCCAGGAACCCTCCCACTGAAAAGGAAAGGGGAAAGTGAAAGGAGCCATGGGGGGGGGGCAGGAGGCTGTCCTAGCGCCACTCAGCCCCAGCAGGGCCACACTCACCGTTGGCCATCAGTGCCACAATGGCGTGAGACGTCCCGCACAGGTTGGCTGGCGCACTCTCGTTGGCAATGACTCCAAAGAGTGCAATGGGGCCGTAGGAGCAAAATCCAAAGACGGCTCCAAGGATCAGGATCCACAGCTGGCAACACGGAAAAGAGGTCAGGAGCCAGAGGACGCTCCAGCCCCCGGCCCCCCCCCCAGGGCGGGGACCGGGGGCCCCTGGTTCAGACCAGGCCGCCACGCCCCCCACCCCCGGCAGCTCCGTTTCTCTGGGACGGCAAAGGCCACCCACCGTCTGGGGACACTGTGGCTCAGACGCCTGCACCAGAATCTCTGCAGGGAAACCTTTTGCTCAGCTGCGAACCAGGAGCATTAAGAGATGCCAGAAAACCAGAGACAGCCCAAGCCACAGGCACCCCCCCTGCTCCGTGCCCAAGGGTGGCCCCCACTCGTGCAGCATGCCTGACAGACACCCCCAGTGGGGCAGAATCCCGTGACAAGGCAGGGAGGGGGAGAACTTTGTTTTCCTTGGCCTTCAGGGGCCTTGTGGAAAGCAGAGCAAAAGAAGCAGGCAAGGCAGGACAGAGACCTCGTGTTCTGTTAAGCCCACAAGGTTAGCGAGAGGGTGGAGGACTAGAATCCAAGCATGGCTTTCCTGAGAGAGAAGGAAGGAAACAATGAGCAGATTGCACCAAGTACACGAGGGGGGGGGGAGAGAGAGAGAGAGAGAACGGGCTCGCAAGATAACCATCAGAACCCAAGCTCCCCTCCCACCCCAGCGCGGCAGCTCCGTGGAACGAGCCCCGTGGAACGAGCCACGCAGAACTCCAAGGCGGAAGGTGGGGGCACTCACAAGCTGCAGCCCCCACCGCCCCCCCCTGCTGCCTCCTGAGGCCGCCGTCCCTGCAGGGCTCACCTTGGGGGAACTGGCCGTGACGGTGACTCGGAAGAGGAACATCGACGCAGACATGCCTGCCATCATGGCCAGCAGCAGGGGGTGCCGAGGGCTCCCGTAGAACGACAGGCCCACCTGGACACGCAGGAGGAGAGCGGGGGGCTAAACGGAGGCCCACAGGCAGCTCCTGGGGCGCCTCCCAAACCCCTCCGCAGCACCCAGGCAGATCCCTTCGCGCTCTGACTGTCCCGCCACCCTTTCAGGGCCGTGGCAAGGCAGGGGGAGCTCTTGGTCGTGCTCCATGAGACGGGCTGGACGGTGGTCCCGGGCGGCTCACCCGTGCGACTGCTCGGTCGGAGAGGTAGCCAGCTGCGATGCTCCCAACCAGGCCGCCCACCTCCAGGGCACTCATGTAGGAGCTTCCTGCAGGGAGGGAACAGAAACCCTTTAGCTGGAGAGGACCAGACAGGCCTGGCACCCCACCCCACCCCACCCCAGCACCTCCTCCAACGCGTGCTCGTGGGCCAGGCCACTGGTTCTGCCTGGAGCCCAGACTCTGCTCAGCCCCAGGCACGCCCCTCCTGCCCCAGCCAGGCTCCAGGCGACACCAGGTGGGGCACTTTTGCAGGCTGTTCTCACCTGCTCCAGGACGCGCACTGCGACTGGCTGGTCGGAAGGCAGGCAGGCGGTGGACTGCAGCCCCTTCGCCCCTCCCACCGCCAATCACTCGTGCTGCATTTTGAAGGGCACGTGACAGGCCTTCCAGTGACCCCAGACCAGCGCAGGAAGCCGCTGTGCCCGGCCCTACCTACAAGCGCAGACTGTCCCCTCTCCTGGATGAGGAAGAGCTGCCCCCAGTCCGTGCAGCAGGTCTTCACGCCAAAGACAACCAGGTAGCCAGTCGACAGGACCCAGAGGTAGGGGGACAGCAGCAGCTCAGCCAGGGTGCTGTCACCGGCTGAGGCGCCTGCAAGGAAGAGGCCGTCACTCACCACAGCCTGACCCACAGCCCCGGCCAGGCAGTAGCGCTTGGCAGCACTCCTGGCTGCTCAGAGGAGGCTGCAGGCAGCCGTTCCTTAGCGTGCCTGGCCACAAGGCCCCTTGGGCACCCTTGCCCAAAGCAAGAGCACCCCGTCGGAGCTATGGACCCCCCCCCCCGCTAGCTCTGACTCCTTCGACACTCACCCTTCTTCCCTTTCTTGGGCCCAGGCTCAATGCTGGGCAGCCCCACGTCCGAGGGCTCGTTCTGGATCAGGAGGAGGCACACGAAGGAGGCAGCCACACACACCGCGCCGGAGAGAGCCAGGGTGGTGCGCCAGTCGTAGCGCATGGCCATCAGCGCAGCCACCAGGGGGCCCAGCCCCCCTGCCAGGTTCATGCTGGTTGAGAGGACTGCCCACCAGGTCCCAAACTGGGAGGGCTCGAACCACTGCGCAGAAAGGGGCGAAAGAGCAGGAGGAGGCAGGCCTCAAGGGGGCCCCTTGCAGCAGCTCCCCAGCCAGGCACAGGCAGCTTTCCCCCGCCGGGTGGCTTCCCTGAGGGGGAGGATGCAGGCCCTTGCCCCGACTGGCCTCCTCACCGCAGCACCAAGCAAAGGGGCTCGGTGCCAAGAGGCAGGCTGGGCTAGTGCCACCTGGGGGCTGTTGCTGGGGGACCCACTATGGTTTCGCTGCCAGGCGTGGCTTATTCCTTGGGCACCCCACCAGCTGCCTGCGTTGCACAGTCCGGCTTTTTCCAGCAGTGGCAAACGCTCTATTCCCAACGCTGCTTTCCTGCTGTTCCTTATTCTGGCAGCTGCCTGGAATACCTCTGTCCTGAGTTGAAGTTTGGGGTGCAAATATTTTAGATCCCCCCCAGCTTTGGTTCCCACTATGCTTCCTCGGAAGACACCCCCACCGAGGACGGCCTCAGGCTGCCAACGGGGCCTGTGAGAGCCCACCGGTGCCCTTCTCCAGAGAGAGCTTCACCCACCTGCTCCTCTCCTGCTGAGATTCTGCTTGGCTACCCACCCTCCAGACACCGGCTCCACACAGCACAGCCCCCTTGCTCAGCGTCATTTGATCATCGGGCGGCTGCTGGGGGCAACGGGCAGTGCCAGGTTCCCAAGAATATCCCAACACGCAACGTGATACGGCCTGTGCGTTCTCGCTCACCACCGCTGCCAACTCACTCCTGCCAGAAATGCAGGGCCGCCTGGCATCGGGAGGGAGGGGAAGGCCTTCCCCTCCACAGTCCAGGGCAGAAAGAAAGCCCTGGGGGGCCGGCTACTAAGGACTTGCAGACCCCCCTGCAGCAAAGGGCACCAACCAGGAGCATTAAGGCAAAGGGTCTCCTCTTGCATGGCTGGAGGCCAGAGCGCCTGTGCTTGGCTGACTTCCACAGCCCCCCACCCCACCCCCAGGAAAAGGGGCCTGCCGGCAGCTCTCCTGGCCCAGGGCCCTCTGCTGGCCACTGCTGTCAGCAGCATCCCAGAAGCCGTGGGTCTTCCCGTTTACCTTGCGCAGCACCTTCCCACACGGGGGCCAGCCGAAGCCTTGTGCCAGCCCATTGAGGAACCACAGCCCAGCAAAGACGGCGACAGTAGAGTTCCAAGAGAAGACCACGTTGACCAGGCCCACCAGGAGGAGGCCAGAGGAGAAAAGCCAGCGGGCGCTCACTCGGTCTGAAAGGACGCCGCTCACGAACTTGCTGATGGCGTAGGCTGCAGACTGGCTGCTGGTGATCAGGCCTGCAACGGGCGAGAGCCCACGACCAGCTCAGCCCCCACTGCGCAGAACATTCAGACCCAGGCTGCGGGGCCCAGTGCTGGGCCCAACTGAGGGGCCAGGCAGCGGCTGCCTCCGACGTGGTGTGCCCAGCTTGCTCAGTCCCCCCCGGCCCCGCTCCAGTGCCTCCAGCTGCACGCACGAGCATGTCAGGATCCACGAGCATTTGAGAGGATCCGTGCCAGGCTTCTAGACCCTCACCAGGATGCAGAGGCTCTGCCACTGAAAACGAGCTGCCTGGGTCTTAGGCTGGTCTGGCACAGCTGCTGCCAGCTTAGAACAGAAGAGAGGTTTGTCCTGACTCCTCACACAGGACTCTCCTGCTTCTGCTTTCTACTCCTTCCTCTGCTGTTTCTTCTTTATGGAATGACTGACTGCAAACCCTTTGGGGCAGGGGCCTGCATCATGCTCAGTGAGGCTAGCGAGAGAACAAGGCGACAGAAAAGGCTACTATCTGCTACAAAGCCAGATTCAGAAGTGACACGCTTCTTCCCTGTACAATTAAGCGCGCTGGAGTAACCAGACCAATTGCATTCAAAAGGGAGCCTTCCTAAAATTCAGCTGTAACTCTTCCTACTTGGAAAGGAAAAGGTGCCAAAGTCCTCCGAGGAACCCAGCTAACAGGCCCTTTCTGACCATCAGTTCCAGAACTGGAAACAGGCCTCTTTCCAAGGAGGGCACGGTGAGAATGAGCATCCCCAGCAAAGCAAAAGCTGCACTACAAGCGAAGCCCTAACCCACCCCAGTTCCCGCGGAACCTTTTCAGAACAAAGATCTTGAAGCGCCACCAGAGCCACCCTCCACAGATCCCAGGAAAGATCCCATGCAGGAACTCTCCTGCCAAAGAGGCAGCTCTTACCCAAGTCATCTTTGTCAAGTTCTATCTCCTCCATGACCGAAGGCATCACAAAGGAGAACGTCTTCCTATTGAAGTAGTACAGGGTGTAGCCAACGTACATGGCAGTGAATATGATGAACCGATACCAGCCATAGCCCTTCCCTGCCATCCTGGCAGCAAGCAGAGGGTGCTCTTCCCAGGCTAAGCGCAGGGGCCTTTGGCAGGGAGCAGGAGGAGGTCCTTCTCACTCTTCACAGGAGCAGCAACTGGCCGGTAAACATGAGAAGGGGGTGGCACCAAAGGGCTTGCGCAGGAGGCAGGAGCCAGCAGCTGTCCGAGTGTGTGAGTAGCAGGCACTTGCTGGGGCTTCTGCTGAGCTGGGCCTTTGCTGGCTTCTCGCTTGCTCTCAAGCTGGCTCAGGCCAACGTCTGGCAAATAATTAACTCAGGGAACATGGCTGGAAGCGATGAAGTTCAATGGAAATCCATCCCCCTAGAACGAAAGAAGCAAACAAGAGCCACTTGCAGAGAGGAACGGGTTGCCAGGCTTTCCCCACTCCTGCTACTCTGACCTCAACGAGCACAGGACAAAGTAGGGAAAACAATCAATGCCTTCCTGGAACTGCTCTGTAGTGTGATCTGGTGGCGCCCCACAGCAACCACAAAGCCAGGCCTCACTGAGCTGCCTTTTCTGAGAACAGAGTCTTGCTCTCATGAGGAGACACAAAGTTGCAAAGATGACACCCTGCAGAATATGTTGGGATCTTAAATCAATGAAATGTGAATATGAAATGCAAAATATTTCTTTTCCTTCCTCCATGCCAAAAAGAGTTATATGGGAAGTGACACTGAACAGAGAGGGAAATGGATTCTGGCAGGGCAGAGAGGGGTCTCTGCAAACCTAAGCACACTTCCTTGGGTGTCAATCCCAATGAACTCTGGACTTCCTTCTAAGCGGACAGGCAAAGGCCTAGTCTGGCTATGCCCCTGTGAGCAGCTCTCTCCCCACAGCACTTTGACAGACTGCACAACCTCTCACTCTGTTTGACAAGGGGGCCACTTGCAAGGCTGGAGACCAGGCAGTTAAATGTTAACCCGTTGGCTTGCAGAAGGAATTTTGTGTATTTAGGCAAATGCTTGAGAGTTGAAGGGGGGAAGCTGTACTAGGGACAAATTCCTCAAAGGCAGCCTAGCCCTGTTCAAGGGCAGGCCCCAGCAATTGTTGAAGAGGGGCTGCTCCACTTGGCACCTGTAGGGGCTCTCTGCTCCTCAGCTGAACCTGGACATACCCAGCCTCAGCCTGAGCAGGGTCTCTGAGCAGGGGCGATTTGGCTCCAGGTTCAGAAACAGCTCTTTGCAGATGGGCTCACTAGGGGAAAGGAGTCTGAACCCTGCAGCGTATCAAAGAGCAAGAATGCTCTACTTCTGCCTACGACGTTATGCGCATTAAAAGCAAAAAACGAGGGGCGTTTCTGCAGTTTTGGGATTTTTACTGCAGCAGGGAGGAGGGCAAAGGCACCCTGGTCCATGCCTGGGGAAAGCCCGCTTGGCTTTCTCCGTGAGAAATTGCAGGGACATCGGTGCCTCCAGCCCCTGGATCCTGCAGCAGGGGGCGAGAGCACCGGGCGCCAGCCCCGCCGGCAGCTGATCCTAGACGGCGCGCACGTGGCCGCTCCTGCGCGCCAGGAGGTCGTCGCTCCGCGGTCAGGTGGCCCAGGCTCCGCGTGCGCAAAAAGCGTCGAATTATAAACGCCACCACCAGCCGAACGGGGCCGCGCGCCACGGCTTCTACGTACCGCGCAGAACCCCTCAGGAAGGCGGCGCTCCGGCCTCGCTGCGTTCCCTCGGCGCCTCCCGCCCCGCGAAAGCCGGTCTTCCCGCTTATTGGGCAGAGTGAACGTCGGTCTTCCTGCTCCTCTAATCACTGCTCGTTCGCTTCCGCGGTGATGCCGGGCAAGGAGGTTAGATGCCGGGCCGCGTCGTCTCAAGTAGCCCCGAGCGAGACTGCGCGTGCGCGGCCCTCAAAACTGGCTTGGCTGCGGAGGGAGCGGAAGCGGAGGCAGCGAGGAGCAGCAGCGCTGCCCGCGCGAGGGCCCCCTGGTGGCCGAGGAACGTCCCGCCGCCTGGCCGGCCACTCGTGTGGGGTAGACTGCTCCTGGCCATGGAGGCCCCGCAGGGAGAGCCTAGCGCTTCGCACAGGCAGGACTTGGACGTTGACGCCTCGACGGAGCACCCTCCAGGACAGGCGCTTCTGCCCGCACAGAGAAAGGGGAAGGGAGCAAAGGATTCGTCGTGCAGGAGGGGAGTTGAAGGAGCTGGGGGGGGCGGGTTTCTCACCTGCAGGGAGCCAGCCCTGAGCGCACCCCACCCATAGGAGTAAGTGGGCGGGTGGGGGCTTTGCTAACAGAAAGCTTCCTCCCCACCCACCCTTGGCACTGCGTAGCCCAGCGCTGTTTAGTGTTTGAAAAAAGGAAAAGACTGTAGAAAAGCAAGTATTTTATTGAAACAATTTCTCCAGAAAAGTACATTTGAACTGAACAATTTCAATTTGAACTTCACCACCCCCTTCCTCCCCTCCCTCCTAAAGAAAAAATGTAGCAGAACCGACCAACAAGTACCCAAACACTGGCGGAAGACCGACAGTTCTGGACCCCCCCCCCCCCCGCTGCATAAGTGCCAATGTGGCAAAGGGGAGTTGCACCCAAGTGCAGGGGGTGGGAATGCCTTCTGTGGTTTGGCTCCGTTCAGTTACAGGCAGTTCTCGAAAGGCAGCAGCAGGGGGGAGAGGAGGAAAAGTCCATTCGTTCCCCACATACAGTTTTATGAGAGAAACACAAAACACGCCCAAGCCTGCCCTGTTCAAAGGGGGGCGGGGGAAGAAACTCGGCTTAAGACAGAGAACAATGATTTTTCAGGAAACCAAAAGATTATACATTCAAATTCCGCTTGCTTTATCAGGAATTATCACAGTAGAAAGCACAGTTGGGCCAACACTGAGGCACAGAAGCAAATGCTGTGTGTTTCACAAGGCTAAAGTATGTGAAGCACATCTTGAGAACAGGTAAAACCAGCCACTGGACACAAAGTGCGACATTAACTGCCTGAACACTGGGGTGGGAGGAAAGAATTGTTGAGAGATATTTCCAAGCAGTGAACGCATAGCACCCTCGGGTGAGATGAACAGGACTTGGAAGTGTACAGTATACAAGACATAATTCATGTTCTTGTACTTATCCTACACTCTGGGAGTTTGCAGCAATTGGCAGACAACCTTTGCCAACACTCACAGGGAACCCCCCCCCCCCCACAAGCTGCCAGGGTCGAACTTCTTCCATATTAGAATTCACCAACACCCTTATGAGAATCCAAACTGATTTTAGAAACTGGCAGATGGCATTTGGTGCGGGTCAGCCTTTAGGACAATGAATTGCGCCACGCTCCAAGAAAGTTAGGCCCTTGGAGAGGCCATCTGGGGATCTAAGTGGGAGTGGAGCAACAGGTCTGGATCCTAGTTTTCCCTCCACTGTGTGGCAACACTTTAAGGTATAGCTTGTGTGCCAACCAGCTTGGTTTGTGCTTCTGCAAACAGAAGCACCAGACTTTCCTGTTCTGTATCCAAATCTGGCCATCCTACTGGCTGACTGGTAGGAAGTTCATCAAATAAAACAGACATGCACACCGTAGGTGGCACACTATGTGAATTCCCAAACCACCACAGAAACATGAACAGCACAAAGAATGCAATGTCGAAGTTAGGAGTCTTGCCTAGAGTCGCTATCAAAAAAGCAAGGACCCCCTTCTCAGGGAGCAAATAAAATGCACAAGGACAAACCTCAGCAGAAGGTGAAGAGATGACTGGTCATAATATTGTTTGGCCCGATCAGCCGCCTCTGCCCCAGGACTACAGCAGCACAAACAGCCTCATAGGCCCCTTAGAAATAACGAATTGTGAGTTTTGCCAAAGTTTCTATGAGCTAATGGAAGGACGAGACACGGCTACCGTTTTAAAATTTGCCGTCCCTGACCTATACCATGCTGGCTACTCTACAGACGTATTAAGAGTCTGAGGCGGGAGCATTTTACGTTACAATTTTTGAGCGTTTGCTTTTCCTTCTGATCAGCCATTCCACATTTATTTCATCAGTGTGTGCGGCAGAAGCTGTTAAATGCAGAGAAAGGGTAACTGCAGCCCAAGTTCTGGGGCATAAAGGAAATGTCAATTCAGGCCTTGTCCATGCACCAAAAGAACAAGACAGGGGTTGAAGCAGGCGATTCCATTTGCAGCAACAGCTGGCTCTGCTACCATCCATTCTTCACAAAACAAGGTGTAGCCCAGAGGCCTGATGGTTTTTAAAACAATCTCAGGTAGATTTAATCAACCAGTCAAAAGTTCCAGTAGGAACGCTGTGAAGTGCAGCAAGAGTTCCCAATGAGCTCAAAGTCACTTTTAAACAAAGGAAATAAAGAAAGACAAGACAACACACCAGAATCAGCAACAATGGCGTCCCCAATAGAAAGGAAAAAAATGTACAACTCTATTGCATTTTGTTGTCAGTCTGCACCGTGCTTCACTAACCGGGTCCATTAGAAAAACAATGGAATTAATTGTAAAATAAATAGATGTTGATGCAGGAGGGACGGCATTTCAGGAGCTGTTATAATTCATCATTGGCTCTGATGTCTTCGCTTGATTTTGCGTCTGCAATGAAGAGGGAAATGAATCAGGATCTACATGATGCACGCAGCACATGGAACAAAGGTTCAGTCAAAATCTCCAAAATTACAGGTAGAAAGCAAGGGGTGCAAAGAGTAAGAACATTTTCTGCAATGGGGTAATAAAATTGGACATGCAAAGGACATGCAGAGAAGGGCACAGCTGGGGACCAACTCAAACACTGCTGCCCTTCAAGGTGGGACAGGAGAGGCAACGTGTGAGCAAAAGCAAACCGGGCCGAAGGATGTCGCATTCGCCAACCTGGTCCTGACCTGCTACGTGTGGGTAGCTTTTTTTTGTTTCTTTTTAATACTAACTGAATTTCCAAGGGGTTTAGCTTCTCAGGATTCCCAGTGGCAACCACAGGGATGAGATTTGATTAAGAAAAAAGGAGTTGAGAACTGAAGAAAAGCAAAACATTTCTGACTTGTGCACGTGAAAAGGCAGTTAGGTCTCTGGTACCAGACATGGGGAAGATGAAGAGAAATGTGTTTCTCACATCAACTGCTGATGCAGATTATTTTTCCATGCCAAATTCAGAAGCAGTGGCCCAAATTCGGCATGGCCTGAGAAGGGCGACTCCTGTATGTCATTATAAGGGGGTTGGGAGAGGTTGGGCAACCTCTCGCGGTCACAAATGCCATCGTCTCACAATCAGGAGCTCTCCTTGCCTGAGTCTGGTCCTGATTGATCACCCAACTGTGACTTCTCCTCTGTGGGTGGCTCTTTGACTGGGCTGGCATCTTCTGGTTTATCTGCTCCTGTGAAGAGAAAAAGCACCCAGAGTTGCAAAGGAGACACTTTGGTGGGGGGAAGAATTGCCACGTGCAGTCACAGTAAGACAAGACTTTCTGGGATGCCGGCCACAGCCAGTTGCACCCGCCCCTCCCTCCCCCAGAGATTTCAGCCACTGCAGATCAGGAGCAACCAGCAGAAACGTCTGGCTGGTGCAAGGCTGAGAGTCCCTTCAATAGGACTCGCCATTTTTGAAACGCAGCCCCAGAAACCCGGCACAAAGTGACTTCCCTGCTGTCATGAGATCCGGTTACCTTCTTGCAGCTCCTCCTTGGGAGGAATGGCCTTTTCCCTTTCGGGAGGTGTGGTGGCATTCTTGCCTGCTTCCGCTTTTGTGGCGTTCTCCTTCTTTGGCTTGGGCTTCGCAAATTTCGCTTTGTTGAGGAGGTACTGGATCTCCCGGTCCAGGGCTGCAATCTTGAGCTCAATGTCCTTGGAAAGCAGGGTGGGCTTCTCGGTGGGCGGCAGCTTGTTCTGCTCTGCCAGCGTCTCGTTCTTCCACAACTAAGCACACCAGGCAAGAAACTGTTCTCAAACAACGCCAGTTTTGTTGGAGCTGCTGGCAGCCCTCTTAAGTGAACAATTCAGTTGCATTACTAAGGCTGAAATCCCGTAACGCTTTCCTGGGAGTAAGCTCTATTGAACACAATGGGACTTCTGAGCAGACGTGGACTGTACCCTAAAAGTCACTAAAATGGGGCAACATGTCTACTAGATGAAACTGGTACGTGCCGTTCCTTCTGCTATTCAGAAATAATCCTCTTCCTCCCTATTTTGCAGTGTAGGGTGGGGGAGAAAAGAAGAGCAAGGGGGATACAGAACAACAAATGGGCTGCACTTTGCCTATTTGTGAACTATGCTGTGCAAGACGGAGAAGGATAAAAAGGGGCAGAAGGACCCCTCAGCAGAAGAGACCCCCGTCCACGCACCAACAGGCTTGTGCACCCCCTGCACCTTCTCTTACCGTTGTCTCATTTATGGCCTTTTCCAGGGTGCTCAGTTCCACCTCTGTGAATATCTGATCAACCTCTGGGATCATCCGGGCTCCCCTGAAAAGTGAGCAAGGAGAGTGTTTATTCTCTCGCACCCCGCAGCAGAATGTATGCCAATGTTGCAACTGTCCGGCTAGTGCTACTGACTCCTGCACAGCAGTTATTGTCTCCTGTGAGTCAATCCCAGCTTGACAAGCGACTCAACAGGCTACGGTTGTATGAAAAATAGATGGTTTCTCCGCCACCTGATCCCATCTCATGGAATTTGAACAGCTGCACTGCAGAGAGACCACCTGATCTCCACTGCGAAGGTATACAATGATGCCCTGTCCCCCCCGCCCCGTTTTCTGGCCTTTCCTCGCTCATCTCCCTCATGTTAATGCCTGGACTGCAAGACCCCCTCGAGACACACACCTGTCCTCTCTGTGAGAGGACACGGGAGGGTGTGACAAACCACTTGGGTGCGCAGACTGGGCCCCACAGCGCCACTCCAGCCCCCGCTATCCCCATAGACGTGCTGAGGTTACTCGTACTTGAGGAAAATACTGGAATGGTTGAGCAAACTCTCCAGGGCCGCCAGGCGGTCGGGCCACTTCCTTCTCTCCTCCACGCGGAAGAAGAGGCTCCGGCACAGCTTCTTCAACTCGGACAGCCTCTCTTTCAGCGCCTGCGAATTGGAACGGACAGGAGGCCTGTGAGGCTCCAACTGGGTGCAGATCCCCGTTAAGAGGCCTGGCAAGAAGCCAAAGGCTCGAGAAGAGGATGCGAAGAACCCCCAGAGTTCATTCAGGCAGGATGCAGCTCTCCTGGAGGCTTCCAAAGTGACAGGCTGACGCCCAGAGCCGTTCGGCTGCCTGCCCCAACACCAGGGGAGCACACCAGCAGCAGGCCCAGTCTGGTTGGACACCTGAACACCGTGGCAGCTGGAGGTGGCCAGCGCCCTGGTGGAGACAAAGCCCTGCGCCCTGTACAGAAGGCAGTGCCCGGAGACCTCTCTGTTCAAACTCTGCAGCAGCGTCTCAGAGGCCCCCACCTTTGTCGTGGCTGCGTAGCCCTCCTCCTCCATCCATCCTGAGGCCTCACTCAGCTTCCTGGAAATTTCTTCTCTTTCTTCCTCGGTGGAAACAAACTGGAACTCCTCTTGCTCAAGCTTGTCCTGAGACACAGAGAAAGTCGTTTCTCTTAGGCAGGGCTGCCAGGACTCCCAGGGAAGGTTCGTCAGAAGAGACCCCCCCTCCCCCATTAACAGCCAAAGAGAGCAGAGCGACCTGCCTGGCCCCTCCCGGCTATTCTAGATGCTCTCGCAGCAGAAGGACGGCTGTGTCCCAGTGCACGACGGAGGACACGTACACTGGAGGCGCCTGACAGGAGAGCCCCGACTACCTAGCCCACCATCTCTGGGGGCCATGCCACCCCATAGCACAAGCCAAGTCCCCCAGGCCCACGTCAGCCCTGCTCCGCACCTGGGTCTCAAAGATGAAGGCCTCCAAGCTGTTGGCTGATCTCTCCCTCTCCTGCTTCTCCAGGTCTCTCGCTGTCAATTCCTGCAGCCTGGTGTGGGGAAAAAGAAAAACGCCCACGTCACAATCCTTTCTGTACAGCCACCTTTTTGCCCTACCCAGGGGACCACCTCATCCCTTCCCCACAGCTGAGGGGGCAGAGACAGAACGACACAGTCACCCAGAGTCCACTGAGGGGTTAAGTCAGAAAGCAGGAGGAGGGGTAAGTGGATGGGTTCTCACAACAGAGAGAAAAACTTGGAGTGCCCAAAGTCATAGACAGCTTATAACTTGTTCACAACCAGTTAAAGGGTGGATGCATTTGTGAACAGCACTAAGTTTTTCAGAAAGCTGAAACTCCAGACAGACTGCCAAGGGCTCCAAAAGGATCTTTCCACGCTGGTGAGCAGACAGCAAGGTGGCCAGCAATGCCCATCAGGGCAAAAAATCCCACCTGCACATACACAGAGAGGATCCGAGGGAGGGCTGCCCTTTCCTCCTTCTCGTGGGATACAAGAACCCGAAGGATCATCCCCTGAAACTGACAGGCTGCAGATTCAGGATGGCAGACAAAAACCCCTTCTTGGTGCAGCACACAGCTGATGGAATTCGCTGGCGCAGGCAGCTGCTAGCCGTGACAACTACGTGGAGCCTCCGTGGCCAGAAGGCTTCCTTTAAATTTAGCTGCTGGGGTGTGCCCACCCCCCCCCAGCACGTTCCAGCAATGCCCTGCCAGGCTCCTCACTTCTTGGTGGACTCCTGCAGCTCTTCGGGCAGCAGCCCCGGCACATCGTTCACGTCCAGCTCCACGGCAATCTCCTCAACCAGCTTCTGCTTCTTGGGCAGAGGCTTCGCCTTTTCCTCCTCTGCGGCTTTGGGGCCACCACCACCCTCCGTGCTCTTTGCAGGCTCCTCCAGCTTCTCCCCAGCTTCCTAGAGGAGGAAAATTCCAGGGTGGACAGAGACCACTTCCAAGTCCCAGCAGGCCTGTGCCACTCTCACACCCTGCATTTGGCAATGCCCGCGGGGCAGGGCTACGGTGAGCCTCTTAGACCTCGCTTCCTCCAAGCTGGGTGCCATCATCAGGAGTGCCTCTGCACGTTCTGTGAGGCTCAAGACGACGCTCCGGGCAGGGCCAGCCGTGCAGAGTGAGAAGCTCCAAAGAGGCAGGGAGCACCTCTCAGGCAGACGGCAGGGCAGGGCCCACCTCAGAGTCCCAGAAGGCAGGGAGGGGGCAAGCATTAAGCAAACCCTTCTCCCCAAGAACGGCTCCCCCAACACAGGCCTCCCACTGGGTCCCAGACCCCTCCCTTCCCAACCCACAGGGGAAGACCTCACTGGCTCCAGGCAAGCCCCCCTCCCCCGGATGCAAGGCCAGCAGGACACCCCCTTCCCCGCTCACCGGAGAGCCTGGCTTCTGCCCCTGCTCCTCCTGCCTGTCCTCGGCAGCAGAGGCCCCTCCGGGCGCTTCTTCCGGCGCTGGGGAGGGCGAAGGCTGTGGCTGCAGCTCATCGTCCTCGCTGGCAGCCCCAGAGTCCTCTTTCCCCGATTCTGCCTGGTTGTCCTCTTCCTCCTGGGAAACAGAGAGGAAATGCCCACAGACTAAGGCACGGTGGCCTTGCGTGACCAAATTTCCCCCGCAGCCCAGCGCCCCATCAGGGCATGCTATCGTCCTCCACATCAGAGCGCTGAAGGGGACCTTGCAATGAGGAAACACTCAGGGGGGAGACGAAGAGGGGCAGGGTTGTCATCATGGGGGGATTTCAGTTATACTGACTGGGTCACAACTGCGGCTCTGCTCAGGAAAAAGAGACCGGAGCTCACCTGGACAGTCTCGGTCACATTTTCAGTGGCTTCTGGCACGGGGCTGCTTCCTCCAAAGAGGCTGGAGATGGTGTTCCCAAGTTCTGCCAGAAAGAAGCGCATGTCAGAAGCAGTCCCGGGACGCGCACAGCTCTGCACGGAGGACACCGCCCACCGCCTCCCTCTGGGCACCTCTCAGTCCAAGTGGGAAAAGGCGGCCAGGTCCCCTCTGTCCCTCCAGGGGGCAGCACTGCACTGCCCTCAGCACTCCACACAGCTCCATCCTCACAGGCACAGAAGCACTGCCGCACCTGCACAGGGGTGCCCTGGCAAATGTGGCGGAGAAAGAGCCAAGGGCGAAGGGGGGGGGAGCCCATGGCCTTGTCCCAGGCACTCAGGCCAACGCCGAGAACGGGGAGCGACCGGCCACACACCGGGGGGGGACTTACTGGTCAGCGTGGACTCCTCCTCGGGCTTGTCTTCCACAACAGTCTCAAACACGGACTCCACCTGGAAGGGGGCACAAAGCAGAGTGAGGCTGGGCGGGGGGGGGGGAGCAACGAAGCTGGAGGCGCCAGGCACGGGGCGGCACTTACGCGGTCAAGGCTCAACACGCCACTCTCGTCCATGTTGAAGTGAGCCTTGATGCCTTTGGACTCATAGTCCAAGTGCTTCTTGAAGCTCTCCCCCACACCGAGCAACTTCACCCTCGTGAGATTCAGGGATCCAAACGCTCTGTGGAGATCAGCACAAGGGTGACCGTGGGACCGGGCACGCCACAGAGCCTTCCGGCCACCCCCTCGCTCTGCTCTGGGCCTCCAGCTCGGCAGCACCACGGTGGCTGGCCAAGGCTGCCAATCCCGGACTCTTTTCTGGACTGCCTGTCTGCCAGGGGGCTGGAGGCACGTCCGGGAAGCCAACCTCAAAAGCTGAACTCCAACCTGAAGATTCGTGAGCGCAAGGACAGCCCCGCCAGTGCGGAAGTCCACCTGCTGACCGAGGCTGGTGCAACGTCAGAACAGCACCACGCCAGTGTGCCCCAGGCGCTGGGGCAACTATTGCCAGAGAAAGGCTCTCGCCCAGCGGCTGCCCCCTTCTGAAGCAGCCACCTGTCTCCCTTCACGCAAGAGGGTCCCCCGTCATCGCTAGGTACAGCAGCCATAAGGAAGAGAAAGGAGGACGAGGAGTCTGCTGCTACGCCTGGCCCACAACTGCACTCACCGCAGGTCATCCTCGCTCAGGAAGCCCATGTCTGCGTAGTTGACGTGGAACTCAAAGTCGTCCGTGTAGCGGTTGAAGGTGATGACCTTGCGCTGGGGATAGGGAGCCATGCGCTGGAACAGGATCCGCCGGTTGTGCTTCAGGCTTCTGGATTTGTCCTCCTCCTCCACCTCCCGGGTGAACTCAACCTTGGGCCGGGGGGGCAAGCAAACTCTGTATCGCTCGACAGACCCCAGCCCAGCCCTGGTCACCACAGCATCCCACAGGAAGTGGGGGGGGTTGGGGCTCCAGGGGCCGTGCAGCTGCCTGGCTTGGTCTGGGGAAGAAGGGTGCACAGCCAAGCCCCTGGGCGCAACTGGTAGCCGGAGTGCCCAGCCTGCCATTGCCGGACAGCCGTGCTGCAAGTGCTCTGTCGGCACGCAAGAGAGCAGTGCTGTTCTCCAGAGGCTCCGCCTATAGCTCGGTCGGGGGCCCCCTCCAGCCTCTTGTCATACTCTAGCGCCCACAACAAGCCACAGCTCACCTGGATGGGGAAGACGGCGGCATCGCGGACAAGGAACGGCTTCACCTTGAAGGCCTTGCTGAGGGCAGCTGCCTGGTAGACGGCGCCCATTGCGGCTGCTTCGTCGGCATTGATGTTCTTGCTCAGCTCCTCCCTAAGGATGTCAACCGGGGGGGGGGAGGGAGTTACACGCACTCTCTGCTTTGACCAGGAAGGAGGGAGGGGCGCGAAGAGGTGTGGGGGAGGCCACCTGAGCACTTACTTGCCAACGGCTTTCAAAAGAAACTCCTGCACCTTTGGCACTCGAGTAGCACCACCAACGAGGATCACCTGGTCAATTTCGCTCTAGGAATGGGAGAAAGGTTCACAGAAGCTCTCAGAAGCGGAACCAAGAGGAATCGGGAGTGCAGCAAGTCATTGCCTCAGCAGCCCCCCACCGCACCATTTATCCAGCTGTGGATGGTCCCCCCCCCAGCGCACACCTGCACCTACCAGGCTGATCTCGGCACTGCTAAGCGCCTGCTGCACAGGGCCTGCCACACGCTGGAACAGGTCTACGCACAGCTCTTCGAACTCCTGCCGCGAGACCTTGGCCTTGAAGTCGATGTCGTCCAACAGCCCCTCCACCTACGAAGGAGAAGAGAAGAGGTCAGCAGAGCCGTGTCACATGCAGCGTGTCTCCAAACCCCTCCCTGCCCAAGGACAGGAGCACCCCCACCCTCTTCTCCAGATCACAACTCCCCAGAAACTCCTGTGCAGGCTCCGCAGCCAAAACGGCCCAGCAGCATCTTCAGGTCGGGCAAGGAACATTTCCCCTCCCGCATCTTGGGGTGCCACACCAGACGAGCCTGAGCTGAGTGGGGGGCCAAGGGGCAGAGCTGGTGCCAGGCAGCACCCTCCATTCTCTACCCTGTATCTGTGGGGTGGCGTCTCCCCCACCCCACCCAAAGAGGCACCCCAGGTGGCCTAAGAGGGTTGGCACTGGGCTAACGGAGGGGGTCGTGCGCTCCCGTGCTGAGCAGTTTGCACGCAGGTGTCTGAGGCGCTGCCTGCCTCAAAAGGCATTCCTCCCCCACCCCCTCCAAGCAGCCTACCTGGGCCATGTGGTCAGCGTTGGCACTCAGCACCGTCTTGAGGCGGTTGGCTTCCTTCAGCAGCTTGGCCATCGCCCGCAGGTTCTTCCGAACGTCTTTGGACGGGTGCTTTTCGTTGAAAAGTTTGGCCAGGTGGTCCCGGAGGCGCAGCTCCATCTCGAGCCCTCCCAGCGTGCGATCAAAGCTGAGCCAGAAACAGGCAGTGGAGGCAGATGCTTCAGCCAGCGCGAGAGCCCCGAGCACGGCCTGCGCGACCCCTGCTCCCCTGGAGGCAGAGGCTGGAGGCTGCACTCCTCACCTCCACCCCGCCTGCCTTAACAGCACAGACCCTCCTCCGTCCCGATTCCCCAGCCGACGGAGGCCAAATCCCTACCCGACTCCACGAATCTGCAGCTGCGGCTGGGTCCCCGAGTCCTTGGTTTTCACTGCCTGATAGGTCACGATGGTGCACACGGTGCTGCCAGCTCCCATGTCGTAGAACATGATGTTCTGCAAGGGAAAGAGCTGCAGCTCAGGCCCCTGGCTTTGAACAACCCACTTAACTCTCAACCTTCTCTCATCCCACTCGGAACAGAAAAAAGAACACTCTGAAGTGGGCTGCGGAACACGTCGGCTTTTTCACACAGCCATGGATTCAGACAGGACCACAGAAGTGTAACGGGTTGAGCTGGGGAAGCAAGGTAGACGTGCACCGCCCCCTCCAACCTTGCACACCTGGACTGTCGCATTGATGTCCTTCCTCCGGAACACTCCGTAGTTCAAAGCCACAGCGGTGTTATCATTGATAAGCTGCAGAACCTTTAGATCTGCCATTTGTGCCGCATGGAGGACAGCCCGCCTCTCTGCCTGGTTGAAGTAGGCCGGGACGGTGATCACAGCATCCTTGACGGGCTGCTCTGCTCAGCAAAGGAAGGGCAGCAGCATGTTAGCGCCTTTTAAAACGTTGCTTCTTCACTTGCCCAACTCTATCTCACCCCAACCTAGAGAGAAAGGGACGTTGCTGAATCCCAGAATCAATTCCAACCTGCAAAGTCTTCTGCCAGTGCCCGAGAATAATTCAGGACCATGCCCAGAATCTCTTCAGGAGTATACTGTATTTTGCTGCAAAAAAGAATCAGAGCATAAAAGCCCCCGAGCTGGGAAATGCAACAAGCGGCAGATATCTCCGAAATCAGTCAGAGAGAGACAACCTGGCCTGAGCCAGGGACAGTTTTGAGGATCTGCCTCAGAGAAGGGAACGGAACATCTTTCCCACTGTGCCCCCCCCCTTTGGGCATGGATGGGCATTTCTGCCAGAGGCACATACCTGGCTGCAAGCCAAACGAGGTGTTTGCCCAACCAGCCTCTTGCAGCAGCATTCTGGTGACACCCACAAAGGTGGCCCACCTTCCCCTGTCCAGCTAGCCCCAAACTGGCCACTCACTCTGACAGCTTGAACATCACTGTGCCCCTCCTTGCATCTTTCACCAGCTCGTGCTCTGGGAACCGCGACTGGTACTGGGCCACCTGGGGGTTCTCCATGTGCTTGCCCAGAAGATCTTGGAAGTACCAGAATGTCAGCTTTGGGCTCTTGACGGCCTGTGGAAGAGGATGGTCACCCGCATCCCCACTTCTTAAGCAGTACAGCCCCTTTCCCTTCTCACCACTCAGCGCAAAAAACAGCACACACCGACACTGACAGCCCTGCACCACAATGGACTGAATTGCATGCCAAGCAGAGCAGCCCTTCGCAGTCCCTTTTGCCGGGCCAAATAAGAACTTTTTTGCCTGCCAGCTCCCATGGAGTCAAAGCATGGGAATGTGTCGCTCAGGGTGTGCGCTCCAAAGACATGACCCCAGAAGCACGAGAGCCCTCTTCTGCAAGCATGCGCACTAAGCTCCTGAAGAGGGCGGTCCCAACACATCCCCAGCCGCAGAGCATGTGCTCCGGCAACTACCACTGGGGTGAAGAAAGGCAGGGCACAGAGATGGCAGCCAAAGCTGCTCCATCTTCAGAGTGAGTCAAGGTGCCTGGGCCTCCAGAAAGAACGTGTTACTGGGGTCTAGCACTTACCATTCCCACAGCACTGTCCCCAAAGAAGCGCTCGTTCTCCTTTAGGGCCACAGCCACGGGCGTCTTCCTCCGAGACTCCCTAAAGCAAGGAGGGAGGTTACACTGAAAGCCTTTGCTGGGGTGGGGGCCAGGCACAGACTCATGGCATTTCCATGCCTGGATCTTGGAAGGGAGCAGGTGACAGCCTCTGGCCAGATGCTGCCTCATAAGACATCACGCTGTGGATGGGGGAGGCTGATGCTGTTGGGCAAACAGGAGACCCAGACCTCTCCTCCCAGCAATTTCACAGGGCAGCAAGGGGAGGACACACCAGTTCTTCTGACAACTGAGCTGCTTATTTGTCCCTGTCATGTTTGCAAAGACAGAACGTGACTTTTTTTGTGCTTCATCCATGCTGAGGCTTCTGCTGCTCCTTCCGGTCACCAAGTTTCCTTTTACTGGAAAGATATACAAAGACCCAAGAAAGAGCTGCTGCTGCCTCTGCTGAGAGTTGGGTCAAGAGTACTCACTTGTTCAAGACTATTTCCATTGGGACCCCCGGCTTGACAATGGCTATCTTCAGAGATTCACTTCCCAGGTCCACCGACATCACGGCCAGCGACTCTATAGCACAAGAGTGGCATGTGTCAGTCAGACCTGCTGCCAGGAAGAGCCCCACCGTCACCACTGAGGAAGAGCCTCACCAGACGATGCTCCCCCTCTCCCGCCGCTCTCCTCAAGGTTTCTGCCTGGCTGCTGAGGTTGAAGACTCGTTTTATGTCATCAGCACATGCCTTGCTTATGTTTACACAGTCTTAGATTTAATCTCTCCCACCACAGACCAGGTTTATCACAGAACCAGCTATAATTAGCTGAAACCGACATCTAAAGCTGAATTCTAGTTTAACCCCAGGCATCAAAAGCCAGCCTAGACACAGGTGGATCACAGCACACCTGCAGATCACTGACGTGGAACTCCGCAGCCTCCTATTTTCTGCTTCTGGGGAGGCAGCCCTGCTGGAAAGGCCACGCAGACCTCTTATCTCCCCCGCTCCCGCTGCCCCCCAGCACCTGAGAGCAGCCTGCCTTTGCCAGGGAGGCTCTTCACGCTGCGGCCCAGGACTTGCTGTCACCCTCCCCATGAATCTACACGATTCCCTCGAAACCAGCAGCAGCCTCAAGCCGGACCCCCCGCGCAGGACAGGCGCCTCCCCGGCAGGCACGACCCCCCGCGCCTACCTGGGCAGGGCGGCAGGGCGGCCAGCAGCAGCAGCAGCAGCAGGAGCGGCGGCGGCAGGGCGGTCAGGGGCGCTCCCCGGGGCGCGCGGGCCATGCTGGGCTCTGGCGGCGCGGCGGCTTCGGCGGCGGCTCTTCCTTCCTTCCTTCCTTCGGGCGCTGCGGGAGAGGGGGGAGGGGGAGAGGGCGCGCGTGAGGGGGCGTCGTCGTCCAGCGAGTGGCCCCCCTCGCGGCGCAGCGGCCGGGCCCGGCGCCCTCACCTGCTCCGGCTCCCGGTCCTGCTCGCGGCTCTGGTCCGGCCGGCGTCGCTGGCGCTGCTCGTTCGCTCTCCCGATGCGCGCACTCGCCCCGCCCCCGCGCGGACGCGGCGGCAGCTGATTGGCGCGCCCGCCCGCCCCGCGCGCTCCCATTGGACCACGTCTCGGGCCGACCCGGCAGTCGCCCGCCCTCTGGGGGGCCCCTCCGGAAGGGCGCCTCTGAGCACATGCAGACGCCGCGGGCCGGACCCGGCTCGTCAAAGAAGGCCCTCTTCCCACAGTGGTGCAGCCCTGCTCAACTGACCGCCCTCGGCTGGCTGGTGGGCCCTAGCGGAGGCCGGGGGGGGGGAGCGCCGGTGCTCAGAAGTACTCTGCGCGTGCGCACGCGAGGGGGCGTGTTCCGGGAGCTCGAGTCCAGGCCGCACGGTAGTCCATCAAAACTACAGGTCCCAGCAGCCCCCGCGCGGCGCAGGAGGGACGCGGGCTGATCACATGACCTCCCCGGCCGGGCCTGCCAGTCAAGATGGCCGCCTACCTGCAGTGGCGACGCTTCGCCTTCTTCGACCGGGAGGTGGTGAAGGAGCTCGATGGCGGCGGCGCGCCCATCCTGCTGCCGCCCGGCATCACCGTCTGCGACTCGGGCCGGGGCAGCCTCGTGTTCGGAGATATCCTCTGGGGCGCGGCGCGGCTTTGGGAGGGGTGCTGGGCGCACGCCTGGCTTGGAGGCCGCCGTGGCGAAGGCGCCTCTGAGCGAGTGCAGAGTGCCTTTGCCCTGACGGCTGGGTAGCTCCGGCACGCGCGGCTGCGGCCCAGTTCCTGCAGGCTGGATCCCTGGTATCCCTCCGCCTGCGCTCTGAGGGCGCTTCGACCTGCCTGGAAGGAGCTGCCGTCTTTATACGAACCTCACAGCAGCCTTGCTGCTTTCGCGTTTCTCCCCCCTCCCTTCTCCTCCGCTCCCGCAGTTTGAGGCGCTGTGAGGGATTGGGGCCCCTCGGCTCAGGCACCTAGATTACGGAATGGCTTCCCTAGCAAGGTGTGCCCAATAGTCTCACTGCCCACCCACTCTCAACAACTCTCCAGGTCTTTTAAAGTGGGATCTTTAAAATCTGGTTTTGTTCTGCTCGACTTGTGCTACTAATCTATATTCATGTACTATCACTAGACTTAAACGTTGGGTATCTTGCGTACCTATCTGTGCAGAAAGGGTATGAGCAATTAACATATGAACTAATTAAAGGCCGTTTGGTCAGTGCCTGAATGCAAGGCTGCCTGGGAAGCCTGCGCATGCTGTCATGAGTTCTATAAGCATTATGCCCATACTTTATGAATTTACTGAGTCTTTTTGCATCTGCTGCTCTCTTATACTGAACGCCCTTAACGAAGGCATACATATAGAAGGCCAGGTGTGGATTTTGCCACGCTCCCTCCAACTCAGCAACTTCCAAGCTTATAAGCTGCGAGTGACACACCTCTATCAGCTGAAGCAGCACAGCATCTTGGCCTCTGTTGGGGAGGATGAAGAAGGTATAAATCCCTTGGTAAGTCCATGGAAGGAGAAAGACGCCACCCTGTTTTTCATCTGATTAGTCCATTTCGTGAGATTTATTGCAATGTGTCACTTGTGATACAAGGGCTAGAAAAAGCCCAAGCGCTCAGGTGCCTGACACCTGTTGTGCCAGCATTGTACACCACCTGGATGGAATGCTGTTTCTTGGGTACAGGCTTGCTCTGTTTGCCCAGTGAGCGTTTTCTACTTGTGTTTTGTTTTTTGTTTTTCTGTAATATTACTTGTACTTTGCATTTCAGTAAGGACACTCGATGGTTTAGGAGTAAATGCAATTTACGTACAGGTAGATAGAGGATCTCTTAGCCAGACGTTCAAAATTCAGCCATTTTTGTCCAAATTTTTTTTTAAACTTTTCTGTAGTATGAACACTAGAAGGTCTTGTGCTCATTCTCAGGTACAGGCTGTAAGTTCTATCCTCTGCTCTGTAGTGTGTGCCCACACAAACATTGCTGATTTGAGTAGTTTGCCCTTCAGTGGTCTTCTGCTTAGGGTAGCCCTCAGGAATGTACACGTGACCGTAATTTTCACAGTAGCTGTAACCACTGGGTGGAACCCATGGCTTACTCTCCAAAATCAAAAGGGGTAAACCAACATGGCTGCTTCACCAGTTCTCACTAGATGTATGGGGAGTAATTATGGCAAACTACCTGAGTTGGCCTTGTCATAATTTCCAGGTCAAAGTCTGGAATCTAGAGAAACGGGATGGTGGAAATCCACTGTGCACAAGGATTTTTCCTGCCATACCGGGCAACAAGCCCACCGTTGTGTCATGCCTCGCAGTTCACGAGAATCTCAACTTCATGGCGATTGGTAAGCAGAAGCAAACTTGCTGCTGTGAGTTTCAGATGTTGGGAAGCTAGCAGGGTTTAATGAGAGAGGCTTGTGTAGAGGCTGGCTTTGGTTCGGGGGGAATCATCCTTCAGCTTTACATGCTGATCTCCTTAAACATTTGCCTTGTTGGATTATTGAGCATTGGCAGAAAACAGCAGCTGTACTTAGGATTGTGATATGGTATTGTTTCTGTTTCCTTCTGTAGGCTTTGCCGATGGGAGTGTTGTGCTCACAAAAGGGGACATCACAAGGGATCGGCATAGCAAGACACAGATCCTTCATGAAGGAAGTTACCCAGTTACAGGTCTTGCCTTCCGCCAGTCTGGCAAAACCACTCACCTGTTTGTTGCCACAACTGAGAACATTCTGGTAAGCTGCTGAGTTCGCTGTGATGGGGGCCCCAAGGAGAATAGTGTGGCCCTCTTGTGCCCCTGCTTCTGACTTGGCTGCGGCTGGCCAGCGTGCATCAGTGTGGCTTCCTCCTATTGGCTCTGCAGTGTTACACGCTTTCGGCGAAGGACTCCCCAGAGCTGGAGCTGGACACCCGTGGCTGTGGGCTGCGCTGCTCCACGCTCAGTGATCCCTCCCAGGACCTCCAGTTCGTTGTGGCGGGAGATGAGTGCGTGTACCTGTACCAGCCGGATGGCCGGGGGCCCTGCTTTGCCTTTGAGGGGCAGAAGCTGATTGCTTGCTGGTATCGGGGCTACCTCGTCACTGTGTCGAAGGACCGGAAGACGTCTCCAAAGTAAGCTGCCTTGAGACAGGTGACCCCATTTCATTGCTTGGTGTGCAAAGTGGCCGGATCTCGTTGACATTTTTCTTGGCCTGAAATCCCCCATCCACAACAAGAGTGCTCTTTCTAGCTCTGCTTGTCAGATTTCCATGAGCGTGCTGGGTGGGATTCAAGAACCCAAGTGCTATCTAGTGGGACAGAGACAGACCTGTGGTCTGCCTAGTTTGGCGCCCTGTCTGTCAGCACTGGGCACCTACAAGTAGGAAGTTTGGCACACAGCCGTCGTCCAGCCTCTGTCAGTCAGGGAAGTTCATTAAAAACGAAGGCTGTTTTCTTGGTCACTGGGCATAGTCACCTCTGATGTAATGGGCTCCTTCTTAGGAGGCCAACTGCCAATCTCCCGCAAAGCCATTGCTGAGAAGCATAAGGACCGCTGCCTTAGCTGCCAGAGCAGTTGAGCACTACTGTCATTGTAGCAGTAAGCTGGGCAAGAGATAGAAGGAGCCGTTGCTGGAAGGAGAGGGATTTATATGGAAGCCTCTCTCTTACTCCTCTGAGAACACGCACCCTCCCCTGTCCAGCCGATCCTCATTGGTGCGGGGAGTGAGCAGGATCTGCCTGTGCTGTGACACGGAAATTCCTGTTCTTCACGATTGCTCTTCCTCTGCTTTCCAGATCTGAATTTGCTGGGGGTGACCCACAGAATTCTGACAAGCAGATCCTGAACATTTACGACCTGGGCAACAAATTCATTGCTTACAGTTCTGTCTTCGACGACGTGGTGGATGTCCTGGCTGAGTGGGGGTGCCTGTACGTGCTGACCAGAGATGGGAAGCTCCACGCACTGCAGGAGAAGGACACACAGACCAAGCTTGAGGCAAGGGCGTGTGCGCCGGTGGTTCCCCCGTCGGCTCCTGCTCTGCCACGGCTGTGCCTTCTTGAGCGCCGCTTTAATAAGTTGCTGCTTCTCTTCCTGCCCAACAGATGCTCTTCAAGAAGAACCTGTTTGAGATGGCCATCAACCTGGCCAGGAGCCACCACCTGGACAGTGATGGGCTGTCCGAGATCTTCCGCCAGTACGGAGACCACCTGTACAACAAGGGCAACCACGATGGTGCCATTCAGCAGTACATCCGGTAGGTGAAGCCCTAATGCGTGGCAGGGACAGGGGTGGGCCCTCCATGCCACCCTTGGAAGGAAGGGCTGTTGCCTAACCTGCAGACCACGGCATATCTGGGCCACGTGCCACTGTTCTCGCAGGCTTCCTCTTGCATGTTTTTCCTTGTTGGTGCAGTTAGGGAAAAACAGGCATGCATTCAGCTTTGCAACCCCAGCTGAACTCTGTGAACCGCACTGTGCACAGTTGCATCAAAACCTCCCTGGATTCCATGGGTGAGGGTTTTTTCCCCTCTTGCCATGACACTACTAGGGGGTCCCCAAAGCTTTGTGGGGAGCTTAGAGATGTGTGGAAGCGACGTCTGCATAGCTCATGTGGAGGGCAGTGGTGCTCTCGCTCGCTGTGCTTGTAGGCAGGTAAGGGGGGTGTTGATCTAAGTTCCTGCCATGTGCAAATTTAAATTTACCTGCTTTCCTTGTATCCTCCCGTGAGTTTGTCACTTGGCTTGTTTGTGCTGTGGCACTGCTGCTGTCCTCCCCTTTTCACAACCTTCAGGGACTCCTCTCGGAGCTTATGACTTGGGGCTGAGAGATCTGCACAGGCACCCCCCCTCCCCCACTGCTGGGCTTCTGGCAGCCAGGGCCAAGGTCTTCACAAGCCCATTCTCTCTTCAGCACCATTGGGAAACTTGAGCCTTCCTACGTCATCCGCAAGTTCTTGGACGCGCAGAGGATACACAACCTGACTGCATACTTGCAGATGCTGCATGTGCAGTCGCTGGCCAACGCGGACCACACAACCCTGCTCCTGAATTGCTACACCAAGCTGAAGGACATCTCCAAGCTGGAGGAGTTCATCAAAGTACAGGTGAGGCAAATGGGCACCCTGGCTCTGTCCCTTGCCAGGTGAAGCTGCGGGGCCTGCAGACTCTCTGCTGAAGGGGCTGGGGGTGTCGGTCTGGGTCCTCTGCCAACAACTCCCCTGCTGCCTGCCTGCCTCCCTCCCTCCCTCCCTTGCAGACGAGCGAGCGGAAGGTGCACTTTGACGTGGAAACAGCCATCAGGGTGTTGCGCCAGGCAGGCTGCTACTCCCATGCCGTGTACCTGGCAGAGAAGCACCTGCACCACGAGTGGTACCTCAAGATCCAGCTGGAGGACATAAAGGTAGGAGCTGCCCCTCTGCTGGGACGTTGCCTTGAGCAGCCGGGACTGACTTTGTGAGGTGCGTTTCAGTATTTTCTGGAGGACAGCTGGGTTGCTACTCTGCTGCAGCAGCTACCTCTCATTCTGGGAACGTGGTTTCGGTGTACTTCTGGCTTCCGAAATGGGGAATAACGTCTGCATGTTCTCACCGTGGAAAGGCGTTTGTCTAGCACAGGCCTGGAGAGCTTTGTGGGTCCCTTCTTGCTACTCCCTGCTTGGCTCATTCACGTGCTCTGAGGCTGTTTAGAAATCCTCCCTTAACAGTTCCTGCTTCTCCTGGGCTCGATACTGTGGATCTGTGTGACTCTCTGTGCCTTGGACTTCCCCTGGGAGCTCATTCAGCTGTCCTGGGGAAGGACACCCATGTCACATGGTCCTTCTCGGCTGCAGAACTACCAGGAGGCCCTGCGCTACATCGGCAGGCTGCCCTTTGAGCAGGCGGAGAGCAACATGAAGCGCTACGGCAAGATCCTCATGCACCACGTCCCGAGCGAGACGACGGAGCTGCTGAAGGTCCTGTGTACGGATTACCAGCCTGTGGGGGATCGCGAGGGCCCTGGAGCCCTGGAGGGCAGGAAGGTACGGGCCGGGTGTTGAGCCTGGTGGAGGGAATGGCTGGGCCGGCTTGTGGTCGGAATTGTTCTGCTTCTCAGAAGCAGAGATTACAAGTAGAATGGATGGTCGTCGGTCCCAAAGGACTCGCAATCAGAAAAGATGCAGAATGGAAGACGCTTTCCCCAGCCACGTGCTGCAAGGGTTGCCCAGACAGGAGGGGTTAACCTCTGCCCAGGGTTTCTGCTGCTGACAGGCGAAGGGGCTGAAGGGATCGCTGGTATTGCACGAACATGATCAAGTGAAACCGAGGCTAGGGCGAGTCAGTAGGGGGACCTGGCTGGGCCTGCAGAGGTTGGTTCGTCAGAATGCTGGAGATGGCAGGGTTGCCTCTTGCCCACCTGCTGCCCAGTGAAGCTGCCATGCTCTCCTGCAGTGTCATTCGCTGTTCCTTTGGGTGCCCCGAGTGTGCTGAACGGCTTTGCCTTGCGCCTGGAGCACCTGGGGTTTAGGGGACCGCTGTGGCGTGGAAGATGCTCAGAGTGGCCGCTTGGACTTTCCTCGCAATGCAGGCGAACCCGGAAGAGTTCATCCCCATCTTCGCCAACAACTCCCGGGAGCTGAAGGCCTTCCTGGAGCACATGTCCGAGGTGCAGCCCGACTCGCCGCAGGGCGTCTACGACACGCTGCTGGAACTCCGGCTCCAGAACTGGGCCCACGAGCAGAATCCCCAGGTGCGCCGGGGTCTGGGTGCCTGCTGGGCGCGCCTGTTGCTGGCCTGCAGGTGGGCAAGGGGCCTGGCAGTCGTGGCCAGAGAGGGGAACCCGCTTAGCCTGCGGGGCTCTGGCTCACAGAGAGGGGTCCTGCCCCTGGGCTGGGCACGGCTCCCCCTGAACGGTGTCTTTGCCCGGCTGTGGGCTCCCTGCAGGTCAAAGCGAAGTTGCACAGCGAGGCCATTTCCTTGCTGAAGAGCGGCAGGTTCAAAAGCGTCTTTGACAAGGCCCTGGTCCTCTGCCAGATGCACAGCTTCAAGGACGGGATCCTGTACCTGTACGAACAGGGCAAGCTGTGAGTGGCAAGGAGCTGGGGAGGAGAGGCGGTGGGCTCCTGGCACGTCCAGGGGTGGCGTATGGAGCCAGGCGGGTGCCCTGAGCCCCTCCCCTTTCCTTTGCCCTGCCCAGCTTCCAGCAGATCATGCACTACCACATGCAGAACGAGCAGTACCGGCAGGTGGTGGAGGTCTGCGAGCTGTACGGGGACCAGGAGGCCTGCCTCTGGGAGCAGGCGCTGGGCTACTTCGCCCACAAGGAGGAGGACTGCAAGGAGTACGTCGCGGCGGTGCTCAAGCACATCGAGACCAAGAACCTCATGCCGCCCCTGCTGGGTGAGGTGGGGGGCTGGGTGGGTGGGTGGGGCCGGCCTGGCTCGGGGCTGCTTCTGAGTTGGGGGAGAGAGAACAGGAGCGGGCTGGGACTGGCCCTCTCGCCTGGCCTGTTCTGGAAGATTCTGCAGGGAGGAGCCATCCAGCTGGAGGCCCACAGGTGGGTATAAGTGCAATTGACTTCTCATCTGCCCACACCAAGAGCTCTGGACAGGACACCAAGGCTTTTAAGAGTCCCATGAATGCAGCTAATTAACATCTCCATTAAAACCTCATATACCTCGTATTAAAACTGGCCTCTGAGAGAAGTGAGCAGAGACTGATTTGTAGGTCTCTCCCCCCCCCCAAGCCCATCCTCCTGCAGAGCAGCCTGAGGACATCAGAGCAGCAGGAGGCAGCAGTAGGTGCCCCAAGCAGGTGGTAAACTTCCCAGAGCCCGATGGGGCCCTGCAGTCTTCAAGACCCCCACCTGCACCCTGGGCTTGGATAGGAGGCGATGGCACACGGGAGCAGACTGGGTTGTGCGAGACACCAGAGGCTGCCGGCTCAGGCCTGTCTCTGATCCCAGGGGAAGGTCCGGTGTTCAGCTGCTCCGGCCATGCCCTTCGGGGGTGGGACTGGCACCTAAGTGCAGGAAAAGCCGCTTGAGGTGTGCTGCTCCACCGGGCCCTTCCTCCTCTGAGGGGACGACACCTGTGCCTTGTGCGAGGGCTGGAGCATCCTGGCAGGCAGGGCCGGCCCCTCCCGCTCTGCTTCCTCCCTGACCACAGGTCGCCTCCCCTTGCAGTCGTGCAGACCCTGGCCCACAACTCCACAGCCACGCTGTCCGTCATCAAGGACTACCTGGTCAGCAAGCTGCAGAAGCAGAGCCGGCAGATCGAGCAGGATGAGCAGAGGATCCAGAAGTACCGAGAGGAGACCAAGAGGATCCGCAAGGAGATTGAAGAGCTCAAGACCAGGTAGCCACCTCGGCCCGCTGCTGCTGGGCTGGGCTCTGCCGCGGTGTGCTTGGCGGCCAAGTGAGCCAAGCCTCCTGTTCCAGCTTGAGCAGCGAAAGAGACATCAGCAGGCACTTTGCTGTCAGCCAGAGTCATGACCCTGCCATTCGGGGGGAAGGTAGTGGTACATGCAGAGGGTGCAGCTGATGTGCCAGAGCTGGCACCTGTGTCTGCATGGGACCAGTGTAGGCTTGCATTGGAGGGGGTCCAGGCTGTGCCTGGAGCAGGAGGGGAAACCTGGCTGTCCACACAAGCTGTGCCCTGGGGCACTGGCGGTGGTCCCACCCCCCGGCCTCCTCCCTGCAGCCTCCCCCACGTGCCTCTCTCCCTTAGTCCCAAGATCTTCCAGAAGACCAAGTGCAGCATCTGCACCAGCGCCCTGGAGCTGCCCTCGGTGCACTTCCTGTGCGGCCACTCCTTCCACCAGCACTGCTTCGAGAGCTACTCGGAGAGCGGCTCTGAGTGTCCCACCTGCCTGCCCGAGAACCGCAAAGTCATGGACATGATCCATGCCCAAGAGCAGAAGCAGGACCTGCACGACCAGTTCCAGCACCAGGTACGGCCTGATCCTGGCTCAGGGTCACGTCAAGGGCATCAGCCTGGACCATTTGCCCGGCCTCACCGTCCTGTCCTTCCCTCTTCTGCAGCTCAAGTGCTCCAACGACAGTTTCTCGGTGGTGGCGGATTATTTTGGTCGGGGCGTCTTCAACAAGCTCACCCTCATCACAGACCTTCCTCCAGGCAAATCGGTGGCCGCCCTGGATGCTGGCTTGCAGCGCGAGCTGCTGATACACACGAAGCGGAGCACTTAGGCTGCGGGGGGTGGTGGTGGTGGTGCACTGGGTCTCTGGGGGGGGGGGGGGCGCCCAGGACATGTGAATAGAACTGTTCTTGCCAATGGAAGTCTTGAACCAGCAGCACCAGGAGTTGGGCCAGAACCTCTTGGGCTGGTTGTGCAACTGCCACAGAGAACCATTGGATGAAACGTTCTGCACTTCAAGCGAGGTCAGAGTTGCAGCTTGGCTGTGCAGGGCACCTTCCCCCCCCCCCCGCTGTTCCACCAGTTCTGCCTTCACTGCCAGGGACTGGCTTTTGGGGGCACCACCCGCACCCAGAGAAGATGTTCCCAAATGAGGGGCTTCTACAGACAATACAAGGTGCAGACTTGCTGCTGCTTTTTGAAGCCACTTGCCCAGGAATTTGCAGCTGGTATATAGGACGCCCGTCTCCCTGTTGGGCCTCCTGCAGGCTGGATGTGGCAACAAAGTGCAGGGTGGAGTTGGGTCCTTGGCTGTTCCTGCAGCTCCTGTGTGTTCAGGCTGAGCTTTGAGCAGGGCCATCAGCAGCCAGTTGCCTCCTCACCTGGTGGGCCGGAGCGGCTTGCATTCTGGCGCTGGAAGACTGTTCCTTGGGGTGGGGAGGGGCAACCACTAGCCTCCCTGTCTTGAATGTATTCCTCTGCTTGGAAAGATGGTTCTCCTTGTATTATAAACTGCATGGAATCGCTGCATGGAGTCCTGATGTGGTTCTTTCTCAGCAATCTTTGCGGTAGGGGAGGCTGGCTGGGAGGGGCTCATTTTCTGGTTATTTCTCCCTTCTGGCCCTTGCTTTAAAGCAAGCTCCCCTTTTCTATGCGAAGACCAGAGCACAGGAGCTGAGTCCCACGATCTGTTGTGGCCCAGAGCTTGCTGGCTTGCATGGAGCCCCCAGTCCTGCTCCTAAGAGAGGGGCGGGGGCGGGGCTGTTCAGCTTGGAGCTGGGCAGGGGCTCTGGGCTTCCACTGGCTGCTCCAGGGTGCGTGTCCCGACTGGAGAAGTTCAAGTGGCAGCGCGATGCCTGCGGGAGTCCGGCTGGGAGGTGGCAGCAGAGGGGTTAAGGGGGCGTGGCCCCGGCAAAGCCGGGTGTGTGGGCGGGGCGAGGGCCCGGCGGAAGTGACGGCGAGCAGGAGCGGGGACGTGTGCGCGAAGCGGCGATGAAGAGGCGCGCGGGGTGCAGCTGACCCAAGGAGGTTAGATTGACCTCCTTGAGCTGACCCTGCCCGGGAGCGCCGCCGCCGCCGCCACCACCACCACCACCACCACCACCACCATGAGCGCCCCGGGCCCGGCCGCGGTGAGTGTGCTCGCAGCCGATTGGCTCGTCTCGGGGGCGGGTTCCGCGCGGCCAGCCAGTCGGAATGACCTTTGCCCGGGCTGGTGACGTCAAGGGGACCCCCGAGCTGTGCGGTGACACAAGCGGCGGGGCTTCCCCTGCCGTTCCTTGAAGGAGCCCGCGAAGCGCCTCTTCCCTCCGGCTCGGCCCTTCAGGGTCCCCTCCACGAGCGCCTGGCGCAGCAAAAGGGGGCGCCGAGGCAAAGCGGTCGGGAGTCCGGCAGCCCCGCAGAAGCGCAGCCCCCCCCCGTCCCCCCCTTGCCTGCAAGCAGCGGGGGCCCCACCCCCCCCCCCCGCAGCCAGCGTCTCTGGCCACACACAGGTCGCCCCCTCCCCCGCTCTTCTTGCCACGGGCTTCTGTTGCAACTGGGCGCTCCGCTCCTTGCGCAGCCGGATCGCCGTAATCTGAGCTCTGCATCGGTGTAGAAACCGGCTCTTGTGCAACCCCAGAGCTTGCTGCATCGGGCCCGGGTGAGGCCAGGAGTAGGCGGGGCTCGCGACAGGCCCTCTTCGAGCCTCGCTGTGCACTTGCCCGGGCGGCTTTCCTCGCTCGTGCCGCTACCCCCCGCCCTTGCGCCAGCACACCTCCTGCCTCACTAGGGCTGCTGCTTCTGCTCGTCGCTTTGGCAGCATCTGGACACCTTAGAGCAGAGCGAGGGCCGGGGGGACGCTGCAGGGGTACACTGCACTGGGGCCTGGGGCAGCTCGGGCCTGCTCAGGCTGTGACCCAGACTGTCCGAAGGGCACTGCAGGGCTGGGGCCCACCTTCCTGGGCTTCTCTCCCAAATTGCGGCCACAGGGAATTCCACGTTCCCAGCCTGGCTTCTGTTCAGCAGTTGTGGTTCGGGGCTTTCTTTTTCCTGCACCTGCAGAATTGCCGTCCAAGCGCAGAATCTGCTGGTCTGGCCCCCTGAGAATGTCTGCTCTCTCCCCTTGCCAGATGCAGGCGCCTGCTGATCGCTTCGGTTATGTTTAGAGAGCAAGTGGAGGTTTGGACTGGGCTGTGCCTGGTGGGCCTCTTGCCCCTCCCGTGACTGCCTGACGTCTGCCCCCACCTGCCCCACTTGCCCACAGGTGTCTCATCTGGGTGCCTCTCCCCGTCTCTCGGGGTCTCTTGGTTTTGCCCATTTTGAAGATTCAGATTCTTTGGAAACCAGAATCTTGAATGCAGAACCGACTCCACAGAGGAAAGCTGGGCCTGTTCAGGGTGGATTGCAGGGGGCTTCCTGCATTCTGGTCTGAGAGATGCTGGTCTCTGTGCGGCTGGATTGTGTCGCCATCCCCCCCCCATTGAAAATAAGTGGGTCAGATGACTCTTGTTCACTTGCAAAAATGGCCCCACTGTGAGCTGCTTGGGCTGGAAGGTTGTCTTCCCTTTCCAATAACAGTTTTCTGTCGGTCCTGAGCAGCTCTTGCCAGCAACCTTGGCAGCTGCAGCCGCTTCCTGGCCTGGCCTGGCCGCCCCCGCCCACACCCTGTGCCCCTCCCACCCCTCCTTTCCTTATCTCCCATTCCAAGGCCCCATTCCAAGCTGGGGCCGGCTTGTGAAGGAGGGCTGGGCTGGTTCCCCGATCGCCCAGGGCAAGGCAGCAGCTCTTCCTCTCTCCTCTGACGAAGGCCAGGCGGTGGAGATGGCAGAGGTGGGGGTGCTGCTGCCGTGTTGTCAGGTAGGTGGGGGGGCCCTTTGGAGGGCCAATTGGAAGGTCTGCATCCGCTCTGCACTCCCAGTGTGTCTTGGCTCTGTCTGGATCCGAGGCCAGGACTCGATGCTCCCCCCCTCCCCGGTCCTGTTTGACATTTTTAAGGGTGAGGTTTGCGGCAGCCAGGAAGGCTTGCCCCTAGTCCAGACCTGAGCAGATTTGTCTTCAACCGAGCTGGTCAGGGCACCTGAGGGGTGTTGGTGTGCGTGCATGTCTTTGTGCTTCTCCCTGGGCCCAAGAGAGAACTCGTGGCAGCCCCTCCCTGCTGGGAAGTGGCTGCTCTGCCTTTGGCAGGAGGACCCCCCCACTTCTCCGCATGTCTGTGAGGGGGGATCTCCTTTTGCCCTCTCAGGCCTTCGGAGCTGAGAGGCCTCAGGCGGCAGAAACGGCATGAACACCCCCTCTGTGCATGGGGCCAAGGCAGGCTCTTGCCCCTCGGAGCCTCCAGTCCGAGGGAGGAAGGCAAGGGGGTGCTGGGCCGCTCAGGGGCACCTACGTGGGTGTAGCAGACGTGGCTGGTGGTGCCCGCCGGGTCCAGCCACAGCCTGCCCAGGGTGCTGCTGCTCTGCCCCTCGGCCTCAGCTGCTGGCTGCTGGGTGTTCAGCACCTCCTGGAGGGAGGGGTTTGCGGGGGGGGGAGACATTCCCTGCAGAGAAGTGTGTAACTGGAGGCGGCCCTGTTGCAGGAGAAGAATGGCCTCAAGCACCAGACGGTTCGTGTGGGGACCAGGAAGAGCCAGGTGAGCCCGACCTGACCTCCGTGCTCCTGCCGGTTGCCTCTCTCCGTTCTGGCCCTGAGGCTGTTGGCGAGGCCAGCAGCCCTCCCGACTCGGCGGGCTCTCACGGAGGCAGGGGCTGGCACCTCCGGCCACTGTCATGCTGCTGGACAACAGCCCAGGCTCAGCAGAGCCCGCCCAAGTCTTCCCCTGGGCTGCCCCGGCAGGATCAAAGGAGTGCATTGCAAAGGACTGGGGGAGGGAGGGAGGGAGGGAGGGGCAGGCAGGCAGCGAATGAAGATAAGGCTCCACCCTTGTGGTTATGGCCTAATCTGCACCTGCCGCCTGTTGCTGCTCCTGCAAATGGTGGCACCCCCAATGAACCCCCCCCCCAATCAAGGCTGCTCCGTGACAGGGGTGGGGGCCCTGGGAGTGTTTTGCGGAGGGTTGATGCTCGGCCCCCTTGGCCTTTCCCTGCTCCCAGCACAGCGTTGTCTGCTCAGCGTTAGGAACACGTGGGCCTGATCTGGTGGGGGGGGGGGTGTCTGAGACTGGCTCCTTGCGCCGGATCCTTTTCCCGCCGCCCCCAGATGCGGGGGGGGGGATCTAGAGGTGCGTAAGACACCAGTTGCGGAGCCTGCGACAGGCCGAACGGGGAGCTGGGCTTGGGAGTCTGCTGGGCATGCAGTGAGCCGAGCCACAGCAGCAGGTGTGGCCAGCCCTGGAGCGCCTGGGTCCTGGGTGGGAGGGCAGAGGTCCCGGCGCCCTGCCACAGCCTGTGCCTTCCCTCCTTCGCACTGCAGCTGGCCCGGATCCAGACCGACAGCGTGGTGCAGGCCCTGCAGGAGCGTCACCCCCACCTGTGCTTCGAGATTGGTGGGTGTTCGGGGGGAAGTGCTGTGCGGGGGGAGCCAGCCCTGGGGGGGGGGGCTCACCTACATGACAGGGGAAGGAGCCATCCCAGGGGTGGTGTGTTTTGGGACATTCCTTTCCTGTTTGCGCCCTGCGAGATGCTGGTTGCCTGGCAGCCTTCTTGTGGAGGTGCAGCCCCCCCCACTTAGCTCTAGAGGGGGTCCCCTGACCCTAGAGGGGGTCTCTGAGCAGGTCCTCTGAGTCCTGCAGTCGTCGTCGTCCCCTCGCTGATCTCCTGTCTCTCTGTGAGCAGTGGCCATGTCAACCACAGGAGACAAGATTCTGGACACGGCTCTGTCCAAGGTAGGCGGCTGCTCGCTCCCGCGGCTGGGGCGGTGGGTACCGTGGGTGCCGCGTGGCGGAAGGTTTGGCCCGGGCTGCAAGGCTCTCTTTCCCCACGCAGATTGGAGAGAAAAGCCTCTTCACCAAGGAGCTGGAAAATGCGCTGGAGAGGAACGAGTGAGCGAGGGCGCTTTGGGGCTGGAGGGTGTGGGGGCAGGCCCCGCATTGGTGCCCAGAGAGCGGAGGGGACGCCATTCGGGGCCTGTCAGACTGACTCATGGTGGGGGGTCTCCTCTGCGGCTGAGCTTGGCCTGTTGGTGCCTCCCAGGCTTGGTCTCCCCCCAGCCTCCCATTTTGACCCTGGGGCAAGGGGGCAGGCACTGGCACCGGGCTGCCACGGCCGGGCCTGGCTCTGGTGCTGCCTGGCATTGGTCGGTTGCTCTGCTTCTGCTTGCAGGGTGGACTTGGTGGTTCACTCCCTGAAGGACCTGCCCACCTCCCTCCCCTCCGGCTTCACCATCGGGGCCGTCTGCAAGTGAGTGGGCGCGTCGCTCAGCCTGGCGGGCTGCTTTTGGGCCACGTTCTGTGGGTGCTGAGCTGGGCGCTCCGGTCCAGGTGCCTCCAGTAGGGCTGGGGCATGGCCTGGGCCCTCCCTTGGACCAGCCCAGGGAACCGCCAGCCGTCCTGTGGCGCAGCAGCCTGGCTTCCCGCTCATGCCCCCCCCCACTCTCCCGCTCTCTGCAGGAGGGGGAACCCGCACGACGCCGTTGTCTTTCACCCCAAGCATGCCGGGAAGACCCTCAGCAGCCTCCCCGAGAAGAGGTGCGTCTGGTTTGCCCCTTCCCCAAACCGTCCCTTGCCTGGATGCGGCCTGCTGTGGGTGGGATTAGAGGGGGGACTTTGAGTCGCGATGCCACACTGGCAGGATACGAGGGTGGAACCCGCAGGAGCCGGGCGAGCCCCTTCCTTCTGCCCCTGCCCCGCGCTGGCTGGCTGGCTGGTCTTCCATGGCCCCGGCTCCCCTCTGAGGCGTGTTCTCTTCTGGCCCTTGCAGTGTGGTTGGGACCAGCTCCCTGCGCAGGGCAGCTCAGCTGAAGAGGAAGTTCCCTCGCCTGGAGTTCAAGGACATCGTATCCTTCCAGGGGACGTCAGGCGTTGCTCTTCTGTGCAGAGGGGCTGGGGTGGCCGGAGCTAGTTTCAGGGGAGGCTGCAAGCCAGCGGCTTAGTGTAACACCAGCACCTCTTGCTGGCCGTGGCTGGAAGTGCAGGTCGAGGGGCAGCCACTCCCTTCTGCTGGCCAGAAGTCCCTTGTTTTCACTTAAGTCTTGCTGCAGAGGGGGAATTTGAACACCCGTTTGAAGAAGCTGGATGAGAAGGAGGATTTCAGCGCTATTGTTTTGGCCGCGGCGGGCCTGAGGCGGATGGGCTGGGATAGTCGCATTGGCCAGGCAAGATGGGGGAGGCTTGGAACGGGGTCCCCGTGATCGTCTTTGGGTGCTCTTGCTCAATCATGATGCATAAACTGCAGGCTGAGAGTGCCAGGACTCCATGATCTTGGAGTCTGGTGAGGAAGGATGTGCCCCTCTCCCTTTGGAGGGACCTGGCCAAGCTTTGGGGTCCCCAGCTCCCCCCCCCCGTGGGCTGGGCTTTGGTTCTTTTGAGCTCTCTGCTGGTGATGCAGGACCCTCGTAGCTAACCCTCCCTCTGCTTCTCCCCAGATCCTGAGCCCTATGGACTGCTTGTACGCCGTCGGGCAGGTGGGTGGCGTCTGCCTGTGGGGGTGAGGGTGGGGAGCGTTGCGTGTGGACAGAGACTGCCTATAGTCAATGGGGCCAGTGCTGGACCCTCAGTCACGGAGGCCCGTGTGCTGGCTGGCTGGGCCGTGCAGAAGTTCCCTGTCCAAAAGGTCTTACTTGCTGGAAATGTGGGGACCTGCCACCCACAGAGCAGATGCTCCCCCACTGAGTTCGCACTCGCCCCCAGTGCTGGGTGGCTGGATGTTGGGGCTCTGCCTGAGGACTGTGAGTGTCCAGGGGCCTCTCTCATTCCCCCCCCCCCGGTGCAGAGCCGCCCTGTAGCTCCAGAGGGCTCGGTGACGACATGGTCGTCAGTGCTGAGTCCCAGAGAGTTGGGCACCAAATGGGGAGGGGGCACTGCTGCTGCCCTGGTCATCTCGGGGCTTTAGTCCTGGGCGTGTCTGCTGTGGGAGATGCTGAGCTGGGTGCACCTTCCCTCCGCTCCTTCAGGGCGCCCTGGCAGTGGAGGTGAGAGCCAAAGACCGGGAGATCCTGGACATGGTTTCTGTGCTACACGACAGGGAGACGGTCCTGTGCTGCATCGCCGAGAGGGCCTTTATGAAGCACCTGGTAAGTCTGGCTGAGGACCAAATCCCAGGTTGCAGGAGATGGCAACACTCAGCATAGTGCCCGTGGGGGGGGGGGGGGAGGATGGCAGCTGCTCAGTATTAACCCACCTGGCACTCCCCCTTTCAGGAGGGCGGCTGCAGCGTCCCAGTGGCCGTGAACACTGTGGTGAAGGATTTCCAGGTAAGCCCGACACCCAGGCTGCTGCCCTGCTGCTTTTCAACAGGCTGTCCGAGGGGCTTCTTCCGTGTGGTGCTAACTGTGCTGCGTTAATGGCGGAGAGCCTGCTTGGGGCATGAAGAGTGCCCACGGCCTAGTTTTGCTGGGGGGGCGGGGGCGCTGCTGGAATTGCCAGCAGCAAACACTGTGAAGTGCTATATAATAGAGCAGGGCCCCATCTCTGTGGTCAAGTGTCATTGACAGTGCTGGAGCATCAAGCCAAAGCATGCCTCAGGTGATGCTGTGGGGTCCAGGTCCCTTGTGCATGAGCCTGCCTTGGCCCTCACTTCTCCTCTGAGCAGATTGTTGACAAAGCTGGAGCTGGGCTCCACGCTCAGCAGCTGCCCCTTGCTTCCTGGCCTACAGGCAGAGAACACCTGGGGGTGGGTGGGCAACTCTCTTCTCCCACTGGCTTTCTGTGCTGGGGTCAACACCCTGCCTCCTTCTCCTAGCTTTACTTGACCGGAGCAGTCTACAGCCTGGACGGGTCTGAATGTCTGAAGGAGACCATGCAAGCCAGCCTGAACTGCCAAGAGGAGGTACATGCTTCTGCTCACCTGCAATTACGAGGGCTCAAGGGCTGGAGACTGTTGGCACTAAGGAGGGGGGCAGGACTCCCCTGCAGCTCCCACCTCCCCGCTTGTGTGAATGCTACAGCACAGGGCCCAGAACAGGCATTGCTCCATCTCCCCAAAGGGAATCCCTCACACAAAAATATCAGTGTGGGTGACGCTTTCCCTCCACCCCAAGCCTGGGGCTCTCTATCAAAAAGCCACCCCCCTCCTCAGCACCCCTAAAGGCCCTCATCTGCCTTTTTCTTTCTGCAGAATGATGACGGACCCAGCGACGACGGGCAGTACGTCGGCATCACCGCCCGGACCATCCCTCGCTCCGCCCAGGAGGCTGCCTCGAAGCTGGGCGTCAGGGTGGCCGAGCTGCTCCTGAGCAAGGGCGCCAAGCACATCCTCACCGTGGCCAGGCAGCTGAACGAAGCCTGAGTGCGGCGCCTCCCTCCCCCTGGGCTCCGCCACGCGCAAAGCCAGCGCCCGCCTGCGCTCCGTGGAGGGCGGCCACCTGGGCGAGGCTCGCGAACAGCCATCCCTGGAGCGCGCGGGCTTGGAGGCGGACGCCGTCGCACGGCCGCTAGCTCGGGCAGGGACTGTGCCGGGCCCGATCCGAGGGCTGGAGCGCGTTTTGTACTGCCTTGAAACCGATTAAAGAGTTGCAAACCGGAACCGCTGCTGCGCTTTCTTGCCCCCCCCCCAGCCCGCCCCGCAAACGAAAGGACGGAGGGCGCGATCTGAGCAGAACAGGAAGGACACTTTTAATGGAGGGGCGGAGCACCAGCAGCGGCGGCGCCGCCAGAAGCAAAGTCCCGTCCAGTCCAGTGAGTCCGCTGGGCGCGCCGCGCCTGGTCCCGCCGGCAGGGTCTGCTCCAGTCCGCTCCTCGCCGCCGCCGCCTAGTACTCCTGCGAGGCCTGGGCGCTGCCCGCCTTCTTGGACGCCGCCGAGGCCGCCTTGCGGGGCAGCAGCGCGGGCGGGATGTTGGGCAGGACGCCGCCCTGCGCGATGGTGACGCGGCCCAGGAGGCGGCTGAGCTCCTCGTCGTTGCGCACGGCTAGCTGCAGGTGCCGCGGCACGATGCGCGCCTTGCGGTGGTCCCGCGCCGCGTTCCCGGCCAGCTCCAGCACCTCCGCCGTCAGATACTCCAGCACCGCCGCCAGGTAGACGGGCGCGCCGGCCCCGACCCGCTCCGCGTAGTGTCCGCGCCGCAGCAGCCGGTGCACGCGCCCCACCGGGAACTGCAGCCCGGCTCGGCCCGAGCGCGAGCGGCTCCCGGACCCGCCGCCCGACGACGCCTTTCCGCGGCCCGGCATAGCTCCTCCGACGGCAGCGCCCGCGCGCGTCCGCTTTTATATGCGCCTGCGCGCGCCGATTGGACGACGGCCGCCAACCTCTCGCCCATTGGCCGGCCTCGCGCGCCACTAGAGAAGCAGGGCGCCAAATTCAAAAGGCTGCGGGGCCGGAAGAGACGAAGGCGGGAGGAGCGAGAGCCAATGAGGTGCTCTTATGACACAGGAAGGGGCCAATACACGGTCAGCGTGAGTCCGCTCGTTTCCCTGTAGCAGAGCCAATACTAGAACTCTTCTTCCCTCGCCTGTTATCAAGCTGACCACCCGTTTTTTGATGGTTACTGATTTATTGGGTGACCTGAACTGTTCTATATAAATAATACAGTTAATGGGCTCCTGACCCGGCTGGCCAACAACAGCCCAACTGCTGCTGCTGCTGCATTTAGGCTGAGCGTAGGATACTGTCAGCAATTGCCAAGGTTTTGCCATTGTGGCCACTAGTGTCAAATTCCACCCCCACCCAGCTTGTCCGCCAGGGCAATTGACACCCTCAGCCCAGCCTCTTAGCAAGGCTGCAAACAAGAAAAGGCAGCTGCCACCCTTACAAAAAAGAACAGCTGGTCACAGTAGTGGCATCACTAGGTATCGTGACCCGGTGCAAGAGCTCCTAGTGCCACCCCCATGATGGACCCACTCCTGTAGCAGACCGTACAGAGTAAATGACATCATCAGAGGCCTTGAGTGAGTGGGTGGAGGGGGGGGACATGTAGAACTCGTCTCTGATAAAAATGGGGCACCCTTTTTAATTAAATTTGGTTTTGTCATGGGGGAAATGGCTACAAAATCTTGGTTGATGCTGCATCGCAGATGCCTTTGCTGCACTGCTGTTATTGCCTGTTATCTCTTATTGTAAGTTTATGGGTTGGTGAAGCTGCTGCACGCAGGCCACTAATGGGCAGAGTATTAGTGTTTTAAATAACTATGTAAAATAAGCAGAGGCGAGGCAGACTAAAGGGCCACAACAGGGAGTGCTGGTGTTCCTGCGCCCTGGAGCAGGGCAGAATGTGCTGTAGAGATATGCACTGGCTAGGAAAACATTCAGGGCTACTTCTGCCCTTTCCTGTTCCAAGACACACACTCACACCTTTGCTCGTATTCAGTCATGGCTTTATTATAGAATCACTATCCCAGGCCAGGCTACTTAAACATATTCCTCTGTTTCCCCCTACAATGTCACTGGCAGAGACAGCTGAGGGCCAACGTACCCTTCCTCCAAGCAGGCTTCAGTCCAGAAAGAGCACTGCCGGCTTCTGCCCCTCTCAGTTTTCCCTTTCTCTTTCCTCCACTTTGCAAAGCTGGGTGTAACCCTTAAAGTACAGACATTCACTGTACAGAACATCCATCTTCAGTAATCATTTGGCACAGCAGGTGAACAGGAGGTTCCTGGGCAAACCTGTGCAGGAATAAGCCTCACCCTATTTTAAATGGGCTTATTCCTTATCTTCTTTCTGCCACACTCAGTCCAAGAGTATGCTCTAGACTCCCTAGGTGCCCTAGATGCACCCGCTACTGCACCCCATCACCCACAGCACGGTTTTTAAGAAGGGAGACAGTAGAGATAATGGGGAGGGGGAGAAGAATACATGACATTCACAAAGCCTATAACCTCCAGCACCAAGCTGCATACATGGCAGAAGCCCTGGGTGCCCTGCTGGTTCTCTGATCAGAGTACGATGCCCTACAGCTGTGCTAACTGCAGGAACCCAAGAACCTATAAAAAGGCTGGGTTTGTGGGGGGGGAGGAGCAGATTCCACAGAGACAGTTCAGCCACACACACACACACACACACACGCTTTGGGCTCCCCTTACCAGTATCAGTTCTTTGTTCAGACCAGCCCTGTTCCATACACAGGCAAAAGCCACTACCCCACCCCTTTTCCTACAGTATTTATGACACTTCCACATCTGCCAGAGCAGTAAAGATGTGACTGAAAGAAGCAGTGCAACTTCTGGGATGAGAGCAGAAGTAGCAGCGTGTCTCCAAACAAGACACGCCCCCAACATGCACACAAACCACTAATGGGCGCCCTGAAGGACCTTCTCAAAAGAACACGCTCCACCCTCTGAGACGGAGGTTGACAGCAGGGCCGAGGGCAGCTCTGAGCCGCAAGCCGACAACAGCACCGAGGGCAGCTCAGACGTCGTAGAAGAGCCGCACAAGCTGGTACCGGATGGAGAAGGCAATGATGCTCCCCACAGCCTGAAAGAGAGCGGCCGACAGAGGGAAGGTCGTCAGCCAAGGACACAGCTCAGGGTTCTCCATCCATTCGTCCCACCAGCGCAGTGTCTTCTCTTAGTGGCTGCTGCTGGTGTTTCTTCTGCATCATTTTAGCCCATTAGGAACAAGGAGCCATTTGGTAATAAACATTTTTGTTGAAAAGCAGAATACTCATAACACCATGATAAACTTGAACAACTGCAGGGAAAAAAAGTCTTCCCCCAATATGTGGTGAACATTATAAGGCAGTATTTCTCACCCAGTGCCTCCTGCATCCCACCTCAGAGAGGGGGCCGGATTGCAACCAGTGAATTATCCAGACCCCAATCCTGTCAGAGATTCTGCTCATGGGGAGCACCAGCTCCTCTTCCGGTCACAGGAGTGTGCCCCTTACCTGCATCAGCAAGAGAAGGACAGTGAGGGTCTTCTCTCGGGTTGGTCCTATGAGTTTGAGCACAAAGTTGATGAGGGTCATGTTGTTGCATTCTGTAAATTCTCCATCTTTGTCAGCTCCTTGACGCACATCAACGATGTGGAATTTCTCAGAAATCTAAGTGCAAGACATGGATCACAGGTGTTGCTCTAGTCTTAAGCCCTTCCACACCACCAGCACCTTCCTGGATGCTGCCACTCCACACGGAAGCAGGGGGACGGCATTCCCACATCCCCTTTGTGTGCTGCCCATTCCCTCAAGGCGGCCAAGGTAGTTCTGTTGTTACCCTGAGGATATACACTCCCAAGGGAGACAGCCTCTTGGGCTTGAATCTGGAATAGCTCATCTCCAACCTTCCGGTCTCGGGGTTTAACCTGAAGGCAAGACAGGGTTTGGTCAGCAAGCAAACTCAGCCAATGGCCTAAGATCCCCCAGAGGAGACGCTGCATTACCTGTGCAGACATCGTTGTGATTTATCAAGTGGAACTTCTATCTTAGAGCCTGCAGCTATGCTAGGAAGTTCCACTTAGGAAGCCGCCAGCCTCGCATGGGACCACCAAGGCTCTCAAGTTCCCTGGATCTGAAGCTAGTTTCAGTGTGCTGTTGCCTGCCGCAAAGCCACAGGCCAAGCAGGCTGGTGCTGGCACTGTTACCTGGGCAGCCGGTGACGTGGGCAGGGAATGATGTGGAAGAGCTGCGGCAGCGAGTACAGGAAGTTGAGCACTTGGGGGATGAAGAAGAGCAGCATCGTTTTGCTGAAGTGCCCAAGGATCCCCACCACGGCAAAGGTCATGCCCGCAAAATAGCAGAAGGTGTCGCCCACAAACACGCGGGAGGGATACCTGCAGTCGGCCAGAAGACAACAGCACAACCCATCACAAAGGAGGCACCTGAACAGCCACGGAAGGCGCCTGAACCCCAGGGTGCCTGCAACATTCAACTGTTGCCCGCATGGATGCAAAACAAGCACATCACTGAACAAGAGTGGCGATGGCGCAGGAGGAGAGCTTGGCTTCTGGAATACGGGGCAGTGGGAACGGAGAGAGGGGCGCAATCTGCTGTACCTGAACCAGTGTAATGGGTCTCCTTAACAGCTGCAGCTGGTTGAGATTTGATAGAGGGGTCCCTGCGAGTTGCCTTTCACGCATAGACGAGGGACTTTTGCACGAGCGCTCTCTCAACTGTGGCCGCCTGGCACGGCCACATGTTTCTCCAGGTGCAATTTCCCCAGACATTGATTGTGCTGCAACTGGGCAGCCCTCCCACCCCCACACCGAGCTCCCAGAGGTGACAGGATGATCTGTTTGTTCTACAGAGCCTCTTACCAGTTGTGGTACAGCAGCCCTAACGTGGTAAAGAAAAAGGGAATCATGAAGTAAAGAGAGAAAATGTGGTCATCTCTGTAATCTCCTGTGAACAGAGGGGAAAAGCAGAGAGTCCATCAGCTGGCCCTGGTGGCAGTACCCCCAGCAGCAGCAGCAGCCCCAGAGGCGTTTCTACAGGAATGGCAAAGCTCTAAGTTTTGCAAGAAGCCTTACCCTGTCATGGAAATCCCTCCTCTCCCTTGCTGCTGTAGCCAGTAAGCAACGCCAAGATTGGCTAAAATGATGCAGGAGAGGAGTGATTTCTACTGCAAGGTAAGGCTTCTTGCAAAACTTAGAGCTTTGCCCTCCCTGTAGAAACGCCACTGAGCAGCCCTGTGGCACACCCTACACAAACTCCCAAACTCGCCTAAACTCTGGGGGTTATGCCACTCGAGAAGCCCACCCACCCTCCCCCCTGCCTCCCAGGGGCCATCCACTGCCTACCGTTGAGCTCCACCATGTTGAAGGTGATAATCGAGGCAGCAATCACCAGGGACTGCCCAGCCTCCAGCCCGTTAATCCCAGCGAGAATGTTGATGGCGTTGGTGCAGAAGACGGCCAGCATGCCCATGTAGACGTAGTACAGGATGCCTGCAAGACATGGAAGAGCCACTGTGCTTCTCAGACAAGCTCTCTCGTTCCCGTGGCCTCGCACTGTGGCACCAGCGGCCATTCAAGAATGCTGAGTCAGAGATCCTCGAGGTCACCTGGCTCACAGCCTGCCAGGAGTGCTCTGGGGCCACTTACCCAGGTCCAGATGCATGCCCAGCAACAGCCGGAAGGGCTTGGGCACCACAATGGTGGTGTTCCCAAAGTTGGTGAAGTAGACCATGAGCAAGGGCAGAGAAGCCATGGTGGGCAGCAGCAGCTTGTGGCGCCAGCGCAGGCTGAGGACGTCGTCTGCGAAGCCCAGGAAGATCATGCAGCAGATGGCGAGGAGGGCGCCAATGAGGGCCACAAACTGCAGGGCAGAGAGAAGCTGTGAAGGGAGGGCAGCTCCTTCTCACGCACCCCTGCAGGCAGCCAGTTCCCTGCTTGGGGCTGTGGGATCCGGGGCCTGCCTGCCTGCCTGCCTGCCTACCTCGTGGTGCGGGAAGGCTTTGCACTGCTCCTCCACGAAGCAGCTCAGGAAGGGCACTGGGATGAAGCAGAAGAGGATGATGAGGAACACGGCTCCGCTGATGACGCCCTGGGACTCGGGGCTGAAAGCAGAAGGCAGCGCAAACAGTTGCTCCCGGCATCCTGCGCTCAGTCGCTCTGGTGGTGCACGGGGGGGGGGGTGCGGGAGGGGGGAAGTGGGGGCTGCTCTCTGGCTGTCACAGCCCTGTGAGAGGAGATGAGCCCCCCCCGCAAGGGCCATTGGGAGCACCTGCACGCGAGCACAGCTCCCTCAAGGACTAGGGGCCCCTTGGGACCCCCCCCCCGACCCGAGCACAGGGAGCCAGGCCCGCCCCGCCCCCCGCACTCACATGGGCTGCCCGGAGCGCTTGTTCAGGTCGAGCCCGCAGAGCCGCGCAGCCAGGAAGCGCTCCTTGAAGGCCGGGATCAGCGTCAGCGTCGCCACGAAGCCCAGCAGGGAGCCGCAGACGTTGACCAGCAGCGGCACCTCCGGAAACCGCCACATCGTCATCTCGGCTCCGCAGTGCAGGGACCTGTCGCCGCGGGGGGCCGCCCGGGCCGGACTCGCATAGCTGCCGAGGAGGGAGAGACCGTGACAGAAGCCGGAACCTTCCTTTCGCGTCTCTTGCGCTCGGCCGGAGGCTCCGCCGGGACGCACCGCCACCCTACGACCCACCGGCTTCCGCCAACACCGCCGCCATCTTTGTTCCTGGCTCGATGCCCCAATGGCACTTCAGCGTGACGAGCCGGTGACGACCCCAGCCCGTGGAAGGCTTGGCGGAAAAGGATGCCAGGAGTTCTTTTTCTAGGACGGCTGCCCGCAACAAAGATGGTGGTGCGCGTACCACGTGACAGCCCCCTTGCTGTCACATCTCTACACGTCACGTCGCTTCGGATTGGCTAGGAGAAGACCCCTCCCTCCACTTAAAGGGCAACCACCCTTCAGCCGATCCCACGCCCGGGGGAGTCCCGTCAAATCAATCAATCGTATTTATAAACCGCTTTTCAACAAAAAGTTCCCAAAGCGGTTTCCAGACAAAAAATTTTTTATTAAGCTAGATGGCTCCTTGTCCGAAAAGGGTTCAAACCTAAAAGAAATGCAAACCAGCAACAGCCGCTGGAAAAGTTACTATGCTGGGTGAGGGGGGACGGTGGCTCTCCCCCTGCTCAAGAGGAGCACCACTTGAAAAAGTGCCTCTTGCCCAGTTCGCAGGGGTTAAACCGGCAAACTCCAGCGCTTGCTCGGCTCCAGCCGGCTCAGAGGGAAGAAGCGCTCAGTGGGTGGCGCACGGATCGCTCGTCCGGTTTATCCCTCTCCAGGGCCTCGGGAATTGAGCAGCCGCCCAGAAGCCGCCTTCTGTCCCCAGGGGCCGCTCGCTGGCGCTGCCGAAGAACGAAGCGCCCTCCGCAACCTATTGCCCCATTTGTATGAATCACGGAAGCTCACGATGCATTTGCTAAGATTCCCCTCGCTCACCCAAAAGACTGCGCGGCAGTGGAACGCCAAGGCTAGCAGCCCAGTACTAGGCATGTTAGAAGTAAGTCCCACGGTGTTCAATGAGGCTTACTCCCAAGAATGTGTGTACAGGATTGCAGTCTCATTGCGACATCAGAACACTGCTCTCAATTCGTTAACCCGGAGGACTGCAACCCGGTGCACCAGGGACGTGAGTAAGCTCCGTGGAACACAGCGACGCTTCCGCGTAAGTGCGCACCGCTAGGCTTTTCCCACGCGTTAAGCGCAAACGGCACAACCTGTAACGACTCCTCAGAGGCACCCCAGGGCGCAACAGGCTCGCTCTCAGAACAGGGTTGCTTGCAGCCTAACCACCGCCCCCCGCGGGCATTGGGCCAGCCGTCTCGGCTGCCGGGGGTGGCTCAGCTCAAGCCACTCTGCTGCTGCGGACAGGCGCCCTCCGCGACCCCTACACATTCTGGGCGGAAACACTAGCGAGGGCTTGGTGTGGGGAGTCGGAGACAGCAGGTTGGCCGGAGAAAGCCGAGCCCCCGTCCAAGTCCCCTCCCGGCAGCAGGGCTACCCCCGGCACGTTCCCCTCGACCAGTCCAAGCCCGCTCCAAGGTTCGCAATCGCAGCAAGAGGCATCCGTGCCCCAAGGAGCCCCCTTGCCTTGGATGCCGACCGGTCTTCCCGAGAACCTCCGCACACCTACCCAGAAGGCCAGCCGGACGGAAGCGAGGGCGACTTCGGCCGAGGACCCGCCGCTGCTCTCGCTCCAGGGACGGCCGGAGGGCCGGCCGCGACTCCTGCCCGCCGAATCCCAGGGCCAGTGTCTGCGCTCTCGCTGGTCAGCTCCCTGCGAGGACTCTGGCGACGGGCGCTTGGGCGGGCTGGGCTGCCGCTTCTGCGCCTTTAAGGCGCCCGTGGGAGGAGACACCGCGTCGGGCCGGGCTGCGGCAGTCGGGGTTGCTCCTGCCCAGCCCAGCCGCCACCGGCGCACGCATTCCGCCCGCCCGGGGTGAAGCCAGCGCCGCGCTCCTTGGCCCCGCCCAGGCCAGCCCCCTCGCTACGGCCGTCGGGAAGACAGGAGAGCGCAGAGCGGCTGCAGGTAGCTCGGAGCCAGCCCGCCCGCCCGCCCGGCAGGAAGGAGGGAGGCGGCGGCAGCGCCAGCCAGCCAGCCAGCGCAGCGCTCCTCCTCAGCGCACCTGCCCGGGGGGTCCGCGATGCGCCCCGGCGCCCCGTGAACAGCCGCGCCATGGAGCCGGAACCGGAGCCGGCGCCGGGGCTGGGCTGGGGCTGGGCGGCGCTGGTGCTGCTCTTCGCCGCCTCGCTGCTCACCGTCTCGGCCTGGCTCCTGCAGTTCGCCCGGGGCTTGTGGCGCGGACGGGGCCGGCCGGCGGAGGCGCCGCGGGGCAAAGCGGCCGGCCTCTGGGCGTCCCTGCTGCGCCTGGCCTCGGCCCGCGGGGGCGCCCGCTCGGAGGCGGCCGGGGCCCGCGGCTTGCTGGCCTCGCTCTTCGCCTTCCGAGCCTTCCGCGAGAACTGGCAGCGCGCCTGGCTGCGAGCCCTGAACGAGCAGGCCCGGCGGCACGGGGTGAGTAGCGGGCTCTCTCCCTCCCTCCGGGCGCGAGCAGGTGGCACGCAGGGGACGGGGAGCGCCGCCGCCGCGGTGGCTGGACAGCGCCTGGCGCCGCTCTGCCCCGGGCTCCGCGCGCTCGCCGGCCGTGCGCAGCCCACCCCGGCGGGAGCTGGAGTTCCTTCTTGCTCGGAATGGGGATCTCCTCTGCACCCCAGGGCCTGAGGCTGCCCTTGCGAGGGGAGGGGAATGAGAGCACCTGCCTCTTCTCCCTTGCTGTTGGCTGGCGTGATGGGAAGATGGGGGGGGGGGGTTCGGGGCTGCTTGCTGCTGGTCAGTCCCCGCCCCGCGCTAGTGAAGCCAGCCTTGGCGAAGTGCGGCAAGCAGATTTTTCAGGGAGCAACAGGGGCGAGGAAGCCAAGCCCTGGATTGGGCCTGGGATGCTGCACGGGAGTCCTGCGGGAGTTGCCTGTTGATTGGCGAAGCAGGGCCGGGAGACCAGTGTGTAAGCTGGAGAGCTTTCCCCTCACTTCCTGCCAAAGGTCCATAAAGCTCCCCCCACACACACACACACATTCCAGTTCTTCGTCCAGATCATTGCTGGGCACTTTTTCCATTGCAGGAGAGATAAGTAAAGGAGCCCAACCTTTCTGGAGCACAATCCAGTTTGACTCTATCTGGAGGCCCCTCTCTTTTTGTGTGCGCGCAGGGGGCAAAGTTGCTTGGGACCTATGGGGAGAAGGGCTCTTCTTGGGCAGCTGTGCCATCAGCCTGGAGCAGCCTGTTGCTGGGGGTTCCACAGGCTAAATGTTTTGAAATCATAGCTCGGCTCTGCAGGTGTTGGAATTCCAGGCCATAGTTCGTTCGCTTAATCAAATCCTCTCCCTGGGCGATCAGGTAAACAGCCTAATCAAACACTTTATTGCGTCAGCCAAAGGTCATTGCAATTCCCTCTGGGGGCAGAAGTTTGCATACAGAAGCAAAATAGGCCTTGAAAGAACTGCAGTTATTCTCAGCATCCTTGTGCTGATAATGGGATGGACGGGATTCTCTGCCTTTCCAGGGAGCTGCACCTGAGTAGGCCTGTGATCTCCTGCTACCTTGAGCCCTGCAGGCAGCCCTGGTTGTCTGGCTCCTTGACATCGCCATTGCCCGATGGCAGGGAAGTGGCAGCTGGGAAATGCCACAGGGATCTTGGTGTGTAAAGAGGCCAGGCAGACTCCGCCCTGTGCAAACTGAAACCATCGCTCACCTGCACTCAGCACTCCCACTTGCAGAGGGCGACCGGGACGAGCCCTTCCTGTTCGGGAAGAGGGTTCTCGCTGGCACTGCTGCAAGTCCTCGTCCTCTGCATCGATGTCTGTTCAGCTGCTGCTTGGGTGTGTCTGCTTTGCCTGCCTCCTTACCCCTCCTCCGCACAGCATCCTGTCAGAGGAAATGCTGGCCGTTTTCTGATGCCTATTTTATGCTGCTTGTCCTAATTCGAGTGTGTGGAGGGGCAAAGGAGTCTTGCAGTGCAGTCCTAGCAGCTGAGAAGTCTGTGCCCCGGAGTTCCGCAGGACTGACTCCCAGGGAAGTAGGTGTGGGCTTGCAGTCTCCCTTGAGCTTTGCCTGAGGGTCTTTGCCAGCCGTGCCCTGAATGTGGAGGGCAGTGCCAGGCATTCTGTTTGGCTGCCATGTGCAATCATAGAATGCCCTTCCCCGGGAGGCTGGCCAAAGTCTGAGCCTGAGCATTTCTTTGTGTTACCTGCCTTGAGCCTTCAGGATGGGCTTAAGCGTCTTACGGCCCAGTCCTATGAGCTTTCTAGTGCTGATGCCAAAGGGGTGCCCTGTATCCTGGAGTGGGGCATGGAGTCCTCCTCAAAGTAAGGGAATACCTCAGGGCTGCATTGCAGCTGCATTGGTGCTGGAAAGTTGGGTAGAGTTAGCCCCTAATAAGTTATGGTTCTCTTTTTGGGTTTTAAATGAAAATAAATCTTTTTCTTGCTCAAGAACAGGTGTTAGTTCCTGTCCCTGACTTAGTTCAGGGACAGCAAAGCCCAGGCCTGTGCTAGATGGGGTGGTGGTGGCTCTCCTTGGAACAAGGACGGATTCCATTTTAGTCGCACACTAAACTTCCTTGGATTACGGCTCTAGTGACTGTCACTGAAAACATGCCATCCTCCGAATAAGAAGCTTTTTCTCTTCCCGCCCGGCCACCCCCTAATCCACGCTGACTGCAGCGATGCCACCAACATGGATCTTTCATCTGGGGAGCAAGAAGGGGCTTAAGGCCGGATCCTTCCCCTGCCTGGCAGTCAGTCAGCGATGAAACACGACTCCCTTTGCAAGATCTAGGAGGGCTCTCAGATGAATTCTCTTTTGGAGGCGACCAATCTCTGGTCCCTCTGGACAGGGTTATTTTTAGCTCCTCCTGATGTCACAGTTTTCCCTCTCAGCAATTTGAATTGCAGAGAAGCCATGTAGACGTGCATAAAAGGGGGAATTTGTCTGGGCAGGGTAGGGGCAGCCGGACACGAGCTTTGGTCCTTGAAACGGAGCTTGCAGCTGCCTTGTCTAGCTTGGGTGCCAAAGATTGGGGTGGGGGGGCGAGGCTTAAGAGCCTGCTGTTTCCACTCTGCATTTTTGCTCTTAATCTCCAGCCACGGCATGCAGGAGGAAGTTGGCATAATGCACTCAAAGGAAATACCTTTTGTGGCTCAGTGGTTATGCCCTCTAGGAGTTCAGCAGTTCCCTGTCCCTCCCCGAACGGCCGTGGCAGTCAGCCACCCCCACACTCTGCTTCGGCCCCTCTTGGGGCAGCAGCCCAGTTGTCAGAGCTTTGGCACACTCCTCATTTTTTAAAGTTGTCGGTTGTTGGCCGGGTTTTGTTCTTTTGGGGACGCCGTATCAGAAACAAGCTGCAGCTGTCCTGCCCTTTCTGTGGGGAGGGGGTGGTGCTGCTGCTGCTGCTGCTTGCCGCCTCCCCCCCCCCCCGTGTGGAGTCTCCTGTTCCTCCAGCGGGGGTTCTGTTGTCTCTGTGAAGAGGCTTCTTGCGCTTCGCTCTACAGGATGCTCTTCTTTGTGATCACGGCAGTGGCCTGTGTTGTCGCCTGGTGCTGCACAGGGAGCGGTTGGGCTTTAGGCGGCCCCCACTGTGCAAAAGCGGACTCCTTCCCCCCTCCCCCCCCGCCCAGGACTCTGAATGCTTCTCTCTCCACCTGAGCACTTCGATGGGATGGATCAGTTCAGGGCCCTCCTGTGGGCCGTTCAGGGCCCAGCGGGACTGGAGCTTCCCAGTGTCCACTCCGGGGCTACTCTGGGCACAGCTTGGAAGCTCAGGGTCCCCTGATGACGCTTCACAGCAGGCCACGCGTGGCTTTCAGCCTGGCTCGCAGCACCAGCCGCGGGGGCAGCTCCTCCGCCCTGAGTCCCTGGCGGGCAGCAGCTGCCTGGGCTTGGAAGTGGCGAGGAGGGCTCCTTCCTTCCTGCTGCGTCCGCGTGGAAGGAAGGTGGCATTCCAGAGCCCGGCTCCATGGCAACTCTGCCTCTGCTGAACCTGCCTGCTTGGGGCAGCCTACGGATCTGCGGCTTGAATAGACGGGGGGGAGTGGCGCTGAGCGGTGCCCTTGCCACGGCTGCTGGCAAGCGGTGCAGAGTGTGGGGGTGGGGGCGCCCTGCTGCCTGCAGAACGGCAGTTCCCCGCCCCTGGGCTTGCAGCCTGGGCAGAGCTCTGTTGCGCTGCAGGCAGGAGGAGCCCTTGAGTTGGGGCTCTCTCTTTGGGGGGGGGCGCCTGCTTTTGTGGCAGGACAGCTGCCTGCGGGCCGAGAATCCAGGAGGCGCCTCAGTCTGGCTGCCTGGGAGAAGCGCCCCCCGCTGGCCTTTCTGTGAGATGCAGCTTGTTGCGGGGGGGGGGGCTCTACGGGAAAGCCTGGCAACAGGCTGGTGGTGCTCTGAGCAGCCCTGCCCTGTGGTGGGCCTTCCAGGTGCTGCCTCTTGGGAAGCCACTGCGTGGAAGGCCTGGCGTCGCAAGCCCTGTTTTGTGGGCGGAGGGCTGTAAACGGGGGCTGGGCTCTCAGGGCTGTGGAGCCCGACTCGGAGGTCTGCCTGCCTGCCTGGTGGGAATGATCCGTCTTTGGCTGCCTGCCGCAGGGGATCTGGGGGTGGCCGAGGAGCCTCTGGGGCCGCTCCTGCTCCCTCTGTGGGGGCTGGGGTGGTTTGCACAGTGTTGTGCCTGGTGCCAGTGGCCAGAGAGCCCGGCTGAATCGGTGCGCGGCTGGAGCCTGCTGGCCCCAGGCAGGGGCCGGTGTGGGCAGAGGCTGCTTGGGGGGGGCTGACCGGGTTCTCCGTCCCCCAGAGCTCCGTCCAGATCGCCTTTGAGGAGAGTCCTCAGCTGCTGCCGGCCGTCAGCATCAGCCACGTGAGCTGCGCAGACCAGTCGGACCGCAGCATGGTGAGCCGCTGCTGCAGAGTCTGGGGCTCTGGGCTGGGGGTGTGGAGGGGCGGCGGGTGCTGGCAGGGGCACTCGGGCTCTCTGTGCCTGCCCCGCAGAGCTGTCACGCTGGGGGGTGCTGGCCTGCCACGTGGCTGGGAGGAGGAGGAGCCTCTGGTGCCAAAGTGCCACTCTGGGGACTCTGGAGGGCACATGCAGCAAGCCCCCCCCCGCCACAGTTCCAGGAGCGGAGTGCAGGGGTGCCCTCTGGGGTAACACTTTGCCCCTGAAGTGGAGGTGGCTCTCCCGCCACAGACCCGTCCTTGGGGCTTCTGGGCGTGTCTTGGTCCAGCCACACGTGGGAGAGCTGGGCCAGGCTGGGTGCCCGGGCAGGAGAGGAGAACGGCTGCAGCTGGGAGGGGGACCGGCTGGATCTAGTCAGAGCTGAGCATCATGGGAGCAGATTTACCCAGGAATGACCTGGGGATGGGGGTGGCCCTGAGCTGCAATGGGGAAGGAGGCCCCCCAGGTCTTCCCCACGCCTGGCCCTGCCTGGGCCGCAGGATCACTGTCACGCGTGGGCTCTTGAGCGCAGGAGTTCCTCTCCGCCCTGCTGGGGCCTTCTGCGTGGCAAGCGCCATCCCTGAGCAGCAGCCCCTCCTCTTGAGGCAGGGGCTCTCCGGGGTGGGCGCCACAGCCATCGCCCCCTCTCCCAGCAGGTGCTGCGGTGCCACCTCTCTGCTGACCCCGTGCAGTTCCCCGTCTCCGTCACTCAGCAGTCTCCCGCTGCCGTTTCCATGGAGACCTACCATGTGACCCTGGCAGTGACCCGAGCCCAGGTAAGGGCTGCCGAGAGCCGTGGGGCTGGGGACCACCTTCTCTGGGGCAGGGGAGGCTGGGCTGGGCTGGGCTGGTGCCAGGTGTGCCCTGGGGTGCTGCCCGAGGCCTGCTGCCAGGGCCCTGCCGCCCCGGTGTGGGTTGGCTTCCTTGGAGGCCGACCCGAAGCGGCTCTGCCGAGGGGGTTCCCAGCACTGAGCCCTCCCCTCTGCTTGCCTGGCCAGCTGGAGGTCCACCTGGAGGAGGTCCCGGGCGAGGGCCTGCTGCTGTCCTGGGCCTTCCGAGACAGGCCGGACTTGAAGCTGTCGGTCGTCCCCCGGCTCCAGCTGCGGGAGGTGAGCAAGCGGGGGAGGGCTGGGCGGGTGGGGGGAGCCGTGCTGGGCAGCGGGTGGGGTGGGGGTGGGGGTCGCCCAGCCAGGCCAGCCTTGTCCCTTCTGCAGACGGACACGGGCTTCTCTGCCTGGCTCAGAGCAGCGGAGCTCGTGCCTCGGCCGTGCGCGTGGAGGGATGCGCTGCCCACACGTGCCGAGGCTGGAGGCAGCTTCCTCTGGAACGGGGCCCTGGAGGCTTCTGGGCGGGAGCTCCGGTCCCCGTGGCAGTCGCTGCCTCCCTGCGGTGGGAAGCCGCCCAGCCTCCCTCGAGTGGAGCAGCGTCACCCTCGCCTCGATTCTGCTCTGCCCAGGAGAATGACGGGAAGGTGGACTTGTCCACCATAGAGGACCTGATTGAGGACTCGGTCGTCAGCACTCAGCCCGCCATGATGGTGAACCTGAGGGCCTGCATCGCTGGCAGCAGCCTGGTAAGGAGGGGGGGCATATTCTGCATGGGGCTAGTGGCGGGGATGGGCCTGGGTGGCTTGGTGGGGGGGGGGGAAAGTGCTGCTCTGCCCAGGGGCTTGCCCACTGCTGGCCACCGGGCTGGAGAGGCGTGGGGCTGGGCCTCGGCCCCCCGGGCAGCAGGGAGGCTCTGGAGTGGCCAGGCGGCTCCCCCCTCACCTCTCTCTCCCCCGGCTTCTCCCGCAGGCCTCCTGCAAGAAGCTGCCCCAGGGGTCCCCGTCCAGCCCTGCGGTGCCCAGGCTGCTCCTCCAGCACCTGCGGGGCCTCCACCTGGGCTGCGAGGAGACTCGAGGTAGGCTGGAGACCCAGGAGGGGCTGTTGCGCTGCAGGCAGCCTTGGAGGGCTCGCTTCTTGCCCACGGAGGTCTGGCAGGGCTTTTTTTTAATTGCGTGAGCCGCCTTGGATCCCCCCCCCTTGGGGAGGAGAGGCAGGAGCAAATGCACGGAAGGAGCCAGGTGTAGTGGCCCAGCCAAGCTCAGCGTGTTCTGCTCTGTGCCCCCTGCAGGATGTGGCCCCCTGCGCTGCGTGGTGGAGCTGGACAGTCCTTGGCAGCAGAAGCAGACCAGGCCGGTGCCCAGCAGCAGTGCCAGCCCCGCGGCCGAGGTGGAGTGGGCAGACAGACTCGCTCTGTAAGGGCCACGGCTCCTGCGTGCTTGGGCGGAAGGGGAGGGGAGGGGACGGCCTGGGGCTGCGGGGCAGGAAGGCCCTGGGCTGCCCCCACCGGCCCCAAGTCTCATCTGTACCCAGACGTGCAAGCGGCTGCTCTCGGCTTGGCCGGAGGCGGGGCGCTGGGCTCGGGTCCTGAGTGCCTCCCTTGGCGCTTTCCCACGTGGAGAGGGTGGAGCAGGCCCTCCTTCTCCCGCCCCCCCCCCCGGCCTCCTGCGGCTTGGAGGAGAAGTGCCCTCTGAGCCGCCTCTTCCTCCCCACTCCCTGTGCCTGGACAGAGAACTTGGTCCAAGGAGCAAAGAGCTGAAGCTGAGCGTGCTGGGAAGCGGCGAAGGCGGGGAGGGTAAGTCCCTTTAGAGTGGCCCCCCTGGGGGGGAGGGGAGGGGAGGGGGCTGCTGGCTGAGCCTTGGTGGGGAGCAGAGCGCTTCTGCGGGGGAGGGGGCCATGCACGTTGGGGTGGGACGGTGCTTGCTCCAGTCCTGATCCGCGGCTGATTCCGCCTTACCTCGCAGACGTGCTCCTGGGCTTCGCCACCGTCCCGCTGGGCTCTCCCTCCATGGAGCCAAGGGGGCAGCAGCAGCTCCTCTTGCTGAATCCCGGGACCGCCAGGATGCTGCCCTCTGCCGCAGCCATTGCCGTGGAGGTGAGGCGTCTCAGTGAGCACCATTGGCTTGTAGGCCTTTTGTTAAAATGTGGAGGGGGGGGAGGGACAGGGCAGAGGAGGAGCAGCCGGGGCAGAGCGAGCGTCAGGGTGCGGTGTCCAGGCTGTCCCTCTCCTCCTCCTGAAGCATTGCCCCAGTGGCTGTTGTGGGGCCTGGGACTCCCCCTGCAGCTCCACGGACACCTGCGCTCTGTCTCCCAGCGTGAGTGAGTGAGGGTGAGGCCACTGCAGGTTGTGCATGGCTGGCTGGTGGGGGGGGGATGATGGGGAGCTGCCTGCCTGCCTGCCTGCCTGCCTGACGGGTTTGGGCTGCCTCCTTCGGCAGCTGCTGTACCAGGAAGGGCCGGAGCTCCAGCCGGGGTCCGGGCTGCGCCCCAGCATCACGCCCACCAAGAAGGTAGAGATGGACCGCACGATCATGCCGGACGGGACCATCGTCACCACCGTCACCACCATCCAGTCCCGGCCCAAGATGGACTGCAAGCTGGGTGAGAGGCTGGCTTTGTCCCTGGCCTGGCCTGGCCGGGAGGGCGGATCTCTCCAGCTGGGCCGTGCAGAGGAGCCAGCCAGCTCCGGACTGCGGCTGAATGAACGAGGCACCTTCCCCCGGTGCACCTGTGCCCCGCTCTGTGCCCTGGCATGGAGGGAAGGAGCTTGCATGGGGAGGGGGAGCAAAGGGCCCAGCCCCCCCCCCCCCCGCTGTGGGGTCTCACTTGCCCGTGTCTCACCTGTCCCTGCTGGACTCCAGATTCGCCCTCGAGGTCTCCGTCCAAGGTGGAAGTGACGGAGAAGGTGACCACCGTCCTCCCCGAGAACGGCTGTCCGGGCAGCGCCTCCCCCAGCAGTAGCCGTAAGTCATGGGGGAGAGAGCGTGCCCTGCCTGGGCCCCTGCCTAGACCTGGGCTGCTTGGTGTGCGGAAGGTTCTGGTGGGCTGGTCCCTGGCAGCAGGTGGAGGCTCCTGGGCTGAGCCTCTGAGCCTGGAGCCCAGGGAGGTGGGCCGAGGGGTGGGCTGGCTGCCCCCCTCCTCCTGTGTGCCCAGGTGCACATGGTGACCGCAGCACCCCCGCCCCTCCAGGAAGCAGTCGCATCTCCAATGGCCTGGACCCCGTGGCCGAGACGGCCATCAGGCAGCTGACGGATCTGACCAACAAGCCCGCCAAGAAGACCCCCACGAAGCGCAGCACGCTGATCATCTCGGGGGTCTCCAAGGTGAGCGCCTGGGGGCCCGGCCGGCAGTCCTTTCTCCGGGAGGGGGGTACTCCGGGGTGCCCGCTGGCTCCCGACGCTCCCTCCTTCCTCCCTGCCTCCACAGGTCCCGCTTGCCCAGGACGAGGCGGCCCTCTCGCTGGGCTACGCGGCATCCCTGGAGGACGCCAGCCTGGCCGGCATGTCGGAGTACGCCCAGAGCCTCACCGAGCCCCTCCAGCCGCTGGACGCCTCCCACGCGGCCCAGAGGGCCAGTCAGGAGCTGGACGAGACGACGCGCTCGGACATCTCGGAGAGGCCCTCCGTGGAGGACGTGGAGTCGGAGACGGGCTCCACGGGGGCCCTGGAGACCCGGAGCCTGAAAGACCACAAAGGTGTGGGGGGTGAGCAGGATCTGCCCCTGGGCTGCTGCTGCAGGCGGCTCTGGCGTCTCCCTTGGCCCATCAGCGCACGCTTTCGACTGACCCTCTTGGGACTTGGCGCCCAGACCCTGCACCGTCTGGCTTCCTAGGCGCTGGAGCCAGAGGAGGGAGGATGTGGGGCTGCTGGTGTGGGTGGGAGGGTGGTGAGGCCTTGTGAGGACTGCCGCTCCGGGCTGGTCGGGATTTTGCGTTGGTCCCGCCAGCAGCAACTAGATCCGGCTTTTGTTGTCTCCCACGGCAGTGAACTTCCTGCGGAGCGGCACCAAGCTCATCTTCCGGAGGAAGAACAAGCAGAAGGAGGCCGGTCTCAGCCAGTCCCACGACGACCTGCCCAAGGCTGGCGCCGGGTCCGCTCCCAGGAAGAAGTCCGGCAGCTTCTCCCGGCGCCTCCTCAAGCGCTTCTCCTTCAAGTCCAGGCCCAAGGCCCAGGCCAACGGTGGCAGCTCCCTGGCCGTGGACAAGCCCTGAGGCTGTGCTTGCAAGCGAGAGGCGCCTTCGGAAGCCCCCTCCGTCAGCCTGCTCCCCCCTCCGTGTCTCGCCACAGCCCCAGTTCCTCTTTCCCCGGTGCAGAGGGAGCGATGGAGGCCACCGGGGCCGCCTTCTTGGAGCGCTCGCCAAGCAGCCGCGGAGAACGTCGTGGCCTCCTGGGGGAGCTGGCTGTGCACGGAGGCCCCGTCTGTGTCTCGGGGGGAGGCCGCAGGCCCCGCACGTCCCCGTCAGCTTGACTTTGAAGTCTGGGGTGGCCTCACGCCCAGCCCCCGCTCTGTTCTGGCTGTGTTGTGGGAGGCAACGCATTTGCTCAGGAAGGGGCAACGCTCCGGCAGCCTCCGCTGAGTAGCTGGCCTCCACTGGTCCCGCTCCAGCTGCCTGTTGGCCTGGGCCTGCGTCCAACGGGTCTCCTCCAGAGGAGCGCTCGCGGGCCCTTCCGCTCCCACGGGAGCTCCTGGTGTCCCAGAGGCGGGAGCGGGGGGGTCTTCCCCGCCACACGGAGCTGCCCGGCTCCTCAGCCCTGGCCTGAGCCTGCTGTGCGGGGGGGGGGGGGCAGCTTCTGCCTCGCTGGCGACGTGATTGGACGCGGCTGCCCTGCCTTGCGTCGGGGTGTGGAGGAGGGGGCCGGAGGACAGCCTCTGGCTGGGGGAGCCGTCTGGGATGCCTGGTGGACTTGCTGGCGCGGAGCGCCGAAGAGGCTCTGCCCCCCAGACCAGGCCGTGCTGCTTTTGTGGAGCCCTGCTGGGTGCTGTGGTGATCCCTGTAGGCGTTGTGTGTGAAGTGGGGGGGGGGGGGGGCGGGGCGGGAGCTGCTCCTGGGGCTGGGGGGGCTGGTCCCTCCCTGCAGGGTCCTGGGCGGGGGTGGGGCGGGGGTGGGGCTTTTGTACTCAGGGTTTGTGGCAACTGCGGAAGACACTTGGCGGAGACAAAAACCGCCCCTCTGCTGGGAGAAGCAGCTCTGGCCGAGGCAGAGGAGGGAGGCTGGGATGCTGCTGATGCAGAAGTGCTGTTTGGCTGGCAGCGCGGTGGCTCTGGCAGGCCCCTCCAGTCCAGAATGTCTGGCCAGGCCCCTCCTTGTCCCCTGGCCCTTTGGGGCCCGCCCGCTGTCCCCGCCTTCCCCTGCAGCTGCAGGCAGTGGCGTCGTCTTGGCAGATCAGAGCGGCTGTGCTGTGGCGCTGTTGTTCTTGCTGTCTCTGTGGCTTTCTTGCCGCCGCTGGAACCCCTTCCTGTCCTGGGTTGGAGGCGGTCCTCTGCCCCTCCTTGGGTTTTCTTTTTTGTGGGGGGGGGGCTCCCTATTCAACGCTAAGATGGCTGGCGCTGAAAAGGCTCAGGGCTTTGGGCAAAGATGCAGCGGTGGGAGGTCTGGCTCCGTTGGGCCTGCAGCTGTGCGTGCGCAGCCAGTCTTGCTGGGGGGCTTGTGGCTGGCAGTGCCCCTGAGACGGGGCTGCAGTCTCCAGCCGTGTGATGATGTGAAGAGGCTGTCTTGGGGCAGGGGTCCGGCCTCCCGCACGCTCGCTGCCCTGCACGCCCGAGGCCCTTTCAATTGACCCGGGGGGGGGCCCTTGGGAAGAAGGGGGGGACTATTTCATTCTGTCACCCTCGGCAGGCAGGCTGCCTCTGCCGTGCCTTCAGCCACAGCCTCTGCCGTCTCCTGCCCCCAGTGGCAGTCAGCCGAGTGGGATTCACGGACTCGTGTTTGATCCCTTTAGCTGTGGGAGAGTGAGGGGGGCAGGGAAGGGCAAGGGCACCCACCCACCCGCCCGTGTTGCGAAGCCTGGCTGTGCACCGAGGCCCCAGGCGCTTCTCCCTCCTGGACGCCACATCTTAACGTGAACGCTGCAGAGTCTTCCTTGTATAGTTGTCAGTTCACTCACAGTGGACTCCGTGCAAATCCCCGGAGGCAGGTTGCTGGGTGAAGGGGCTTCCACTCTCTGCACTCGAGTCACTTTGGTTTTTGGTAGGACGGTGTCATAGGATCAGGGTCTTGAAAATTCCCCTGCAACATTTTTCCTCTTGGCATTCTCGTTTCTTGAAGACAGGTTTGCTTTGGCTGGTTTGAATGGCGCTGTGTGTGTGTGTGTGTGGGCTGCTGGCTGAGGAGAGCAAAGTCAAGCCAGGGCGAGTGGACAGGGCCCTGGGCCCCCAGCACATGGCTCCGCCAGCAGTTTCAAGGTTTCTCCACCCGTGGCCTGGCCGGGCACGCCAGCAAGGGGCAGGCCCCCCAAGGCCGCCCTGGGGTCACTGTGCAGCTCTGGGGGGGACGGAGGCACTGTGTGGTGTGTTTTTTTTGGTATGCGGCAGCACTGCATGCCTTGATGTGCTCGAGGGGGACGGCTGGTGCGGCTGCCCCCTGCGCTCGGCCTGTGGCCCCTTGCCTTGCTGAAGCCCTCCTGGAATTCTTCTCCCTTTGAATGCAGTCCAGAGTGTGGCCTTGTGTCTTGTCTGCCCTCGATTCACCCCCTCAGGTCCCGTAGGAAAGCTGCTGGGCCAGAAGCAGTGTCCCGGGGGAGGGGGGTGTCAAGAGGAAGAGACTTCAGGCCTCTGGGGTGGGGTGGGGTGGCTGCCTGCCTGCCTGCCCGCGCCTGCAAGGTAGCGACCATGGAGGTAGGGCAGGGGCTGGGGGCGGAAGTGAGTGGTAGCCGTGGGCAGGGACAGTGCTGAGCCCAAAGCAAGCAGCTGGCGAGGGGAGATGCCCGTGTGCCCACTCGCCTGCCCGTGTACAGCGGCACTAGCCCCCCCCCCCCGGGAGCCCTAGGGCCCCCCCAGCTTTAGGGTACCCAGGCCCTTCTCTGTGGGCGGCTCACTGTAACCCCCCACAAGGGTTAAATAAAGATATAGGAACTGTGTAGCTATTGGAAGGACTGGAGTAAAAGTATTTAAAGATGATTGTAAACTTCTGCACCTTTTGTGTATGGCGGGGGAGTTGCCACTGCTGGGGGAGGGCCTGGATTTTAACTTATTAAACTCGATGGGAACAACAACTTGCCTCCCTGCCTGTTGCCTGGCTTCTTTCAGGGGCTGGGAGGGGGGTGGAAATCCTGGCCCCGTCTTGGCTTAAGGAGGCGCTGCTGGAGGAATAGAAGGCTGCGGGCAGCTCCTGCTGTTCTGTTCAGCCCGCTGCAGACACTCTGAACAGGGCCTGGCAATGAAAGGGCAGCTGCAGCAGGCACTGAAGCCACCGTCCAGCAGAGTCAGGCTGCCAAGTTTGACAGTAACCATTTTGTATTAACTGCAACTTCTCAACTGTCTTCATGGTAGAGTACAGGACAGTAATCCACTCTCGAAGTCACTAAGGTGTGGATCACCAGCGTCAGGTCTGATCGACTCCCATATGGCCGCAGCTGGTGCACCATCCAAAGCTGGGCAGCCAACCGCAGCCACCTGGCTCTCTAAAGGGAGCCTTAAGTCCAGGATACCACATTGCGCACCTGATTTTGCAGCGGGAGAGCGACCCCATTCAGAGCAGGCAGATGACCCGGTCCCGCACTGAGGATTTCCTGACCGGGAGGGCTTTTCCGGATTCAGTCTCGGCCTACTGCCTGGGTCTTGCAGTGCAATTCCACAGCCTTCCCGGAATGAGGTGCTAAGGAGCGAGATAGAGCTGTGTGTCATCAGCCCCCCCCCCCCCGGCCACGGTGCCACCGGACTTCAAATCCCCGGAGGATTCCCCCGCCAAGCTTGCAGTTTCATGTAGATGTTAAAAAGAACGGGAGACAGAACAGAGCCCCGTGGCCCCCTATACGAGCCAGCAGCCCCCACCGCGCCTCGCCCCCCGCGCAGCGCGTTTCTCCCCAGCCGCTCCCACCGTCACTTGCGAAGCAGCCGGCCAAGCCCCGCATCCGCCAGGCCGACCGAGAACTACAACTCCCAGGAATCCCTGGCGGAGGGAGGGAGGGAGGCACCCCCCGCGCGGGGAGCCCCCCCCCCCCCGCAACCCCATCTTTCTGCCTCGGCGGCTGGAGGCAGAGGCGAGCGCGCCCGCTCGACGGGCCAGCCCCGTTCCCGGCGGTCGTAGCCAGCTGCTGGCCGCTCCCCGGTGCGCAGAGGCGGCGAGAGAAGGCGCGCCCTCGGCGGCTCCGATGCAGCCGCTCCAGCTCCGGCTCCTCCTCCCGGCGCGGCCCGGTGGCGATGCCGTCCGAGGCTGCCGCTGCCGGCTGGCTGTGAAGTAGCCCGAGAGGCGGCGGCGGCGCGGCGGCGGCGGGCCTGGGCGCTCCATGTGGGCAGCGGCGGCGAGCCTGGGGCGGCGGCGGCGGCGGCGGCGGCTCAGCATGGCTCCGGTGCTGCTGGCGCTGCTGGCGCTGTGCTTGGGCTCCGGCTCCGGCTCCGGCGCGGCGCACAGCGGGCTCCGGCTGCCCCTGCGCAGCGGCCTGGGCGCTCTGCAGCTGGAGCCACCGCGGGCGGCCGACGAGCAGGACCCGGCGCGCTTCCGCCGCCCTTCGGAGGGCATGATCGACAACCTGCGCGGCAAGTCCGGCCAGGGCTACTACGTGGAGATGACGGTGGGCAGCCCGCCGCAGAAGGTACACCGGAGCGGGTCGCGGCCGCGGGCCAGCCCGGGCGGTGGGCCAGATCCTGCCTGGGCCGCCCTGCCCTGCTCTGCGCCAGCGCCCGCTGAGCGCGCACGGACGATGCCCAGTCAGTTTCCCCCGGCTCCGCTGCTGGAGGGAGGAACGACTCGGCTCTTCCCCGCCCCCGCGGGCGACCGGCCCGGCGTGACCCCCGCTCGACCTGGCCACGTGCAGCCCGAGCGTCCGGCAGCGGAGGCTGGAGGCGCCTTTTCGGCGCAGCCCTCCCCGCGGCTGAGCCGCTTCCTGCGCGTTCCGCAGCGGGCGCAGAAGGGAGGACGGCGGGCGCGGCATTCTGGGGAGGCGCCGCTCCCGACAAGAGCCCTCCGCGCCGCTTCCTCGCTGTCCAAGGCGGGAGCATCTCGTCGCACCTAAGCGGGGCGGGCGGGGGAGGCTTCTGCCGAGCGATGTCTTTGCCCAGGAAAAGCGGGTGCAGGCGCCGGGAGCCTGTGCGTGTTGCGGGGAGGGCCGGAATCTATTTTTAGCCCAAAGCCTGTGATGTAGCCACGACGACGGCGTTGATGAGAGTGCCTCTGAGGATGTGCAAAATGCCTTTTCCCTCGCCCCCAAGTCACCATGCCCTGAGTGGGCAAGGGCTTGAGGGCTGGTGGCCTGGCATCTTTCCAGCCCCCACTGCCCTTCAGACTGAGCCCCTGGGCAGCCTGCTCTGTGTGTGTGTGTGGGGGGGGCTCCCCTGCCCAAGGAGAGCTTGGCACCTGATGGAGGGGGGTTCGCTCCGAGCCACTGGATTCCAGGCAGGCTCCGGCAGCTCCTGAGGCGGCTTCTTCAGCCCTGGCCCTGCGCCAGGCAAGCGAGCGCTGCCAGCAACATACGGAGCGCTCGGCGGGAGTCCAGGCTCCTTACGTAAAGCGGCACGTGCGGGCCGAGAGGCAGCCCCCCCCGATCTCCGTGCACGCCTGAGCAAGTGCAGCCAGGAGCGTGGCCCCGCAGCCCCACGGCTGTCTGGCTGGGCTTGCAGAGTGCGCCTCCCGGCACAAGCCCCCTTCGCGGCCGCGCCTTTCCGCTGAGCCTCATCCTGGTGCCCCAGGGCCTGACCCACACTTCTGGGCCGGGCTCAGGTTGAGACTGTGGGGATAGGAGGAGTCCTGTGCCACACGGAGGAGAGCCCGAGCCTGTGCAGGCTCTGGTGGGGCTGGCCGGGGGGCCTGGGGCAAGGGCACTGGCCGGGAGGGGGGAGCAGCTGTGCGTGGGGGTGAGACTGGGGGGGGGCTGTCGGGGCCGGCGTTGCCCCCTTCCTCGCTCTCCCGCAGGCCTGCTGGAGGGTGGCAGGGCTGGGCCGGGCTTTGGTGGTGCAGCGCAGCCCCCCATCTGTGTGCGCTCAGGAGCCAGCCAGAGCCATCGGGTCCCGGACGCTCTGTAGGTCTCGTGACTCTGCCTTGCGCTGGGGAGGAAGTCCAGCCGCGGGCGCCAGGCCCCCTCCAGTGGCCCTGCTGCAGAGCCCCCAGCGCAAGGGGGGCGAGGCCTGAACGCCCAGCCTCGGCACTGGAGCGGAGCTGCTCTGCCCCAGGAAGGTGGGCTGAGCAGCCCCCCCACCCCAGCTCCCAAGGTGGCCGTTCCAGGCCGACCGGCTGTTGGTCTGAAGGGCGAGTCTGAGCCTCAGGGAGGAGGGAGGCCCCTTCAGCACGGTGCGGCCCCCCCCCCACTGCGCAGGGAAGCCGACAGGCCCGACAGGCCCGCTGCGTGTGCTCCCCTTGGAGGCTGGCGAAGCGGCACTGTGCGAGTCGTGGCTGTGGACCCAGGGCAGGGCAGGAGCCGGTGACCTGGCTCTCCGGGGCTGCCTCGCCCTCCTCTTCCTCCCCCCTCGGCTGGCTGATCTGGGCGCAGAGTGCTTGGAGCTGTCCTGCCAGGCTGCCGCAGGCATGATGACGCGCGCGCGTCTGCGAGCCGAACTCTCGCCCTGCTCAGGTCTGGGCACTGTTCCGCTGTGCCCAAGGAAGAGCTGAGTGTAGCTCAGAGTCCGGCACGTTCCCAACTCCGAGGAGAGCCGGCAGCCCCCCCCCCCCGTTGCGCCTGCTTGTGCTTCCGGAGGGGGTGCTGGAATTCGTGAGGACGCAGTGGGGGACCAGCGCAGTCGGCTCTCCGGCGTTTCCCGTGCCGCTCCCGCTAACCAGGCTCTCTCCTCTCCCCCCCCGCCCCCGGCTTCCAGCTCAACATCCTGGTGGACACGGGGAGCAGCAACTTCGCGGTGGGTGCTGCGCCACACCCCTTCCTGAGCCGGTACTACAGGCGCCAGCTGTGAGTGTGCCGCTCCGGGGGGGGTGGGGCTGCTGCCCACCTGGGCGCTCTTCCTCCTGCAGGTGTGAGGAGCAGCGGGGGGGGGGGCCTTGCCTGTGCAGGAGTGTGCCTGGGCTGTGGGGGGCCATGCGCCAGGCTCCCTCGCACAGGCCTGCACTGCTGGAGCGGCCGGAGAGGCCCCCAGCTCACGCCAGGGTCAGAGGCAGTGGCTTCGCGCTGCCCACAGTCTGACCTCCGGAGCTCTGCAGCGCGCCTGGTCAAACCCCCCCCCCCCGCCAAATCCCCCCCACATTCCTGCCCTCTGCTTGCGCCCCCTGCAGCTCCAGCACCTACCGGGACCTGCGGAAGAGGGTCTACGTGCCCTACACGCAGGGGAAGTGGGAGGGGGAGCTGGGCACCGACCTGGTGGCCATACCCCACGGCCCCAACGTCACGGTCCGGGCCAACATCGCCGCCATCACCGTCTCCGACAAGTTCTTCATCAACGGCTCCAACTGGGAAGGGATTCTGGGCCTGGCCTACGCCGAGATTGCGCGGGTGAGTCTGGCGCCAGCCCGGCCCTTCGCGAGGGGGTCCCTGGCCGGGAGGGGCTGGAGAGACTGTCCGGCAGGCCTGGAAGGGAGCGTTGCACAGCGGGAGCCGCTCCGGGCAGGAGGGAGGACCAGCGGCTGTGGCCCGCCACCCACTACGCCAGCGGAGTACAGGGACCGCTGCCCGCGTGGCCCCAGCATTGTGTGCCCGCTGCTGCCGCCGCCCACGTTCTGCTGGTGCAGTGCCCTCGCCTCTCCTCTCCTCTCCTAGCCCGACGACACCCTGGAGCCCTTCTTCGACTCGCTGGTGAAGCAGACGCGGGTGGCCAACATCTTCTCGCTGCAGCTGTGTGGGGCTGGCTTCCCACCCAACGAGTCCGAGGCCCTGGCGTCTGTGGGGGGCAGCATGGTGAGTGATGGGGGACAATGGCGGTCCCAGTTGGCTCTGCCATTTAGGGCAGTGGCTGCCCACCCACGTCCACTGGGCCGCAGAGCTCAAGCAGAGCCCCAGAACTCCTCGTGTGGAGACGGTGGCCTGCGCGGGGAGCAGGTGCAGCAGTGATCGTGGCAAGAGCAGCTCTGAGCATGTGCAGTGTCTTCCCTTGCAGCCAACCTCGGGTGTTTAGACGGGGCTCCAGGATTGACAGGGCATAGGGGTGCCAGCGCCAGCTCTTCCGCCCTGGACGCTCAGTAGCAGCAGGCAGCAGTTGTGAGGAGGAGGAGGAGGATGATTCTGAGCATGCACAGAGTCTTTTCCTCAGCCCAGGCCGTTCCCACGCATCTATGCAGCCTTGAGCCTGAGGTCCTCAAGCAGTGCGCATGGGTGCCCCTTGCTGGGGTGCGCTGTCAGGGCTGGGGGGCAGCCCCTTCTCATGCCTCCCCCCTCCCGCGCCCTTTCCCTGCAGATCATTGGGGGCATCGACCAGTCTCTCTACAGGGGCGTCATCTGGTACACGCCCATCCGCAAGGAGTGGTACTACGAGGTTGTCATTGTCAAGATTGACATCAACGGGCAGGACCTCCAGATGGACTGCAAGGAGGTGGGGCAGGGGCTGCAGGCCTGGGCCCGGGTGGTGGGGAGGGCCGTGTGGGTTGCCCCAGCTGGGGGCTCAGGCTCACCTTGCCCCTGGTGTGGCGGCCGTCCCAGGGCTCACTTCAGTGGTGGGAGGGGGAGAGTGGAGACGTTGCAGCCCCCCTTGCACACCTCTGCTGCACAACGCACAACCCCCGTGACTCAGCACCTGGCTGTGCACTGCCTGGTCAGTGTGCATGTGTTTGGGGGGGGGGGGCAGCGTCTCACCCGTCACACCCTGCCCCCTTTTCTCCGCAGTACAATTACGACAAGAGCATCGTGGACAGCGGCACCACCAACCTGCGGCTGCCCAAGAAGGTCTTCGAGGCGGCAGTGAAGGCCATCAAGACGGCCTCCTCGGTGAGGACTGCGGGGAGCTGCGCGGGGGTCTCTTGTGGACCAGCATTGCAGGGGAGTGGCACTGGGGGGGGGGCTGTGGCCTTCCTGCCCTGCTTGTGGGTTTCTCTGAGGCCTGTGGCTGGATGTGGGGCTGGATGTGGGGCTGGAGCAGTCTGCTCTGAAGGGTTTGCTGCTGGTGCAAGGAGATGTGGCCAGGAGCTGGTGTGGGGGTGCTCAGCCCCCCCTGCCCCCACCCCCTGCCCTGCCCTGCCTTCAGCATCCCAGACCTCCTTCAGGCCCAGCTGCACTAGCAGGCTCTCCCCCGCTCCGGGTCTGTTGCGGCTGGCACTGGCCCTAAGACCCCTCCCTCTCCCCCCCCCCCAGACAGAGAAGTTCCCTGATGGCTTCTGGCTGGGGGAGCAGCTGGTGTGCTGGCAAGTGGGCACCACCCCCTGGCACATCTTCCCAGTCATCTCTCTCTACCTGATGGGCGAGGCAGCCAACAACTCCTTCCGGATCAGCATCCTGCCTCAGGTGTGTGCTGAGTCTCCTGGGGGGGGGAGGGCGGCAGGTGCGACTCTGAAGCTGAGCTGTGCGGGGGGGGGGGCAGTCCCAGGCAGAGTGCTGGGAACGTGGAGAGCCTCACTTTGATTTGGAAAGGGTCCGATTCACAAAGCCTGGCCTGGCCTGAGAGAGGCGGGGATTCGGGTGACGAGAAGCCCACCTTCGCACCAAGCCGTGGGGCCCCTTGCCCTGAGGCTTCCTGAGCAGGCCTGAGCCCGGCATGTGAGCACTCCTGGAGTCGGGCGTGACCGTGTGCGGCGCAGGTGCTTCCTCCGCACCTGCCTGCCACCTGGGCGCTGTGGGCCTCGGCCCGGCCGCCTGGTGCCCGGCGTGGGAGGCGTTGCTCACGGCGGCCTCTCCGCCCCCCCCAGCAATACCTGCGGCCCGTGGAGGACGTGGCCACCTCCCAGGACGAGTGCTACAAGTTCGCCATCTCGCAGTCCTCCACCGGCACTGTCATGGGGGCCGTCGTCATGGAGGGCTTCTACGTCGTCTTCGACCGCGCCCGCAAGCGCATTGGCTTTGCTGTCAGCGCCTGCCATGGTAAGGCGGGCGTGCGCCAGCCAGTCTGGCGTGGGGGTTGCCAGCGCTGGGGCCTGGGGTGGAGGCTGCTGGAGACCCCCCCCCCGCTTGGCCGCCCTCCTGAGCCCCGCTCTGTCTCCAGTGCACGACGAGTTCCGGATGGCGGCAGTGGACGGGCCCTTCCCCCACCCCAACATGGAGGACTGTGGCTACAACACCCCGCAGACGGACGAGTCCACCCTGATGACCATCGCCTACGTCATGGCGGCCATCTGCGCCCTCTTCATGTTCCCGCTCTGCCTCATGGTGTCGCAGTGGCGCTGCCTGCGCTGCCTGCGCCGCGGCCACGACAACTTTGCAGACGACATCTCCCTGCTCAAGTGAACTCTCCCTTGACCCCCCCCCCCCCGCCTGTGCCGCCTGCGAGGGGGGCAGGCGCGGACTGCAGGGAGAGCGGCAGGCCCCCTTCTTCGCCTCTGCTGGGACGCGGGACCAGGAAGCGGCTCAGCCAACGGCCCCAGCGCCAGACCCGCCTTGTCCTCCTGCAGTGAGTGGAATGACGGCTGGGAGGAGAAGTGGCGGCCGGGGGGGGGGGCGGCCTGGAGCCATTCCTGCTCAGAAAGACCCAGGGACCTTTGCGCGTTTGCTTTGTAGCTCGCCCGTGACTGCAGCTGCCGCTCCCTTAGCCAGACTTCCCCACAGGCACTGATTCCTTGGGCCCTCCATGAGGTCTAGGAGCATGAAAGGGCTTGCTTTGAGAAAAGCACCAGGGAGAGCTGTGAAGCCTTGCTTGCTGTCTAGCGCTGACCTGAGTAGTGGTTATTTCTGCAAGGGTGCGTGTGTGTGCGTGTGTGTGTGCGCCTCTTCTTAGAATTATATAAAGTTTATAAAATAGCAGAATGCAAGGGGGCGCCCCTTCATCCCCCTCACCTGGCCCCTGGCAGGGGGTTGGGCCTCTAGGGCAGAAGAGGCACCCTTGAGCTCCAGAGGACTCTGGCAGCCCCCAAGGAGAGGGGCCAGCTGCCGCTTCCCCCCTCAGGCTGCCCTTCTACTGCCATTCCTCCGTTGCTACCCGTGGCTGGGTGGGGAGCTCGCAGCCCAGCCTGGCCCGCCTGCCTGGCTCGTAGGGCCCCCGCAGGGCCGCTGGAAAGGTCCCCTCATGAGCTGGGCTCTGGGGTCCCTCCGCCAGGCTCCCTCTGCCCCCAGGGGTCTTCCTTTCACCAGTGCTGGGGGCAGAGGCCTGGTGCGGCTGGGCTCCTGCTCTGACCGACTCCAGCAGCTCAGCCCAGCCCAGCCAGCGGACAGCCCGGCCCCATTGCCCACGGCCACAGACAGGACCTGTGCAGGGCTGGGGGGCCCTCCTGGCACTCCTGCTGGTCCGGGAGGAGCATTCGGGGCAGGGCAGCCAGCCGGCAGGCCCTTGGCCTAGCAGGGTGAGCAAGGAGACCCACGAGCAGAAGCTGGCCTTGGGTGACCCAGCCTTGAGGAGAATGCCCTTCCTGGGGGTGGGCGAGGCCAGGGTCTTGCGCCCCCCCGTCTTTAAAAAAAGGTAATTTCCAACCATTAACGCTCCTTTAAGACGAACCGCAGGGCAACGGCAGTAGCAGATGCTTCTGTGTGTACAATACTCTGTAAATATTTGCAGTTCTGGCTCCCCCCTGCAGGCTGATCTCAAACACAAGTGGAGGGGGAGGAGCCCAGCTGCAGCCCCTCTGGGGGCCTGGGAAGATGCCTGCTTTGCTCCGGGGGGGGGGCAGTACAGGCACCCTTTGGAGCTGAGGGCTGTGCTTGATGCGGGGCTGTCGGGTGCTTTCTCCCATCCCCCTTTTCTTCCCCGTTAGTCCCAGGGAGCAGAGCTGTGTCACGCTCGGGGGGGGGGGCGGGGGGTGCAGAACAGTCTGTGCTGCTGGAGCCTCCTTCTCTGTCCAGCTCCAGCCCTGCCGGGATTGAAGAGGGGCCCAGGAAACAGCAGGGACCCGCTCCTGCGCTAGTGGGCGGCAGGAGGCGTACAGGGCCTTTCCCCAGGTCACCGTGGCCACGCTCCGCCGAGCCTGATGTCTGCTGCTCAGCTGCTGGGGCAGGTAGCTCAGAAACGATGAGCGTATCCTGACAGACTGGCTTGACCCCCAACCACAGCAAGGACGCCCCCCCCCCCCCCGCCGTTGGGAGCGTGTTCCACAGCGCGCCCAGCCTGCGTTCCTTGCAGGCACTGCCCTGACTCCCCAGGGCCACGCAGGCAGCCGAACCCCCTCCCCCAGCAAGCCAAGCTCCATACCAGCCGCCAGCTGGGTCTCTCCTGCCAGGTGGTGCCCCAGGTCGAATCTGGGGCACTGCCAGAGGCCCAGCACTGCCAGGTGGACCCGAGGCCACCAGGGTGAGTCAACAGCAGCTGCAAGCCCAAGGGGGCAGCAGGGCCCGAGGCCAGGGTCGGGGAGCGGCCAGGGGGCCCAGGCGCCCGCTGCCAAGAACTGCCAAGAGCCTCATGGGGCCAGTGCCCAGCTCCCGAACTCAGCCCCCTGCCCCCTCCCGTCGGTGTAAGAGTCGTGAATGTTAATGCAATTATCACATTAAAGAGAGAAAAACCGAGCCTTTGTTCCGGCCCTGCTGTTTCCTGCAAGCAGAGATGTGGGCCCACCCAGTGTACAGGCCGTGGGGGGGGGGCGCCCTCAGCCCCTCCCGGCGAGGAACAGAGGAGAGCAAGGCCAGCACACCCAAAGGTCTGCATAATATACACACTTTATTGAGAACTGGTCTGTATACAGACTCTCTGTACACACATTCCCTATAGAATAAAAATGTACAACTGTATACACGGCCATATAAATACAAAGCTGTAGAAATCCTGGGGGGCTGCCAAGCTCCCCTCCCACCTGGGTGGCGCAGCTGTCCTGGCCGTCCTCTTCCCACCGGCCATCATTTCAGGGTGGGGCAGAAGGGGCAGGTGTCGTTGGTGTTGGTCTGGGCCCAGAACTTGATGCACTGGAGGAGGAGAGAAGGAAGCTGACCGCTGCCCCAGGCCAGGCTCCCCCGGAGCCGGGATCTCTCAGACTCCCCTCTTGCACCAGGGATATCCCCCAGACTGGCCTCACACTCCCCGCCAGCCACCCGCAGCTTCCCACTCGAGAGGCGGCAGCCGCAGGAGGCAGCATTGGCCTGTCAACGGAGGGAGAGCCCTGCAGCAGCAGCTGCTCCCAGGAGACCTTTCTGAGCTGGACACGCTCAAGCACGAGCCTGGGACTCGACCCACAGCCGCAAAGCCAGCCCCCCCCGCCCGAACAGGCCCCCCCCCGGCACCCACCTCCTTGTGCAGCACATGGGAGCAGGCCATGGGGTGGAGCTCACTGGGCTGGACCAGCTTCTGGCACATCAGACACAGCTTGCAGGCGGCAGGTGCCTGCTGGGCACAGAGAGCCGAGCGTGGGAGCCCCTGCTGGGCCGCGAAGCCAGGCTGGCTGCCCCCCCTCCCCACCCCACCCCACCCCTCAGACCGAGCAGGGCAGGCTCGTCTCACCTGGGCTGGCGTCCCAGCGTAGGAGGCCTGACCCGAGGGCAGGAACATGGGGCTGCTCATCTGAGGCAGGGGCGTGGGGAACAGGGGGGAGCGGATCCGACCCAGAGGCTGCGGCGGAGGAGAGAGAGAGGGGGGCTTATTAAGAGGCTGCCCCACCCCTGCCTTTCTGTGGGTCTGCCTGGCTGCTCTTCGCCCCACACTACCCACCTGCGCACCCACCGCTGCCACCCGCTCCTGCTGCTCTGCCAGCTTGGCTGCCACCAGCTGGTTCAGCTCCTCCATGGTGAGCCCGGCCAGCGTCCGTCGGGCTGCCTTGATCTGCTGCAGGATGTTGGTCAGCTGGGCCCTGCAAGGACAAGCAGCTGGGCACGAGGGCAGCGCCAGGCCCCTTGAAACCTCCTCCCCGTGAGACAGGAGCAGGACCACATGAGCAGCACCTGAGGGCCCCCCCCTCCAGGCTGAGTCCCAGGCCACCCCCCTCTGCGCTGGGCAGACCTGGGCAACTCCTTGTGCCCCCAGGGCGAGGGAGTGGGTGGTGGTTTGCCACCAAGCCGCACCCCAGGGCTGGAACGTGTCATGCAGGGGGGGCAAGCCTGGGGGTGGGGTCTGCGAAGGAAAGCTCCACGCTCCCAGCCAGGCGCCAAGAGCCACGGGCACCGCACTCACTTGTTGCACTGGGGAAACCGAGTCAGCAGCTTCTCCAGGATCTTCTCCAGCTTGTCCACAGGGGGCGGTCTGGGCAACTCGGAGGCGGCCTTGACTCCGCCCAGTCCTGGTGGGGGCGGGAGAGAGGCCGCAGGGGCCATGCGGGGGCCGGCCAGGGAGGCAGACACGGGGCTGTTCCGGCCCTGCGAGGCGGGCAGAGGGGGCGACGGCTGGCTGGGCCTGGCGATGGAGGGGCTCAGGAGGGGGAAGGAGAGCACGCGGGGGTCCGCGCTGGGCATGACCATGGACATGGGGACTGTGCCAATGGGGAAGGGCAGCCGCGGGGCAAGGGGGGAGGAGCTGGGCGGGAAGGCCGGCAGCAGGAAGTCCGTCTGTGAGAGAAGGGGGGTGTTAGCCTGAGAGCCGCCACCAGCCGCCTCCCCACACGACAGTGGTGACCCCCGCCAGGGCCAGAGCCTCCTGTGAGTGGCCCCTGCCCCAGGCCAAGGGGGCGGGGGGTGGGCGTACCTCCAGTGGTGGCGGCGGCAGGGTGGGCGTGGGGATCTGGGGCAGGCTGCTCAGCTTGGCTCCGTTCCGCACCAGCTGGATGTGGTCATTGAACTGGTCCTAAAGCAGGACGGAAAGGGGAGGTCAGCCAAGCACCGGAACAGCCAGACTCTGGGCACAGAGGGACACCCACCACACGGGCAGGGCGGGATCTCTCAGTCGCGCCGGATCTGGACGGGGTCACCTTCCGGCCTGACGCAAGGGGGCCCTGCATCCCTTGGGGGTGTTGCACGACACACACACTGCCCACTGCCCACGCCCCCCCCCACGCACCCGGACACTCTCCTTGGTCTTCCGGATCCGGCTCAGCCTCGTCTCCCACTCCTGCTTCGGGCGGATGGTCTCCAGCGTGGGGGGTGCCGACCTGCTCGGGCACAAAAGCCACAGCGGGCAGTCGCTTCCAGCCCCCCACCCCGCAAGTGGCACAGCAGCAGCAGCAGCAGGGCAGAGCTGGGACGGAGGCACTCAGGAAAGCTGCTCCGCCAGCCCAAGAGGGCCCCCACCTGCCTGCCGGTGAGCCCTCAACGGCAGCCTCTGACCCCCCCACCCCCCCCACTCACTTGAGGTAGGTGAGGTGCAGCTCGGCCTCCTTCTCGGCCTCCTCCAGCTTCAGCACCAGCAGCTCCTTCCTGCTCTCCAGAGACAGGATCTGGCGAGGAGAGTCCAGGCTGCTCACAATGGCCCCCCCCCGCCCTCATCCCCCCCCCCCTCGGTGGGAGCCACGGGGCATCCACACAGCCCGGCAGCACCCACAGCTGTCTTGACCCAACTGCAGGGGGGACCAGCCGGGCAGAGCGAGGCTGGGGGTGGGCTGGACACCCGTCCCTTGGCTCAGGGGGAACCTGCCCCCTTTGCTACGGGCCCAGCCGCGACCCACCTCCGCCTTCCAGGCTCGCTCCGTCTCCTCCAGAATCGACCTGTTGATCTCGTTGTGCTGGTTCTTCAGCTTGTCCAGCTCCAGCTCCCACTCCTCCCTAGGACGCAAGGCAGAGCCCCTGGCTTAGGGGTGGCTGCAAGGCCAGCCAGAGCCAGGGGCCATCCTGCCCGGCAGAGGACAGGCATGTGTGTGCCCACTCGTGTGCCCACTCGCATGCCTTCTAGGCCGATGGAGAAGGAACTGCACAAGAGCCGCAGTTTCCTCCGAAGAGAAGGGGGGACAGGGCACAGTGCGGGGTGCAAGGCCTGCTGGGAAGCCCAGGCACCTACTTCTCCTCCGACTGCTCGGCAATGAGCGAGACGATCTTGTTCTCCTTCTCCTCCTGCTCCTTCAGCAGCCTGCAGGGGAAGAGATGGGCAGCCGCATGAGGGCCTTTGGCTCGCTCGACGCCCAGGGAAGGCAGCTGCAGAGGCCAGGGCGGCCCCAGGAGTGCCGCTCCAAGGGGGACACGCCAGGAGTCATGGAGGCCTCACACCTCAAGGCGGGACCCACGCAGGCCCAACGGAGCCCCCCCCCCCCCGCCGGTGGGCCAGAATACCTCCTGCCTTTCTCACAGAGCTTCTCAATCTCGGCCTTGAGGTCCTGCTCCTTCTGCAGAAACTCCTTCTTCTCCTTCTCCATCTTCTTCTTGGTCTCTTCCCGCTTCACAGTCACGTCCTGAATGGCCTTCAGGATCTCCTGCAGGAGGAACACAACAGACCTGGTTGGAGGACAGCCATGTCCACCCCCCCCTCCTAAAGTTAAGCCAACGCAGCTGACCACAAAGCCTCAGACGGCAAAACACAACAGGCAACCACTGAGCGCCCTTCATTCAGCACAGGGACAAAAAGGCTCCTCTGCAGTCCAAACCCTGAGCAGGTCGCTGCAGGCACCCCACCCCGGGAAGCCAACACCCTCCCACCAGCACCTGGGCACAGGCAGCCGCTGAGCTCTCCCAGTCCCGCAGGAGTCCCCAGTGCCCTGCAGAGGCCAGGCGACAGTGGGCGGGAAGGGCAAGGCCGGCTCCCCCCGGCGCTCCTCACCTGGTGGTTCTTCATCTCCTCCTCCCTCCGCTGCTGGAGATGCTTCAGCTGCACCTGGAGCTGGTTCTCCACCTGCCTCTGCCTGTCCAGCACCTCCTGGTAGCGCTCCTTCAGCGAGGCTCGTTCAGACATCATCTTGTCCTGCCGGGACCGCCAGGGGAGCTTAGGGGAGGGCCCCCGTCTCCAGCCCCCGCTCAGGCGAGCAGTCCCGTCGACCTCAAGCAGAGCCTCTCCTCACTTCCAGCCCAGGGCTCTGCCCAGCAGCCAGGCCGTCTCGGTCCCAGACCCCAACGCGACCCGCAGCGAAAGCAACAGGGGTTCGGGTCTGCAGCGACGGCCAAACTCACCAGGTTCTTCTCAATGTCCTGGTCTGTGCTCACGCCCAGGTCAGCGGTCTTGAAGTCTGTCTGCAAAGGGAGAGGCAGGTCCCTCGGTCAAGGGCGGGCAGTCAGTCGGGGTGGGGGTGGGGGTGGGGGTGGTCTTCCTCCATTCGAGGGCCTTGGAGGGTATTCGACCAGAGGGCCTGCGCAGAAGCCCCGGCCGGCCAGCCGGGCACCCTTCGGTTATCAAGGCCAGCCTGCAGTTCTGCTCTGAGCCGTGCCAGGGCAGTGGGAGTGCAGGCCCAGCCTCAGCCAGGGTCACCCCCAGCTTCTGCCACCCCCAGCCAGCCCCCCTCCGCTCCAGAGCCAGCCCCTCGAGAAGCTGACCTGCACAGCCATGTTCTGGGAGGGCTTGGGGGAGAAGCCTTCCTGCTCTGGGTCTTCCCCGCCGGGAGACGCTGCCGAGGGGGCGTCTTCCACGTCCGGGCACCCATTCTGCCGCCTGCCGTGCTGCAAGACCAGAGACCCCAGCTCAGCCTCGGAGCAGTTAAGGGCGCTGGCGGCGGCAGTCCGGTCCGTGGCGTGGGCCCCCTGTGGGCGCGGCGGGGCCGTCGGCAGGCTTTCCCCGGGCAGGGAGGGTCTCTGGGCGCCCACAGCACTGTCTAGGCCAGGCAAAGAGAGCTCCTCACTTGAGGGGCCGGCCTGGGGCTGCAAGGGGGGCGCCTGGGCCTCCTCTGAGCTCTCCTCCGGGTCCAGCACCGGCACTTCGCTGCTCTCCCCGGCCTCGTCTGAGCGGCCGCCTTCCCAGCTCTCCGGTGGGTCGTGGTGGCTGCTGTCGGCCTGCAGCAGGCAATCGGTCGGGGGGGGCGGAAAGGCCACTTGCACTGTCCCCAGAGAGAGAGAGAGAGAGAGAGAGAGACTTAGCCGTGCCCAGTGCAAATCTGCCCCCTCCCACACACAGCTGCGGGGAAAGCTTGCCTGCGCTCTTGTCCAGCGGAGTCTGCCTTGCAGCCGCCCCTGAGAGCTCTAAGGGCTTCCTGTGCGTTGCCTTGCAACAAGCCCACCCCTCCCCGTGTTGCAACTGGGGCGGGGGGCTGAGCAGGAGCAGCCTGGCATGGGCTCTCCTGAAGGTGGACGCCAGGCCTGAGCCAGCAATGCCCAGTTCGCGGGAAGACGATGAGAGACGGAGCTCCCACTTGCCTCTCCGGCAGGGCCACGCACAAGGCGGGGGGATCACACCCACCGTGCCCCGGAACCTGGCTTATGCACCTGGGAGGCACCTGGGAGCTGCAATGGAGGTTCCTGCCCCCCACCCCAGAGTCTCTCAGCCACAAAGAAAGGCTGCTGGCCAAGGCCAGACGTTGGTCCTGTTGGGGCCCCAGCTGTACGTCCGGGTCCTGGGTCGTCTCAGCAAGCAGCAGCAGCACCAACTCAAAGTGCCCCTGCATCTCCCGGCCTGAACCCCATGGCATAGCCAAGGGGGTGCAGGGGAGGGCTCGGCACCGGGCAACAAGCTGAGCTAGACCAAAACTAGTCTGGCCAAAACTGTGACAATATTGGTAAGTACCAGTATTACCATCATGTTATACAGGCATGCCCCAATATCTGCTGGGGCCTCGTTCCAGACCCTACCATGGATACCTGAGACCGGGGCCACTACACTGGGGAGGCTTTTTTAAAGATAGGGGAACATCAGTGGTTTTGCTGCAACAAGGTAGGAATAAAGAGATTTGCTTAATGCTCCCCTGTTTTTAATAGGTGTCCCAGTATCCACGGTATCTGTGGGTAATTGAAGCAGTGGATAAAGAACCTGTGGATGCCAGGGCACGGCTGCATATCATTGTAATCTAACGCAGAACGCAATGAAGCACACAGCACTGGATTGTCTGTACTCTGTCAAGAATTATAGTCAATTAACCAATAAACTTTTCACTTACTTATATTGGACATTGTTGTGGAAGGGGGGGGGCTACAAAAACTTCTTTGACGTTGGGGAGCAAATGCCTCCACTGCACAACTGCCTGAACCAAACCCCTGGCACAGAGGCACGAAGCAAAAGGCCAACCATAGCTAGTGTCAGACCACGGGCACCCTGCTGCTCAGCACAAGACAGCCAGCCAAGGGCAGAATCCTGCAAAGGGAGGGGAGCAAACCTACCTTTGCTGCTCCCTCCCTCTAACTGCTAGGCAGCACTGCCATCTGGTCTCTCTGCACGCAACAGGTGCCACAACCGAAATAACTTTCATGGAAACCCACTTTCAGCCCACGGATGGGCCTTGGCGAGTGGCCGGGGAGGGGGACCCAGCGGGGAGGGGTGGCCAGACCAGCAGGTGCCCCCCCCCACGCAGGCCAGCGCCGGTCTCCCTGGCGGGCCCCCAGAGTGGCATTTGGGTCTCCAGCCTACCTGAGAGGCAACCCTGCAAGTCCTTGGGGTGCGGCAGGCTGGTCGGCAGCAGCACCCCCCAGCACCGACAGGGCCACCTCCTCCTCTTCCTCCCCCGACGATGCCATCTCCTCGCTCGGCGGGCTGGAGGGCGGCTGCAGCGCTCCGGAAGGCCCCGCACGAGGATGGACGGGAAGCGCGGCGCCTGGTCGCGGAGGAAGGGAAAGAGACAGCGAGAGCGAGAGCGCAAAGGGCGGGCTCCGCGCGCCGAGGCCTCGACGGGGAGTGCGAGCGGAGCAGGGGGGCGGCGGGGGCCGCGCAGCCGGAAGGGCGGGCGGGACACGACGCGGCTCCTTCCCCGCGCAGGACGGGGCTCGACGGGGAGAAGCGCGCCGAGCGGAGGCGCACCTGGCTGCTGCTGCGCGCGGGTCCTGCGGCGAGGGGCGAGGCCGGGGCGCAGGGGGTCGCTCTGCGGCCGGAGCAGCGGCCTGGCGGCCCGGCCTTCCCTTCGCCTGCCCAGGAGGAGGAGGAGGCGCCGCCGCCGCCGCCCGCGCAGCTCTCCCTGGCTGCGGCTGCAGGACGGGGCTCGCGGCGGGTCGCGCCTCCTGGGGCTGGGGGCGTCGGCGCTGCTGCTCTCGCGCTCCGGCTGCCGGGCGAGGGGGCGCCTCCGCTGCTGCTGCTGCCGCTGCCGCCGCCGGCCGGGGGCGGGACCGGGACTGGGGCTGCGGACGGGCCGCCTCCCTCCTCGCCTGGGCCCGCCGCCGGACGTGACGCGTCGCCCGTCCTCCCCGCCCTCGCCGGCGGAGCCTCTGTGCGGAGCCCGGCCGGGATCCATGCGGCGCCCCGCGCGGTAGGTGCCCGGAGCCCGCCGCCGCCGCGCCTCCGCCTCCTCCTCCTCCCCCCTCCACGCGAGCGCCCGGCTGGGGGCTTCCTGGCTGCGCTGCGCCCGTGCCGTCCCCGCCCGAAGGCGCGCGTAGTCGCGGCTTAGCTGGCGGAGGCTCGGGCTGCACTTCCGCCAGATCCCAGCCCGGCCGCGCAGCAGGGACGGGTCGCGCTTCTTATGCACCGGCATCCCTGGGGACGTCGGTGCCGGGAGCCCCGGAGGCCGCCGGGCCCACGCACCGCTTCTCGACAGAGGGTCCCGCAAAGTGCAGCCCCTCCGTGACGCCGGGGGAGGGTCGCCGAGGGGCACTGCGGAGGCAGTTGGCACCCTAAGGTCGCCCGGGGCCCGCGGGAGGTCGTGCGGAGGGGGCAGAAGCGCAGAGGCCCCCTTCCCTCCCCCCCCCCCGCGGACTTGGGCAGCGCCCCTTCAGCCAGGACAGGTGGGCTGGCCAGAGAGGTCCAGGTCCGGACACCTGTGGCTCCGCTCTCGCCCGTGCAGGTTGCCTGTCGGATGCCACCCTGGAGCGGGAGGGAGCCGTCATGGAGGTCCGTGATGGAGGCTGCGCTGCGTGTCCACACGTGCCTTTGGCTGCTCCCGGCCTGCATCGGACTTGCCGCCTCTGGGTCCGGGTTGCGGCCGGCAGGGGAGCCCTGCGGAGTGGCAGCCCCCTGCCCCAGGGTGCGGACGTGGGCCGTGCACCTGGCCGCCCCTGGCAGCGCCCCTGAGGAGGAGCTGGACCGGCTGGCGGAGCGGCTGGCCAGGGAGGCCGGCCTGGTGAACCTGGGCCGGATCGGGGAGCTCCGGGGCCACTACCTCTTCGGCTACCGGCCCGCAGGCCAGCCGGCGCTGGGCCCGGAGGCTGTCCAGCGCGCAGCCGAGGCGGTCTTCGTGCGGCACGAGAGCGTGAGGTGGCACGCCGAGGAGCGGCTCCTGAAGCGGTCCAAGCGCAGCCTGAGCTTCAACGACCCCAAGTACCCCCAGCAGTGGCACCTGGTGAGCGCCCCCAGCCCAGCGGCCGCACCTTTCCTCAAGCGGCCTCGGGCGAGGTCTGCAGAAAGCTGTGCTGGGCATCGCCGGCGTCTGCTTAGTGGCCTGCGTGAGGGTGCCGCCCTCACCATCCTCCCAGCACCCGGGAAAGGGAACAAACATTCCTGTACCTCCAGGAGGCCCCCGTGATTGCCCCAAACTGCAGGATGCAGCTCATGCCCCTTGGCACTCAGTGCTGGAAAGCTGGCCCTTAAATGCAGCATAAACGCTGCGGAAGCAGGAGGGGTCGGTGCTGCCTTGGAAGGGGCACCCCCCTACGCTGTAGTGGGGGGGATGCCTCTTCTAGGGTCACCGTGAACCTTGCACCTTTGGCTGCTGCCCACCCCCAGGGAGTCCTCGCTGAGCCCCCTTCACTAAAGCTCGAGGAAGTCGCTTGCAAACTGGAGCCCTGGTTGGAGGGAGGGAGGGTGCGGAGAGAGCCCTTCTTTCCTGCCGGAGGATGCCCTGGCCTGGGCTCCCGAGCAGTGGGTGCTGAGGACCGGGTGAATCAGGCTGGGCAGAGAGGCGGGGCGCTCTTGATCCGGTCTCCCCTGCGGAGCCGACCTTGTCCTCCTGCCGTCCTCTGACTGCCGCCTCCCTCCGCCGGCCCAGAACAACCGCAAGAGCCCCGGGATGGACATCAACGTGACGGGCGTGTGGGAGAGGAACGTGACCGGCCGGGGCGTGACGGTGGTGGTGGTGGACGACGGCGTGGAGCACACCGTCCAGGACATCCAGCCCAACTACGTGAGTGGCTGCTGCCCCTGGAGGTGCCCGCTGCCGGCAGGGGAGGGAGCGGTGGGCTGCGGGGGAGACGTGGACCGCCCAGTGGGCAGCCGCCGCCTGCCTGGAACCGAGGGGGTTGGGCCCCTCCAGCAACTCCGGTCTCCCGATGGAGGAGGCGAGGCAAGAGGGAGTGAGGGCCGGCCCAGGCTGCGGGAGCAGGAGCCTGGCTGCACGGAGACCGGGACTGCTGAGGCCAGAGGCGTTTCTGCAGGGAGGGCAGAGCTCTAAGTGTTGCAAGGAGCCTTACCCTGTCGTGTAAATCCCTCCTCTCCCTTGCTGCTGCAGCCAGTAAGCAATGCCAAGATTGGCTAAAACGGTGCAGGAGAGGAGTGATTTCCACTGCAAGGTGAGGCTTCTTGCAAAACTTAGAGCTCTGCCCTCCCTGTAGAAACGCCACTGGCTGAGGCCCTGCTTTCCAAGGAAGGGGTTTCCTGTGTCGAAGGAGAACTGGACTGGAGCTGTAGGACACGAGGATGGGGCAAGCCCAGGCAGCGGCTCCCCTCGGCCGGACCCTCTGCCTCTGGAACCAAAGGAACCAGAGCCGGGTCCTGCTGGCCCCCAGCAGCAGCTGTAGTCGGTGCTCTCCCCGGCCCCACTCTTGGCTGCCTGGAACAGTGCAGTGCAGACCCTGAGCCCCAGGCGGTTGCCGGAGCAGCCTGTGGAGGCGCCCAGGCCCTGAGCGGATCTGGACCTTGAGCCTTCCGTGGCGCAAGAGGCCTGGCAGAGCAGTCCGGAGCACCAGGAAGTGGCGATGCACAGTTCCTGCTCTCAGCCGGGGTGGGGTGGGGTTGCAACACGCTGGTGTTTGCCAACATCCTTCTGCCTTGTTCCACTTCCTTTTGGCCTCGCGAGGGCTGTGGCTCCAGGCAAGGCTCCGTGGCCGTTCTCAGGCCGAGCCCCTCAGTGCTGCTGGCTTGAGCTGGGCAGCACCAGCCACTGGACCGGCCGTGTCCTTCCGATGCCCCTTGGGAGGCAGGACGGCCCGGCCTGCCCCCCTCCCCCCTTGCCCCTGGCTCTGCTGCCTTGGAAGGTCTCTGGCGGAGGCCTGGGGAGCCTCCTCGCGGCTCTCCTCTCCTCCGGGGAAGAGGGTCTCAGGGCCGGGTCTGCTTCCTTCCAGAGCCCCGAAGGCAGCTACGACCTGAACTCCAACGACCCCGACCCCATGCCCCACCCGGACGAGGAGAACGGCAACCACCACGGCACCCGCTGCGCTGGCGAGATTGCCGCCGTCTCCAACAACAGCTTCTGTGCTGTGGGCGTGGCCTACGGGAGCCGGATCGCAGGTGTGGCGCTCGGTTCCTCGGAGGCTGGCAGGGAGGCAGCCGCGGGAGGGCAGGGCAGACCCCTCTCCTCGCTTGCGGTGGTTCTGTTTTGCTGTCGCAGTGGGAGGCGTGAAGCTCCCGGCTCAGATCTCGCCCTGGGTGAGCTCACAAGTAGCCCTGGGCCAGCCAGACGCCTGGTCCCGATCCCCTTTGGCCGCTGTTGCAAAGAGCCTTGAGGAAGTGAAGGTGACCTCACCACCTGCTTTCACCCCAGGCGCTTTTGCCTCTTCCCTTGCATGGCAGGTTTTCAGGACATTTCAGCCAGGTGGTGGCCTATGTGGGCTTTTGTAGCCCTGGGGGGTGCGGACTGGTGCCCTGCCAACTGGCAGAGCCCCTCCAAGGGCATCATTGAACGAGTGCAACAACAACAAAACCCAGCGCTCCTTCCTTCCTCCCGCATGAGGATAAGCGGAGGCTCCTCATCCCGAGCTGCAGTTCTCCCCTGTGGGCAGCAGGTGGCGCCCTCTCCCTGTAATGGCACTTCGAAATGCTTTTGAGGCCCTTGTGGGGGGCTGGATGAAATGAACCCGCTTGGGCCAGCTCCGTCAGGGCCAACACGTCTGCCTTGCAGAGGAGGACCAGCTCCCCCGCCCCCGCTGCCTTTCCCTGCTATCCTTCAGCCTCCCTTTCCCTTTTAAAAGAGCTGCGTAAACAGCAGCAAAGTCCGCTAAGCGTGCAGAGTCCCTTCGGGTTCCCGCAACAGCCCTGCGCGGATGGCCACTTCTGCAGCTGGAGGGAGCAGGTGCCGCTCAGGGAACCCAGGATTTGAAACTGGGTCTCCTCGTTTTGGAAAGGGAAGGCTCTGGGCGGGCACAGGCTGCTGGTTGGCCCCCCTGGTGCCCCCTGACCCTGCCCTGTGCTTGGCCACGCAGGGATCCGTGTGCTGGACGGGCCACTGACTGACAGCATGGAGGCCGTGGCGTTCAACAAGCACTACCAGATCAACGACATCTACAGCTGCAGGTGAGTGGGGGGGGGGGCTTCTGCTATGGGGGGGGCGTTGCGTACTGCGGTTGAACAAGCCCCCTTCCCCTGTGGGCAGCGCAGCGACTGTGGGTCTGGTCCCAGGAGCTTAACGGTGGGGGGGGGGCATGTGGCTGCCCCTGTGCCCCAGGACCCCCAAAGCAGGGCTTCCCTCTCGCGCCTGGGCTGGCTGACCTGCAAGAGGACCGGGGCGTCCTTCTCCCGCTCTGCGCCGCCTGGGCTCCGGCTGAGCTCACTGCTGCCCCGGCCTGCTGCTCCCAGGGGCCCCCCTCCGCACCTGGCCAAGCGCTGCCACGCGGTCTGTTCCTCCACAGCTGGGGTCCAGACGACGACGGCAAAACTGTGGACGGGCCTCACCAGCTCGGAAGGGTACGGAGGGACGTGGGCGACTCCTGCCGTGCCCTGCGCCTGGCCTGCCTGCCTGCCTGGCCTGCGGCTTGAGCAGGGAGGGCAGTGTGGCGGAAGTCGGATCGTGGCCCGGCATGCCAGCGCTTCCACGGGAGGGCTCCTGGTCTTCCGGCCAGCCTCGGCCCTGGGGTGTCTTGGCTGCGAGTGATTCTGCAAGAGGGTGCTGAGCCCGGGAGAGGTGGGTGGGGTGGGGGCTTTTCCTGGGAAAAGAAGCCAGCCAGCCCGGCCGCTCCCCTCCACAGGCCGCCTTGCAGCACGGGGTGATGGCCGGCCGCCAGGGCTTTGGCAGCATCTTCGTGGTGGCCAGCGGCAACGGCGGGCAGCACAACGACAACTGCAACTACGACGGCTACGCCAACTCCATCTACACCGTCACCATTGGTAAGGCCCAGCGGGCACCGGAGGCCTGTCGGGAGGGGGGCAGGCGAGCCGGGACGGTCGTGCTGGCAGGGCTGCTCTCCAGGCGCGGCTGCCGGAGGCCCCACCCTGGGCCCCGAAGGGCTGGGAGGAGGCGGGCGCCAAGGAGGGGCTGGCTCTGGCCGGCCCGGTCCATGGGGCTCCCCCCCCCTCCGCTGGCTCTCCCCAGGCGCAGTGGACGAGATGGGCTACATGCCCTTCTACGCGGAGGAGTGCGCCTCCATGCTGGCCGTGACCTTCAGCGGGGGCGACAAGCTGATGAGGAGCATCGTGAGTGGGGCTTGCAGCGCATGGTCTCCCGTGGGGGGGGGAGGCAGCTGGGCACCCGGGCGAGTGGGGAGGGGGTGGGAAGAGGCAGCCCCTCCCCCGCCCGTGCCCCTGCCCTCTCGCTGCTCAGGAGTCCCACTGGGTGGGGGGGGGCAGGCGGCCCTCGCTGTGAACGGTCCCGGCTGAGGCACGTTCCTCCTCCTCCTCCCCCCTCCAGGCAACCACCGACTGGGACCTGCAGAGGGGCACGGGCTGCACGGAGGGTCACACCGGCACCTCGGCGGCAGCCCCCCTGGCCGCGGGCATGATCGCCCTCATGCTGCAGGTGCGGCCCTGCCTCACCTGGCGCGACGTCCAGCACATCATCGTCTTCACCGCCACCAAGGTGAGCCGAGAGCCGGTGGCCCTTATCGGCCGGGGGGGGGGGGGGCTGCTGCAGCCACTCCCTTCTCACAGCAGACCCACAGTGCCCGTCCAGCCTCAGTCTTTTATATGCTCCAGGAAAGGATCAGGACGTCTGGGGAAGAGCCCTGCACACACCCCCAGGCCAGACCCCCCCTTTCCCAGAGGCAGGCCTGGGCTGTGCGCCCCCCAGAGGGAGTGGGGGTACCGCCTGGAGCGCATGGGCGGGGGCTGCCACTTGTGGATGCGCCCTTGCGAAGGAAGTCCCTGGAAGTCGGCGACAGCAAGGGCAGGACATGGCTTCTGGGGGGGGCAGGGGCAGGAACTGGCAGGCTTCCTGCTGGTCGGGGGCTGCTCAAGAGTGGCATTCAAGCTGGCATCCTGAAGTGCTGCACCGTCTCCTGCCACCCCCTCTGCGCGTGTGTGGAGGGGAGGCTGCTGGCCATGCCTGGCATCATCCACGACCCCTGGCGGGCGCCAGTCACCCCCTCTCCCTGCCTGCCTGCCTGCCTTTGCAGTACGAAGACCACCGAGCCTGCTGGGACACCAACCGGGCAGGGCTGAGCCACAGCCACCAGCACGGGTTCGGCCTGCTCAACGCCTGGAGGCTGGTCAATGCAGCCAAGGTAGGCAGCCCCCCCTTCCAAAGAGCAGCACCCGCCAGACTGCAGCAGAGCCTGGGCCTGGGAAGCGAGGGCGGCCGCCCTGTGGCACTGCCCTTCTCTGCCTCCCCCTCGCCCCACTCCCCGGCTGTGGGCACTGAACCCTCCGCTGGTGGCATGGGTGGGGGGCAAAGCTGGCTACGTCTTGGGCCAGGAACTCTGCCCCACGAAGCCCCCCCCCCCCGGCCCCTGCTGACCGAGGAGACGGGGCGCTGGGTCTGACAGGCCGGTCGCCCCTCCGCAGCGGAGGCCTTGGCCGGCAGAGGCTGGGTGAGGGCGCCTGGGCTGGGCGTGGCGGCTGCCTTCCGGAGGGGGGGGTGGGCTGTTTGGGGGTGTTGCGGGGCTGTGGCAAGCTGTGGGCGCTGCTGACTCGTCCGCCCTCTGCTGGCAGATCTGGGAGACGGTCCCGTACTTGGCCTCCTACGTCAGCCCCGTCCTGAAGGAGCACAGAGCCGTCCCGAAGGAGCCCAGGCAGCTGGAGGTCGCGTGGAATGGTTCGTGGGGCTGAGAGGGGGGGAGGGAAGGCGGGGGCAACCGCTTCGGAAGGTGTGTCCTCTTCTTAGTCAAGTTCATTTGTTTGGCTAATATAAAAGCCATGACAATTACAAAGCGATTAAAAAGTAAATAACAAACAATAACTTCTAAAACAGCAGAAGAATTACTAATACATCAACACATCAAACTGTAGGCCTTGTGAAACCAGTCCCCCCCGCCATGTTTAGAATTCAAGAACTACAGTACCAGAATTTACAAAATTGTAACGAATAACCTTAGCAGCCCTAGCATACAAAGAAGTTATATAAGTAGCATGAGGATCAATATCAGAAAGAAGATAGCACACAATCAAAAAAGGATTTTCCAATTGAGTGGAAGCCAAAATGTGACCTAAAAATCTCTGCCTGGGAGAATGATAGAGGTGGCAGAAAAGAATATAATGCACCACCTCCTCAATCTCCCCAGATCCGCAAATACAGTATCTAAGGTGTTTAGGTGTGGCCTGGAATCTGCCTTTGAAGGTGTGTCCACACTGTGGACCTCTCCATTGGCCTGACTGCTGTGACCTCCAGGAAGCCCTGAGACACGCAGCCCCTTCGCACGGCAGCAGTTCCCAAGGCCCTCCGGGGAGGAGGGGAGAGTCACGGCAGCAGGGAATGGTGGTGATGCTGGGGGGGAGGCGAGGCTCACTGCACACCAGAGTGGGGGCGGAGGGGGCCTGTCTGAGGAGGCCGGTTGCCAGGCCCAGGTGGGGGGGGGGCTCAGGACGGCTGTCCGTGCAGCTCACGCCCGCGAGGAGGGGAAGCTGGGCCTGCCGAAGGAGCCGCCTTGCGCTTGCCCCCACTGAGATCCCTGCTCAGCCCCAGCAGGGACGTGCGCGTGGCTGGGATGGGTGCCCAGAGGTGCAGCTCACTGCCCATTTTAGGCAATCGTGAGGCTCCTGTCCTGGCCACGCTGTGTCCACACAAGCAAGGCGTGCACACACGCACACGCACCCTGCGCCTGTAATCCCAACCGCTGATGGGGCTGTGCCCGGATGCTCCCCCCCAGGCCCCTCCAGCCCCAGACAGACCGTCCCTCGCCCCCACCCCCACCAGCTCCCGGCCTCATAATCGTGTTTTGACTTCGTGCAACGTGGAAATCTGTGCCAGACTTGGAGGGGCAGATGTGGAGCGACCGTGTGATGAGGCCCCCTGACCCAGCGGCCCCTCCAGCCCCATGGCCGGCAGCCTGCAGGGGGAACGTCCTGGAGCCCTGCAAGAGGCCGCGGATTTGGCCCACGCCAGGCTCCTTGGATCAGCTTGCCACCCACCAAATAGACCCTGCCCAAGCCACAGGCAGCCATAGTCGCCCAGTTAAAGAGACCTTTGTTTAGTGTCAGCTGGTTAGCTGGTTGATTGACTAAACTGGCACTCCTTGGCACGGAACTGAGACAGCAGTTTCAGTCCCGTTTACTTTGTTTTGGCTTTTTATTGTGCCTGAGTATGTTTTGGCCGATGCCGTCTTGAAATGGGCATTCCCTGGTCCCGTACAGGGAGGCCTCTTGCAGGGGGGTGCCTGGCGGTGGCAGGTCCTGAAAGCGTTGGCATTCAGAACAACTGGTGTTTTCAGCGTCGCGCTGCCCAGTGAGCCAGGCCTGCCTGTTCAATCCACGGAAGGGGATTTTTAAACGACCCTTTTAGTTCATTCCGTGTTGCAGCTTCCGGTTTGACAGGATGCCGGGAGGAGGCACGGGAGGGAGGTTTGGGAGTCCCTGTGGCTGTCTGCCCCACGCCCCTCCGCCCCGCTGGTCTGGCTGCCTCCAGCTCCGAACTGGGGTGCTGAGCGCTGCGGATGCCGGCCGTCCTGCCTGCACACACCCTGCCGATGCCGGAGAGCAGGTCTGCGGCCGAGGCTCGCCAGCCAGGCTCTTCGGCTGCCTCCCCCAAGCCAGGGACTGTGACAAGACACAGCACTGCCTCAGCAAGTGTGTGTGTGGGGGGGGGGGAGGAAGGCTCCTCCCTTTGCAAGCCTCCGTTTGCTCCCAGCCCCCCCCCCAGCCTGAACATCCATGAGCTGGGAGGGAGTCTGGGCGGGCTGCTGGACGCCCGTTTCCCGTAAAAGGAATTCTCTCGAGCAAATTGCAGCCACACACACAAGGTTGGGAAATGCCAGGAAAGCCGCAGTGAGGAATGCAGGGTCAGGCCCAAGCAGCGGCTGCCTCCAGGGAGGAGGGAGGTCTCTCGCCTTTAACCCTTTCGTAGGCAGCCCCAGCTGCGCAGAACGTGGGGGGAGATTCTGCTGGCTAGTGAGCCTCGCGGAGAGGGGTCTGGGAAGCAGCGTCCGGGGTGGGGGTGGGGGTTTGGGGGCGTGCCTGGCTGCCAGGCCCAGGTCAGGCGCGCAGCCTGGGGGCGCCTTTCCTTCCGCGCAGAAAGTGCCCTTCGCCCGACAGCGTGGCCCCGGCGTGGCCCCCGGCGTTCCAGGTGGGGCTGGCCTGGGTGGGTCCTGCCTCCGTGTCCGGATCCGCAGGGGCAGCTACCCTGCTGGGCGACCCTCACCGCTGCCCTTCCCTCCCTCCCAGTCACGGAGGCCGACCTGGCGCCGTCGGGGATGAGGACCCTGGAGCACGTGGCCGTGACGGTGACCATCGCCCACCCCCGCCGGGGCAACCTGGAGGTCCGCCTGCTCTGCCCCAGCGGCATGGAGTCCTTGATTGGGACGGCCCGGAGCATGGACTCGTGAGTGGGGCGGGGGGGGCCTGGGGGGCAGCGGGGGGGGCACAGCACAGTGCGAGGGTCACCCTGCGCTTCCACAGGAGCACACCGGCTCTTGCGGGGAGCAAGCTGGACCGCTGCAGGGCCCCTCCCTGGGCTGCGGCTTCCGCTTCCCTCCTCATGCCCTGCCCAGCGCCAGCCCTGGCCCCAGCCGCTCCCGCCTGAGAGCCAGCATCTGGGGGGGGGCACCAGCAGGCCTGTCTCATGGCCACACGGGGCCACGGTGTCCCGGATGCCTTGGCCAGGAGCACTTGCAGTGCCCTGCAGGATGCCCCGTCGAGAGCAGGCAGCATCGCTCGTCGCCCTCACCAGCGGGCGGGTGGGAGGGCAGCACTGGGGAGGCCTCTCCTCACTCTCCTCCTCGTGTCCTCCTCGCGGCAGAGATCCCACAGGCTTCGTGGACTGGACCTTCTCCACGGTGCGCTGCTGGGGGGAGGAGGCTCGGGGCACCTACCGGCTGGTGGTTCGCGATCTCGGTGAGTCCTCTCGATGCCGCCCCTGCCCCGTCCTTCGTGCCCTCATTCCCCGGCCGGCACCCCCCTACTCCTGCACCTCTTCTCCGCAGGGGATGAAACGCTGAGAGTCGGGGTGCTGAAGCAGTGGCAGCTGACGCTCTACGGCTCTGCCTGGACCCCGGCCGAGATCACGGAGCGGCAGAGGTAGGGGGAGGCCGGGGCAGGGACGCGTCAGGTGCGCAGCGCGGGTGGGGGAGGCCGGCCCTGGGGGAGGTGCGCTGCCCTGCCCTGCGCGGCAGCTGGCAGAAGACCTGCTCTGCCCGGGGCCCAGGGGGTGGCTGCCCGTCAGGACGCCTGATGCCCCGCACTCGGGGCCCTGCGCGCTGCCTTGGGACTGTGGGGCATCCAGAAGGGGGGGCTGGGTGTGAACGGCCCCTCCCTGGAGACCACAAGGGTACTCTTCCCCCCCCCCCACAGGCTGCTAGAGGAGGCCATGAGTGGCCGGTTCTTGGATGGCAGCTTCGCCCTGTCCTGCCCGCCCGGCCTGCAGATCCCCGAGCAGGAGCCCTACACCCTCACCACCAACACCCTCAAGGTGAGGCCTGCCCGTCCGTCCGTCCGTCCGTCCTGGGGGGCGGGGGGAAGACGGGGGGCTCCCCGGGGTTCTGGGTATACGTGGGGCGGGGGATCCCTGGCACCAGGGCCTCCACCCTGCCACATGCCAGGGCCAAGTACTCGGCCCGCGTCCCGACTGCTCGCCTCTCCCTCCCTCCCTCCCCCAGACCCTGATGCTGCTGGGCTGCTTTGCCGTCTTCTGGACCGTCTACTCCCTGCTGGAGGCGTTCCTGACCCGCCACCACGTGGCCTTCGACCTGGCGGCCTGTGGCCGGCCCAGCCCCTGCCCCTGGTACTCGCGGAGCAGGACTGGCAGGAGCCTGGAGGAAGGGCCCGAGAGCGAGGAGACCGTCCCTCTGTGCGGGGGGAAGGAGCCGGAGCTGGAGGGGGAGGCTGAGCCGGCCAGCCCGGGGGGCCTGGAGGGGGACAAGAGCCACCGGAGCACCCGGGACCCCAAGCCCCCGGGCAGGGAGAGGCTGGCACCGTCTCCTGGGGGCGAAGGGCCAGGCCGCCTCGCCCACAGCCCGCTGACGGCTGACCAGGGGCACCAGGCCTGCTAGCAGGGCCGCTCCTGCCTCTCGGGCCATGCGGGGGGAGGCCAGCCCCCCCCCCCGAGCACCATGGCTGGACACGTGGCTTCCGCCCAGGACCCCCGGGGCTGGGGGCTGGCTGACGGCGCTTCCGCCCCCACCTGGCCTCTCAGAACTGAGCCCCTGGCCTGGAGGGGCGGCGGGGGGCGCCCTTGGTCCCTGCTGAGAGCAGCGGGGGCGCCCTGGAGCCCTTGTGGGGGGAGGCAGCCTCTGGAGCCCCCTGCCCTCTGTGCCTTCTTCGCCAGCTGCCTGCGCAGCAGCCTTGGAGCCTTGGCTGGCCGGGGCACTGGCGGCCGCCCGCCTCCCCCCCCCGTTGCTTTGTCAGAGGCGCTGAAGCAAAGAGCCGCCCCCTCCAGCTGCCAGCAGATCGACCCAGGCGCGGACTCTGCTGCCGCAGCCGCCCTCTGCCTGGCAGGAGTGCCCGCCCGGGACCCCTCGCCCCAGAGCGCCTGCATGAGCTGCCTGGCCTGCAGGACCCCCGACTGTGGAGGTGGGGGAGGAGCCAGTGCTTTTCCTCCAGGGTCCTTTGCGGCCTCCCCGGAATCGCGATGGCCGGGGGCAGGCCTGCACGTTCCTTTTTTAATTAAAAGGCCCTTTTTCGAAACAGCCGAGTCTTTTCTTTCCACAACAAACCTGCTAGGACCACCAGCAGCTGCTCCGCTCTTGGCAGGGGCTTCCCCCCTCTGCACCGGGGGCCGGGGGGGGGCTTGGGGCAACTGAAGCAGGAGGGGAACCTCCCCGCAGATCGGCAGAGCTCCCAGGAAGTCCAGCAGAGCAACCGTCCAATGAAGAGCCGAGAAGCCCGGGCAGCGTCGTGGCTTTTAATGGAGGAACAACCACAAAAGTACAAAACTGGCACGGGGGGGGCACTACCCCTCCCTTGCTCTTGGCAGAAGGCTCTGTAGGAAAGGGTGGGGCCGTTGTCTGGTGCACGTTCCGGCTGCTTTCGCGTCGAAGGGAGGGGGCTGCCAGTCGCACTGAGTCAGGGCAGGGGTGGCAAGCAGAGAACAGGTGGGGACCCCAAACGGCCCCCGCCTCGGCCTTGGAGCGGGGCCCGGAGCAGAGCAGCCAGTGAAGCGGGGAGCATGCAGGGGGCCGGAGGGGTGAACAGGACGGAGGCGCATCCCTACAGAGCAGCCTTGCGGAAGTCCTGCTTGCCCCTGGACAGGGCCTCGGGGGCTGAGTTAAGGTGACTTTGAAAGGCTCTCCAATAAATACATCTGGTCCCAGCGGCACGACTCACGGGCGGGGGGCGCTTGTGGGCTGTCAGCGCGGGAGGGAGGGAGCGAGCGGCCTGGCCCCCGGCTTAGCTGATGATCTGCCGGGGCCGGCCGTAGCCTGTCATGCCCGCCTGGGAGGCGCCCACGTTGGAGCCCATTTGCAGCCCGATCACGTTCTTGCCCTCCTTCAGCTGGCTGTCTGAGAATTCCCGCTTGTTCTCTTGGGCCTTCCTGGGCAGGGAGAGAAGAGGGAGATGTGGCTGGGGCCAGCTTGCAAAGCAGGAGCCCCAAACCCAGGGCTGGCCCTTGCCCACGAGCCCCCTATACTACATCAGGCCCATCGTCAAACGTGAGCACCGCATTGCAGCAGAACCAAATGCCACATTGCAGCGGTGCAATGGTCTTAATTCTGAATTCTTAGGAAGTCGGAATTTGCAGGCACGTTTCACTTCCTTTCCACGTTACCCGAGAGATACGAAGTCTATATAATATGATACCTCTACGACCGTACAGACCTTGGCTGTGAGCCTGGAGCCCAATTGGGGCCCCCCCAACCCACCTCCCGTCAAGACAAATTCTGCACGCAGGGTGAAGTCGGTTAACTGATGTTTTTTCCCCCAGAATTCCCTTTCTCGGGAGAAATGTTTGATGCAAAACAGGCTTCCCTGGTGGAGCCTGGTGACTGCCTCGGGATCTGCCTCCAGAGTTGGAGATCAGCAATCCCCCCTGCCTTGCACCCCAGGGCGAGGGCGAGGGTGTGGGAGGTGCTGCCCCCCCGTCACTTACTTCATGAACCAGGAGGGGTCCCCCTGATACTGCCCGTCATTCTTGGTCACGGCGAGGCTGCCCAGGGCCATGAGTGTCCTCTGAACCGCTGCCATGTCCTTGGCTGGAGGCAGTGAGAGAGGAACACGCGGGTCAGCCGTGGCCGACGATCAGTGGCCTCAGGCACGCCAGCAGCCACCCCCAGCACCCCCACGTGGTCACTGGCGAGACCGACCGAGCACTCAGTGGGGCAGAAATGGGGGGCCTGGTGTGGGCAGAAGGAGCAGCCGCCGCAACCAAGACCCACAGGCCTAGACCGGGGCGGTGCCGGGACGGGGAAACGGCTGAAGCACGGCCGCTGCAGCCCCGGGACCCTGTGCCGGGAGAGCCCCCCTCCCTTCCGCCTCCGGCTGCCGAGCCTCTGGCCAGAAGAGAGCAGAGCCCGAGGCCTGGGGGCGGGTCCAGCACGGCCCTGCCTGGCCTGGGAGGGGCCAGTCCCTGCCTCGCCCCCACCTTCGAAGAGGTCCACCGTCTGGAAGATGTCGGTCTTCACCACCCCGTAGTCCTCGGCCGCCTTCAGGAACTGGGCGATCTGCTCCATCTGCTTGAAGACCATGGTGGGGGGCGGCTCGGGGATCTTCACTGGCTTGGCGCCCCCGGGGTACAGGCTGTTCACCAGCTTGCCCAGAATCTGCCAGAGGGGAGCAGGGAAGGGGGGAGAGGTCGCTCAGGCGACAGTGCCGCCAAGTGGCACAGGGCCCCCCTCCTTTGAACAGGTGTTGGCACCCCCTTCAGAAGCAGGTCCGGAAATCCATGTCTGGCCTCGATGGTCTCCCCAGCTAACCCAAGGGGCATTCGCATCGCATGCCCAGCTGCGCAACGGCAAAGGGGAAGGGGACCGACGCATGCCTGGGGGGGGACCTTCCCCCCCCAATTCAGGCACCCCGACATCTGTGGCGAAGAGAGGCGATGCTCTGTACATGCTCAAAAACACTGTCCCCATTGCCCCCTGCATTCCACGGCTGAGCCGGGCAGCCGAGGAGCCAGTGCTTACAATGCCATTCTTCAGCCAGACCTGGAAGCCCAGCCGGCCACGCTCCGGGCGCCCCACCTCCGGCCCGCACTGGCGCACGATCCACTCCACCAGGCGCTCCTCCAGCTCGTCGTCGTACTTCTTCTCGATCTTGGCCTGGACGTCCCTGCTCAGGCCGAAGGAGGGGCCCTTGTTCGCCATGGTCGCTGCGGGGGAAGGCCTGTGGGCGGGGGGGGGGGGGAGACCAGGCAGTTAAACCAGGGCTGGAACTGAGCTGGCAAGGAGGAGAGGGAGAAAGCAGCCCCCCCCCACCCCACGAGGAGCCGCCCTTCTCCTGCAGTTGAGCGTGGAGAGACGCGGGGCTGGGTGGGGCAGGGGAAGAAGCCGGCACCTCCTCTCCCTGCCCCGCCTCTGGATCATCCGGCAGGCCACCCCTCCCAGTCGCATGGGGCAGGGGCAGGAAGGCTCCAGCTGCACAGACCCTCTAGTCCTGCCCCCCTCCCTGCCTGCCTGCCTGCGCGGGCAAACGCCTCCCGCTGCTCCAACCCAGGCTGGCACCTGGGGCCCTGCGAGGCAGGAACGTCCCCCTTCCAGCCAGACACTAAAATGTCCCGTTACAAACCAACCAGATCCTGGGGGCGGCAGAAGCCCCTGAGCCCCGAGCGGAACGAACCCGTCGAGAACGAAACGGGCACGCTCCGTGGGCCCCTCGCAGCCAGGGCTGGGACTCTGCGCCGTGAGCGAGGGGCTGGCGGTCCTGCCCCGGCCAGGCTTGGTGCGCAGGTGGGGGAGCACTGCCCCGCAGCTGCCCCCTCCCCCTCCCCCAGCCCCTCCAGCCCAGCCCCAGCAGCGACAGCGCTCCCCATTGCGCTGTGGGCAGAACCCTGGAGTGACAGCGCTGACGGTCGGTCGCGGCTCCTGGAGCGGGTTTTCCCAGCCAGCTGCAGCGGCAAAGGTTCCTGGAAGTCCTGTTGGAATCTCCAGGGGGCCTGTTGGTCGTTGTCCCTGGAGGTGGTGCTGATTCCTGGAGACGCCGGTCCAGTCCTGGGCGGTGGCCTTCCGCAGGCTGCCGCCGCCGCCGCCGCCACCGTGGGAGGTCCGCACAGCCAGGAGGGGCACTAGCAGGTCCCCGCCAGGGAGGGGGGCAGGCAGGGCGGGCGCAGGGCCGCAGGGCCGTGTGCTCAGGCGGGCGCTTCCAGGCCCAGATCCCGGGCAGGCAGTGGTGGGCGTGCTGGCAGGATCAGCGCCCCCCCCCAGGTCCCTCTCCCCAGCCTCTCCTGTGCCACACGGAGGCTGCAACGGCCCCCCACCCTGGGCTGAGCCGAGCGGTGCTCCAGCCAGCAGCCCCGGGAGACGAGAGCTGGCCGGACCAGCACGCACTTGGGCCTCCTCCTGCCAGGGGTCTGGAGGGGCCTGCTGCTGGGGCCCGGGGATTGGGGGCCCAGCCCCGCCCCTGGCCTTTTCCAGGGGCTTCACAGGAAGAGCAGCACAAGCACATCTCCCTGGCTGAGCTCCCTGCCCCGCCTCCCCAAAGCTAAATGCACAAGCTGAGGGGGGCCCCCTTGCAACCCCACAGCCCTGACCCTCGGCCCTTTGCCAAGAGGGTCGGTTCTCCCACCGCAGGCAGCCTGCCCCCCCCCGGGGGGGGGGGGCACTTGGCTGTCCCTTGGTGTAAGGATCCGGCGCGTCCCCCTTGCCACCACTGAGCAGGCACTCCCGCCCCCACCCTGCTCTTCTGCCCCTGGCTGCCCCTGGAAAACTGGCCCCGCAGGGGGCCGCAGCCGGATCGGTCCGAAGGTGCATCTGGCCAGTCCATCCGGCAGCCCCTGCAGGAGCCCTTGGCAGGGGTTCTCCCTCACACACTACACACACCCCGAGCACCTACTGGTCCCTTTCACTGGCAGGCTGCTGCCTGTGGCACCTGGGCTCAGCAGGCCACCCCCGCCACCCAGACTTCTGCCCTGCTGCGGATGGAGCAGCATCGCCACCCCTCCTGCCCCCGGCGCCCAGCCCAGCCCCCTCCCGCCCTGCGCAGGCACCTACGCGAGACTGCTCCGGCTCTCCTCCTCGGCTGCCCCAGCTTCTGCAGCCAGGGAGGGCTGGGGCTGGGGCTAAAAGGCGCCGGCTCCCGGGCCAGTGATGTCACCTCTGGCCCGTCCCCGCTTGGCCACCCCACCCCCTTGGCACGCAACGCCCCCGCACAGCAAAGGGACCATATTTGGGGAAAGACTCCAAAAGTCAGGGATGGCCGAGACATTCCCCAGATGCCTGAGCTGCAGGCGGGGGGGAGGGGGGGGGGCTGCTTGCCTGGGCCAGTCTGGGGGAAGCGCGTCCTTTTTAGGCAGGCCTGCGGTGCTCAGTCCAAGCGCCGAGCAGGGAGGAGCCCGGCCTGACCTCACCGCTGGTTCCCCCGTGAGGTCAGAACTCGGCACCAGCTCTGTGGGATGGAGAGCCGAGGGGAGGGCTGACCCCCTGCAGGAACTCCAAGGGGGACCCTTGGCCAGTGCTGAGCTCCACTCCAGGGCCTGAGGGCAGAGCTGGCAGCCGCCTCCCCCCTCCCCCAGTGCTGCCAGTCCCCTCTCAACAGTCCCGTGAGGGCCGCACAACCGGTCCGCAGCTGCCTGGGGGAGCAGGACCCTAAACTGGGGCCATTTATGCCAGGAACAGCCTCGTCCAGAAACAGTCCCAAGCCCTGCAGGGAAGGGTTGTGATCCTGCCCCAACCCCAAGAGGCGGGAGGGCCCGCGTGAGTCAGCAGGCAGAGCAGAGCAGAGCAGAGCAGAGCAGTCTTTATTTCTTGGCATTTGGCAACAAAATCAGTGGAAATAACAGAAATTTTGTTCTTTAACATTTTACATCAAGAATGATTGTAAAGCAAACCAACACACCGTGCCTTGACCCCCATCAAGAACCAGGAATGGACAAGCCCAGGAGGCAGCCTGGGAAGTGGGGGGGGGCTGGCTATGTGCTTCCTCCCCCCACCAGGCAGCCCCTCCCCACCGGCCTTCCCACGGGAACGGACGACACCCCGAAGGACCACGGTGATGACGACAGTTGCGACGGAGAAAGAGGGGGCGACGGAGGGGCCTGTACGGGGGCTGAGCGGAGCTCAGGGGGGCTCAGGCGGAGCTCAGGCAGCCCGAGGCAAACCTGCCGCAGCGGCTGGGCTGTCGGGTCCATGAGCAGCAGCCCAACCGGAGGCTGGGGGAGACCCAGGAGGGGCAGCTCCCGCCTGCCCCCCCGAACCCCAAATTAGGCACTGAAGAGTCCCACACCCTGTGCTTCAAGAAGAGGGAGGAGCCCCCTTGGCATGGCTGCCACCCCGCACAAGGGGGTCTGACTCCACCTCCCTCGGAAGGCCACGCTTGGAGGAAGGAAGGTGGGGAGGCCGTTGGCAGTGGGGCTGCGGCAGCATCAGTGGGGGCGGGCAGGAAGGCAGCAGGCTGGCCTCGCCTGCCCAGGGTGTGCTCAGCAGGGGTCCAGGTGGGTGTGCGCAGCCGGCCTCAGCAGGAACCCGGACCCTCCAGGGCCGCCCCTCTGACCCCCACGGCGCTCAGGAGCTCCGGGCTGGACCTTGGCGTTGGCCACACGGAAAGGAGTGCACGGGGAAGCCGGCGGTTGGCTCAGGCAGGCTCTCGTCCAGCCCCTGCCCCTCCTCAAGGGGGGCAGCTTGCAATCCCACCCTGTGGCACAGCGGGGTGAGGACAGCCGCCCTACCAAGGAGGTGCTCGGTGCCTGGAAAGGGTGGCCCCTGGCAGCTGCTGCTTGGCACCGGAGCTCAGGCGCAACGCAAAAGAAGCTCCGGCTGCCCAGGGGCGCGGCACTCCCAGAGGGCCCCCCGGCCCAGCCTCGCCTCCCCAGGGCTGGCGCACCCAAGTGGTGGGAAGCCCAAAGTCTGGACATGCTCAGAAGGCCACTGTGAGGCCCAGGCGAGGAAGCCACGGCGTGGCTGGCAGGAGTCCGGCTGCCGCCTAGAAGACGTAGATCTTGTCGCGCTGGACGCAGTCCAGGTCGTCGTCCAGCGTCAGCAGGACCTGGGGGGGGGAGGGAGAGTTCAGGCCGGCTGGGGAGGGACGGGACGGGCAGGGCACTGCTCTCTTCTGCCGTGGAGCCTGGGCCCCAGGCCCCCCCCCCCCACAGGCCTCCCCACAGGCCAGAGAGGGCCCGCTGGTTCCCTGCGGGGTGGGGGGGTGGGCAGCCGAGGGCTCGCTCCCCCTGCACAGCTGGCAGCAGGGGCCAGGGCCGCCTACCAGGAAGGAGCCAAACATGGCGATGGACGAGAGGAAGTGCCAGACGTCGTGGTCGTCAAAGAAGTCCAGCAGGATGCAGTCCCGGTTGTGCTCGCGGGACTCGGCCGGCATCTTCTGCGGAGACGGGCAACAGGGTCTGTGGGGCTGGGGCCGGACACCCCGTGCCCCCGTGGAGGGTGGGGCCCCGCCGTGCTCCCCCGACACTCCTTGGCCCAGCAAGCAGGCAGAGTGGGGGGGGCCCTCCTCCCCGCAGCCTGGAACGGCTGCTGGCCCCCAGGGGGGTGCGTGGGGCTGACCTGCCAGGTGCTGAGGCCCTGGAAGAAGAAGAAGAGGGCGAAGCCCCACACCACGGAGGTGCAGACGATGCACAGCAGCGGGATGGGCTTCAGGCGCTCGCCGCTCCGGAGCTGCAGGGCAAGGGGGCTGTCAGGGGCCGCGGGGAGGAGCTCTTCCCCAGAGCACGCAGCAGCCCCTCTGCAGAGGCTGCTGACCCCCTGCCCGCCCCCCAGGGAGGCCCCCCCCCGGCACCTTCATGATGATGTAGAAGGCGAAGTAGAGCAGCAGGTTGCAGATGCCGATGGCCAGCAGGTAGGAGGCGAAGTCGTTGGGCCGGGCGATGAGGCCGTACGCGGCACTGGGGGGGGGAGGAGGCGGTTATTCAGGCAGGGCCTGGAGGGGGCGCCGAGATGGGGCTGCTCCCAACAGCCCTGCTGAGCCTGGCCCACTCCCCTGCTCCATGGCAAGGCCCCGCACCCCGACAGGCCCTGGGCTAGAGAGACTCCCTCCTGCGAGCCCCCCCCCCCACACCCCACGGACCAGGACTCACAGCGACCAGTTGATGAGGTTCCCCATCACCAGCAGCACCATCCGGTCCTGAGGACACAACAGAGGGAGGAATGGGTGGGTGGGTGGGTGGGGGGAGGGGTGGCCGGGCAGGACGTGCAGGACCCCCCCCCCCAAGTGCATGCACATGCGTGGGGGGCGGGGCGGGGCGGGGCACATACTCACCACGTACAGGGGGCCGCTGCACTGGCGGATGCAGTCTGTGTAAAGCACGTGCAGAATCCGGCGAGGGATCCCAGAGTCTGGAGGGGGAGGCACAGGCGGCCCCAGTCACGGGGTGGGGTGGGGTGGGGTGGGGTGGGGTGGGGCCAAGAGTGTGCCCCCCATCTGCTGGGCTTCCCTGCTGCGGGCTCAGCCAGCCTCCAGCCCCCACATGCTCCGCCCTGCAGAAGGACTCTGCCCGCGCTCAGGGGCCTGTGCCAGGAGGACACCCCCCCCCGCCAGGGAAGGCTGCACGGGGCAGCGGAGCGAGTCCAGCGCCACTGGGGGCAGCCTCGGGCCTCCTGCGCCCCCACCCTGCTGCACGCCCTGCCGAGGGAGGGAGGGGGCGGGGGAGGGGCACTCACCCAGCTTCCAGCGGCCCATGTAGTAGAGCTGGGTGCTCAGCAGCAGCGTGGCCAGGATGTGGATGACGGAGAAGACGATCCAGAAGGCCATGTTGCCCTTGCCAAAGACCTGCAGGGAGGGAGGGAGGGAGGGGCGGGGAGACGGGTCTGCCTCCCTGCCCTGCCCTGCCCCCCCCCTCGCAAGCAGCCAGCCGCGGCCTCCCACAGCCCTGAGCACTGACTGCCCAGTGACAGCCACCCCTCCCCACTCTGGCTCTTGGGGAGGAAAGGAGCGGGGGGGGGAGAGGCTCAGCTCCTGCCACTGGCCTCGTCGTCGAAAGACTGGGGTGAAAGGGAGGGGCCTGCCCCCCCAGCATACACAGCCCCAGCCCCCCAACAGACCGGCCTCGGGGGCCCGGCCCGCCGCCCCCCCCCCCCGGCCGCCCCCCTGACACTCACCACCCCGACGACGGAGAAGAAGATGACGATGGCCAGGCAGGCGTAGGCGGAGTAGGCGCTGGCGTTGATGTCCGGGTGGCGCTTCTGGTACAGCTTCAGCATGCACAGCCCGGCAATCATGTACATGAAGGAGGTGTCTGCGGGGGGCGGAGCAGCGGTCCTAGAGGCGGCCCTGCGTGCCGGGCGTCAGGCCCCTGCGGCACCTGGCTGCACAGGCCCCGCGCAGAGGCCGGACTTCGTGCCTGTTCCGCAGCTGCCTCTTTGGTGGCGGGGAAGGTGCACTTTGCACACGCTCAGGAGGCTCCCCTCCTGTTGCTCCTTCACGTGCAGGGGAGTGCAGCCCTGCTCATCCACCACACATGGCAGCCCCCCCCACCCCAACCGCACAGGATCCTCGGGGGGGGAGGGGGGCTACAGGTGGCCCTTTGCCCCCCCCACCTCGCACACGGCACTCACCGAACTGGAAGTTGGTGTAGTTGGGGCAGACGTGGTAGCAGGCGCTGAGGAGTCCCTCCATCATCAGGGCCGTGCCCATGGCGTAGAAGAGGCCAAAGTGCTTGGGGATGCCGCACTCCTGGGGGGGGGAGTGGGGCAGTGGGGAGGGCCAGCTCAGCACCCAAGAAGCTGCTGCCGCCTGGTGCCCAGCACCTCTGCTCAGACTGGCAGAGGCTGCCCAAGGCCCCCTCCTGGCTGCAGGCTCCTTCCCCCCCCCAGCTTCCAGAGGGGTGCTGGAGATGATGGGGCAGACCACGCAGAGCTGCCCCCACCCCTCTCCTGCCCCTCCCCCAGAACCGAGTCCAAGGAGACCCCCCCCCCCGCCAGGACTCGCGGCTGCTCCCAGAGCGGGGCCAGCAGTGCCCAGAGGCCCAGGGGCAGGAGGGACGCTGGTGCCGGTGACTCCCCCCCCCACGTGCCGCCCCTCACCAGCGCCTGCAGGTCGTTGCGCATGAGCGCCCGGTTGTAGCTGATCTCGCGCTGCAGGATGATGAGCAGGAAGAGCAGCCCCAGCAGGATGTAGCCCAGGTTGCTGAGGATGTTGTTGAAGGCGCTGCAGGGTGACAGGCACAGCCCCCCGGTGAGGGGGGCCCCGGAGGCCTCCACGGCCTCTCCCGGGCCACACCCCAACCGCGCCCCCATACCTGAGGTTGCCCAGGGGGTGGGCACAGAGGAAGTTGTAGTAGCAGATGTCCTGGTTCCCAGTGACGTTCACCACCTGCCAACGAGGGGCACGTCACGCACGGAGCCTGCCCGCGGCTCCTGCCGTCTGCCTGCAGGGGGCAGCACAGGCCAGAGCCGGGAAGCCTCCCCCACCACCCCTGGTGCAGGGCACAGGCGCGGGCTGCTCCGGGACACCCAAGGCTGGCACTCGCCCGATGGCCCAGGAGCAGCTGGTTCGGGCTCCGGAGGCGCAGTGGCAGGCAAGTGGTACCGCTGCATCACAGGGGTGCTGCGCATCTGCTGAAGGCACCTCGGGGGAGGGGAGAAGGGCACAGGCTCCGATGGGCTTCCTCAACACTGCGCCGGCTAGTAAGCTGGCACAGACTAGATGGCACTGGGGAGGCCCTTTGCATGGCACCACCAGGCGCCCCAGCGAGCCCCGGAAAGGGCGTCAGTTACCGTCTGGTAGGTGATGACCAGCTGGATGACGGGCAGGGCGTAGAAGACAGCAATGGTGGCGATGTTCCTGCGGGAGGCACAAGAGGGGACAAAGCGTTGGGGGGGGGGACTCGTGTGCAGGCAGACCGTCAGCTGGGGGCATCTCGGGCCGGGTCCAGCAGGCCTGCCTGGCTCTCGTTATCAGGCACAACCCGCACCCGCGGCCCGGGGCCTCCCCCCCCCCCCCAGCCCCCGCCCCCCCCAAGCCAGGCTCACCAGAAGTAGATCTGGTACTTCTTCCTGAGCACCCTCTTGTCCTTGCGGGCCAGATCCGCCACGTAGAGGTATTGCTGCAAGGAGAGGCAGAGCGGGGCATGAATCCCCTCCCCAGGACCCTCTGAGAGAGGGGGGTCACCTCCCCCTGGGGGCTGCCAGGAGGCCCTGTGCATCCAAGCCCACCTCTCTCCCTGCTGCACCTCGCAGCCCACCACTCCTCAGCCCTGGAAGGAACCTAGCCTGACCCCTGCCTCACGGATCGGGCCCCCACGCAGGGACCGCGCCCCCCCCACCCCAGATCGAGGCACAGCGGAAGGGGGGCTGCCAGGCCTGTTGCTTGGGGGAGGTGCAATGCCTCAACTTCCCGCCCGCCCCTCCAGCCCCCACGTGCCCCACAGCTCCTCTGCCCCCAGGGGGCGCTTCCATGTGAGACTTCCTCTGCCAGGACTGGAGTCCCGCACAGAGCAGGGCCTCAGGCCTGGGGCCAGCAGCCAGTGCCCTTCGGAGAGCGCCTGGGCAGGAGGGGAGACCCGCAGGCACCTTGGTGCGAATGACGTTCTTGTCCGAGTCGATGTCGGCCAGGGTGTCGTAGTCGTCCTCCTCCACGGAGCTGAGGGAGTCAAACCGCGGGCGCCCGGCCATGTTCTCCAGGGAGCGGTCTGTGGGCAGGGAGGGGGCAGCGTCACCCCGAGGCAGGCCTCCTGGGCACCCCCCCAGCGATGCTCTGGAGGGGACTGGCGGCCTCGCAGCAGAGCCCCACGGGGTCAGCCCAGCCCAGCCCAGCCCAGCCCAGGGGCATCGAATTACCGATGCAGCCGACCCCCTGCCCGCCCCCTGCCGCCCCCCAGGCCCAGAGCCCAGCACAGGCGGCCTGGGGAGTCCCGACTGTGCCGGCGGGTGAGAGGGGCCTCCCCCGACACTGAGCCCCCCTTCCCCAGAGCAGCGATCACCCCGCTCTCATGCAATCGCCTGACCCTGCAGGGTGGGGGTGGCACATGCACGATTGCCCCCTTCCCCAGCTTTCTCAGGGGCCTCATCCTGCTGGGAGCAGAGTCCAAAGCAGCTCCCTGGTCAGCAACAGAAATCCACATTCAACCGCCAGGCTTGCCGAAATCCAGACACAGGCACCATGGTGCGTACTGGTGTGGAGGGCAATGCGCCCCCCCCCAATCTAGGCGGACCAGTGCGGATACGCAGCCCTTCAGAAAGCTGGAGCTGCTCAGGACAGAGCAGTGGGACGTGGGGGGGTGCCTTTGCATCGCATTTCTCGGGCCCTGGCCAGAGAGTGCCACCGCCAGGGCTCTGCATGCTCTGTGCTTTGGCCGGAGAGAAAAACCCCTGCGTGCTCGAGTGTGTGTGTGCCTTTGCGCTTGCTCGTGGACTGCCTGCACATCCTCCACAGCCACAAGATGCTCAGGCGTCCTGTGCACAGGTCAGAGGTGGGAGGGCCTGCAGGGCCATGGAGCCCAACCCCTGCAGCCACCCCCCCCCCGGCACTCAGCTGGCCGGCTTCAAGATTGTCAAGGATGGAGAGGATGGCCGCTCCACTGTAGTGATGTCATGCAGGGGGTACGCGAGTACCGGTTCCTAGGATTATGGCTGGCCCCGCCCATTCGCCCGCCCACCTGTCGACTCCGCCCCCTGCAACGTTTGAATTTCCTGCACGTTCTCAGAGCCAGGCAGGCAGGCAGGCAGTGAGCGGAGCCTTGCCTTGCCTTGCCTTGTCACTGAAAAATGAACTGCTCTGGTGTTTTGGAACTGTTGGGTCACTTTAACATGATGCCAGGCCTCCTTCACGTGTTCTGGGGGTGCTGTGGAATACTGTTGCAACTGTTGGGTCAGTTTAAAATTGTCTGAGGCCTCAAAAAGGGCTTTTTTCATGTCCCTTCCTGCCACGACCTCACATCCGGCTTATGACATCACTTCCGGTGGGCGGGTCCTGACACATGCCAATCAAAAGTGAGTACCTGTTCTTAAATCATTTAGATGACACCACTGCTCCACTGCCAGGCGGTTCGTGCCCGCAGGACCTTGAAGCAAAATCTTCCTGGTTGCCACTTAAAGCCTCTTGCCCCGATCCTTCCCTCTAGAGCAGCCCAAAACGAACCTGCTCCACTCTCCACATGACGGCCCTTCGCACATTTTAAAACAAACATACACTGTGCCAAAAGAAGAGGGTTCCACAGAGCATGTGCAGAGGGCTTGTTGCTCGGAAGGGTAGGCACAACCAGCTCTTGACAGCTGGAAGGGGCCAGACCGAGGCAGGGCTTGAGTCCACTAAGCTCTTGCAACCAAATTACGCTCAACCTCTGAGGTCTCACCAGGGGCTGCCCACACGGTGGCTCCAGACAACAGGGACTAGGCACTTGCTCAAAAATAAACGGCGGTTCTCCATGCCGCACAGAACGCACAGAGCCCTGACCGAAGCTCCCACCCCACCCCGGCCAGCCAGAAGCGGCCACACTGGGGCCAGGCCAGAAATGCGAGGCTGAGCACCAGCGATTGGCTCTCCGCCTCCCTGCCAGCATCTACCCATAGCCACGGCCCAGTGTCTCTGGCGGTGCTGGCACGGATCCTGCCCTTGAAAGGAAAGCAAAGAGTTACACAGGAGTGGCACCCCACCCTACCACGCCTGGAGAGCCAGCCAGCGAGGGACGGAATCCAGCACACCCTGACTGGGTGCCCATTCTCCCCCCTACCCCCGGCAGTCCGGACATCACCCAGGCCAGCGTCTCACCCACGTAGCCGTACGACACCTCCGTGGAGACCAGGCTGTCCGTGACATTCTCCGTGCTGACGGTGGAGCCGTTGTCTGCAAGAGAGACGGGGGTGGGGTGGGCCAAGCGCCCAGCAGCCGGGCTGCGTGGCCAGACTCGGACGCACCGGGCGGGAGGAACGGCAAGAAAGCGGCAGCCCCAGCGCCCCACCCCACCCCCGTGCAGTGCCTCCTGCGCACTCCTCCATCTCGCTTCCTGGAGAGCTGTCAGAGCCTGGGAAGCACAGCAAAACAAGCCCCCCTGCCCCCCCGATGCCAAGCAGACAGGCTGGTAGGAGACGGCCGGACGGCCCCCCAAGGAAACGCTGGGCTGGGCCCCACAGCACCTGCAGCCACACCACAGAGGGGGTGGGGGAGATTTCATGGCAGGCACTGGACCTACCAAAGGAGCCATAACTGTAGCCACTGTAAGGTGGGCGTCCCAGGAAGGTGTCTGGGGAGACGTGGGGGTGCCCTGAAACAGACCATCAGCAACCGTCAGTGCCCTTGGGGTGGGCCCGGCTCCAGCGGCAGAATGCAGCCAGGAGACACGCTGGGGGGGGGGGCGGGGAGTGAGAGTCCGGCACCAGGGGGCTCTTTGTCCACTGGCTGCTCTGCTCTGGCCGGCCGGCCTCTCAGCTGCCCCCCACTTGCACACCAGCTACTGCTGCACCCCCGGGGGGCCACGTCACAGCTCTGGGGATTCTGAGACACCACCCGGTGGCCTCTGCCTAAAAAACTCCCCCCCCCAGGCATTGAAAAAGCTAGAGAATTTGTCACTAGAAGAGAAGCAGAGTGCTTACCAAGGAGAGAGGCTGAGCAGGAGATGCCCCAGAAAGAAAGTGGGGGGGGGGAGAGAAAAAGAGAGAAGAAGAAGAAGATCAAGTTACAGGAGCAAACCCACGTCCAGCTTCCAGGCAGTGCAGACCCCCGGGGGTCTGAAGCGACACCTTCCCAGCACCCCACAGCCTGGCAGCAGAAGCGAGACCGTGTGGAGAGGGGGCACACCTGTAGGGTTCAGAGGTCAAGAGGCACAACTGCCAATAAGAGGCCCCCCCAAAGCCATTTAGGCCCCCACAGTTCATGCATGCAGAAGTCTCAATCTCACACTTGGTCTGGAATCCCAAAATTCCTCAGCAATCTCGGTTCCCTCTCTCTCTCTCTTTAAAAAAAAAACGGGTTTCTTGTCCTCACTGATTTTGGAGACCGATGCGAGCTCTGGAAATCCAGCAAAAGGATCTGACCCCTGGAGACTTTTTTCCACCCCAAATGGCAACTTCCGTATGCATCCACGAGCCACCCTGCTCCCCACGCAGCCCGCCGTGACCCTGTCCGTCCTCCCTGCTTGGCCTCAGCAAAAACTCGAACACGCTCAGCGTCACACGCGCACGACGAGCAGAGTCTGCAGACGGGCATCCAGCCAGCCTGGCGCGTGCACATCGACGCACGTCCCGTGGAGAAATTCAGCCTCTGGGCAGGGAGCGAGAGCCTCCCAGCCGCACCCTTTGGCCGGCCAGGCCCCCCCGAGCTCCCCTCCGCGTACCGGTGTCCGTGCTGGGCGTCTCGATGGCTGCCAGGAGTCCCATCCGGCTCCTCTTCTGCCGCCTGCAAAGGAACAGACTGAGCAGCTTCTGCCTCTGCCTGCCCCAAGCAGGGAGCGTCCCCTGCAGAGAGCCCACTGAGAGGGGCCTGGACGGCCCTTCGCCCAGCCCGGCACGGATCCCTTCTGCCTCCCCACAGGGTGGCCGGACTGGACTCTGGTGGAGACCTCCGCCCCACGGAAGACGGCTCCGGAAGGCCCACGTGACAGGAGCGCCACGTGAGGCCACGGAACCCTGCCCCTTGGCTTCCGAGGGGAAGGAGGTGTCTCCAACCAAGACCAACCGAGGCAGCCTCAGGTGGGCAGAGAGACCGGGCTCCAGCGGGCTCTCGCAAGTGAGCCAAGTCGCATACCAAGCACCTCCCTCCCTGTGGCCAGAGCACTGGCATCTGTTCCCCAGAAAGGGGGGGGGGCAGGGACTCACCTCCAGTTCTCCCAGCAGGCAATGAGCAGCGTCAGCACGTAGAAGGAGAGGAAGACCCCCAGGCAGAACAGCATCCCACTCACGTAGGCCTGCGCTGCAGAGACAGGAACCAGGGGATTTGCAGAGGGGCGGCAGCCGAGGCGGAGCCTCTCCACTGCCCCCCCCCAGCCCCATCCACCATGGCAGGCAGGCAGACGGCCAGGAGGTCCTGCCCCAGAGCAGAGTCTGGTGCAGAGACGGGCCTGGAGGACAAGCAGCACGGCCAGCATCCTCCCCCCCCGAGCCGACCAGGCACACCCTCTCCCCCCACCCCCGTGCAGCAAATGCCACCCCGTACGGGCTGCTTACAGCTGACGGCTGGCGACACGACCACGTCCAGGGTCTTCTGCCGGTGGCCTTGATCGACTGGCTCGTCTGGAAGGACAAAGGCCGAGACTGAGGCTGCCCCCTTCGGGAGGCAGCAGCCGACCACTGACACAGGGGGCCACGGGCACTACGGCACACCCTCTGGGCAACCGCCGGACGACGCCCAAGCTTGCAGCCCAGGGGAAGAGGGGCCGGGCCCCACTCCGGGAGGCAGAGCCGCCTCCGAGCCTGCCTGCAGGGATCCTCCCAGGCCCCCACCTCTGTCCCTGGCTGCCCAAAAGGCTCACCTCCCCCCCCCCCGGGGGTCCCGACATGCTCATCACATCCCCAGGCGAAGAGTCACCAGTGCCCCAGGCAGGAAGCCAAGGACCAGCCCAGGCCACAGCCCCCCCCCCCCCCCCCCCCCCCCCCCCCCTTGGGAAAAGGGGTAGTAGTGCAGGGCCCCCCCACAGGCCTCGTCCTCCGTCTTCACCACCACCACCACGTAGAAACTATGGCTGGGGAAGTCCTTCTTCTGGAAAAGAGGGGAGAGCAGGGAGGGGCGAGAGTGGGGGCGCAGGGCTGCGTTGCTGGTCCCCTTCTGCCAGGGCCACGAAACACCGGGGGCCACGCGCAGGCTGGGACTGGGCTTGTTGCCGGCCCGAGCCAGAGCCCTGCACCCGAGGGGGCCCACCGAACGCACCCTGTCCCACCCCAGCAAGCACACCCTCCTCGGGAGCTGCGGGGGTGGGCCGTGGCAGGCCCCCGCTAGCCCCGCCAAGCTCCCAGCCAGGCTCCAGTACCTGGACGGTGATCGCAGCCTTCTTGGTCATGGTCTGGTACATGCCGATGAAGGCCACGTTGTTGTCCAGGTCATAGACGGGGCACTGCAGGGAGGGGGGGCAGAGTCAGCCACCACTTGGGGGGACAGGCCGGGGAGGGGCACAGGGAGGCAGGTTCCCCCTGCCCACCAACCCGCCTTGCGCACGCACCAGGACATCCTGGACGGAGATGACGGAGCAGGGAAACGCCGCGGCCGACATCACCTTCACAATCACAGAGTCGACTCCCTCTGGGAACTCGTACTTGAAGTACTGCAGGCAGGAAGCAAGGCGTGGTCAGGTGCAAGGAGTGCCTCAGCTGGCCCCCTGGAAGCCCACAGAAGAGTGCTGGCTGGTGGCAAAGCCCTGTAAACCCCCCCCCCCCGAGCCCCCCCAGTGTCCCGGCGGCATGACGCCGCTGCCCATGATCCCTCCTCTGGATGCCCGCAAGGCACGCCTGTGAGCTGCACACATCTGGTCAGCTGGATCCACCTTCTCACGGCAGAATCCTTTAGTCAAGTGGAGAAGGGGGACGGACGGACGGACGCACCTGTGGCTGGGCTGCTGTGGCGTTGAAGCTGAAGTGCTCGCTTGTGCTATGTGGGAGGAGGAAAAGAGGCGCACAGGAAAGACGGTGCAGATGGGCTACCGCAGATGGCTAAATGCATAAGACCCCCCCAGGCCCCCTCGTTTTATGGCAGAGGCTCTGCCTGCTGGGTGGTGAGGAAGGTGCTTTGTCCATGCTCAGAGGACGGCCCTGTTGCTTCTTAACTGCCCCGTCCCCCCTCCTGAGCGCAAAGTTTCTGGGCCTTTCTCACTCCCACACACCCCTCCAGGTCCCCCCAGTGGGATCCATCACCCTCTCCCAGCCCAGCAAAGGACACAGCTGCCAGCGCGCGCACACCCACCCAGGCCTGGCACCAGGGTGGCTGCATGCCTGGGTCCAGAGCCCTGCGCGACTCCCTCCCTTCCTCCCCAGGTGCAGCAATGGCACCTTGGCCAAGTGCCCTGCGCTGCCTCTCGCAGCAACGCACAAGCCCCCCAGCGGTCAGAGGGGAGGCTGCCCGCCCCCACGCGGGCCACGGAGGCCGGAGCCACTCACCTGAGCACAAAGTTCTCCACCCGGGTCACCTGGAGCTGGTAGGAGGCATTGGCCACGGAGAGCGTGGACACGTCCACGTAGAAGAACTGCGTCTCCGCCTCGCTCTTGGTCTGCGGCTGGCACAGGGTGCGGCTCACGTTCTGGTACAGGTACTTCCGCTGGTACCTGGAGGCCAGGGGGGGGGGAGGACTCGGTAGGTGGCCTGGCTGCAAGAGTCCCCCCCCCCCTGGCCGAGGCACCGCCCATGCCGCCTCGGTCCCTGAGGGAGCCGCTCAGCACCCACCTGGCCCCAGACGAGGGGAGCCCAGGACCTGCCCGGCCACCCCCATAGGCCCTTGCCCAGGGATACTCACAGGCCCCGGAGGATCAAGGGCACCTGGAACGAGACCACGGCCTCCTTCTGCCTCACCACGAAGAGCACCGGGGCGTCCTTCTGCGTCGAGAGCACGTTCACGGACACCCGGACACCCTCCGTCTGCGGGGCAAGAGGAGGGCAGTGCCAGTCAGGGAAGAACCACGGCTGCGCCACCCCCCCGGGCCCTCCCCCGAGGCTCAGGCAGTGGCCCCCGCTGGAGACCATGGTGTGTGTGGCCAGGGCTGTACTGTAGGGACCCCCCCCCAGCACACCTGCAGGCCCCTGGGACGGCACACCTGCAGGCCCCTCCACCCCCAGCCGCCCAGCTCTCTCCTCTCCAGTTCTCTGCACCAGTCCTCTCCACAGGGAAAAGGGCAGGCTGGCCCTGGAACCTGTTGCCAGTCAAGACGGGCCAGACTGCGCTCAGAGGGAGGTGTGGGAGGTCCACGCGCTTGGTGGGGCCGAGCAAGCTGAGGCTATTCAGAGCTGTGGGACTGCCCCCGTTCCAGATCCCGGAAACAAGAGCAAGCCAAAGGCAGAGACCCAGGCACTCCACAGCTCCACTTGCCCCACATGCTGAAAGGGGAGTGGGGGCCTGGGCAGCCTATGTTCCCCAATGCTTTCGAGTGTGAAAAGAAACTTTATTCCAAAACTGAACTGGCACAAGGTGTGCGGCTTGGTGCTGCCTGCGTGAGAGTCTTTCCGCTCCCTGAACGGGGGTGTGTGGCTGCCCCACAGAGGGCTCTGCCGCCCACCTCCGCCAGGTGACGGGAATCACGCTTCAGGAGGACTGTCAGTTCCGCAACTGTGTCCGGGACGCTCCTGCCCGAGGCAAGAGGGGGCGGAGCACACCTTTCCTCCCGCCCTGACTGCCAGCGTGTGCGCTCTGAAGACGCGGAGGCAAAGGCCAGTCAGCCGCACTAGGCGCGCAGACGTTGCCTCCAAGAGTCACACCCTGAGCGGCCGTCCAGTCAGCTGAGCCCTGGAGGCTCATCGCACCTTTGCCGTCTCTTGACAGAAAAAGAAGCTCAGACTCCAGAAACAAAGCTCCTAACAGCGACCGCTACGGTGGGGATCCATCCGACTCCGAGGTGCCCCCTTGAGGTCTAGAAACTTGGGGACAGCAGCTTTGGCAAGCGCAGAGGAGACCAAGCAGTGGCCCTGGCCAACAGGCACTGGACTCCTTCTAGCTCTTCCCCCTTCGCCGGAGGGCGGAGCCGGGTGCTGGGTCAGCATCCCGTTCCCACGTGACCGCTCGCCAGCCCTGCGTGTTCCGCCTGTGTACGCGCCGCGCCCGCCCGCCGAAGGGACGGGACTTCTACGACTTCCCCGGGCCGCGGCCCTCTGCACATGCCTAGGGGCCAGCTGGCAGGCTCACCCGGTTGCGCGTGACGGTGTGGTTGAAGGCGTAGATGTTGAGCAGCTCGCTGTTGACGACGTCCGTGTAGGGCCTGTCGAAGGCGGCCTCCTTCTGCGCGACGCTCTTGCCGGCGCCAGCCTCCGCCGCCTCTCCGGGCACCGCCAGCAGCAGCAGGAGCAGGAGCAGCAGCTGCAACGGGGGCGCCCCCTGCAGCCCGAGCATGGCCTCAGCTCGGCGGCCGGCAGCAGCAGGTGGCGGCGGCCGGGGGGCTCACCATGCCCGGCGGGCGGCGCCAGGCCCGAGCTGCGGTGATGGGCCGTCGCGGCCCCTTTAAAGCTCGGCTCCGCTTCGCTACTTTGTAGCGCTCGCCGCGGCCTCGAGGCCGGGCGGTAAAAACAGTCAGTGCGGCGATTACGTCAGCGCCAGAGCCCCGCCCCTTAAAGGGCCGTCTCCGCTCTGCGGGGCGGCCTCTTGCCCGAGGAGGAGCGAGTGGAAGCCGCTGGGGGCAGGGACCCGGGCCGTCATTCTCGGTAAAGCGTGGCAGTAAGGAGGTGGGGGCGGGGGGAGAGACACAAGCCGGTTCATGCACCACCCCTCTGATGGCAGACTCCAAGACTGCGCCTGTCCATAAAGCTTTAAGCAGGTTTCAGGCATCTTGTTGCCTTGTGTGCTCCCTGCAGCAGCTGTTGTAAGTTACAGGAAGCTGGACTAGATGGGCCTTTGGCCTGTTTCAGCAGCCTCATGGTTCGGTAAGTCGCCTGAGACTCTCAAGCAGGACAGAAGTTTTTAAATAAAAACACAATTCTGTATAATATAAAGAGCTGAGTGCTGCCTGGACACTTTCATGCAAAATCTGAAGTTTTTGGGAGAAGCCCTACTTGAACATACCATAAATATTTGCAGAAACGGACACTTCACCAAACTGAATGTTTTTACCAAATTCTGCAGCAATATTCCACCTTCACGCCTGAGTCACAACATGAAACAGGGCTGCCATCTCTCCCCCCTTCCTCTTCACATATTGGAGTTTGCTGACTGAAGACACAAAGCTCAGAGTTTTCCCACCTCCACAGGGATACCTGGTTGGCAGCAGCCTCCCTTGCAACCTCCAGCAAGCCCGTGGTATGGAGGCTTTTCTGTCCTCCTCGGCTACCCTGGGAGCAGCCTAAGCAGGGACAGACACGAAGTACCCCACACTCTGCTGTGGCTGCATGAGCTGAACCAAATCTGTAACACACCTTGCCTTGGAAGCTCCTGGAAAAAAGGTTTTGCTGGTGGTGCGGATGGTGATGCATGTCCCCACTGCCTGCAAGGCCATCCCAGGGACATCCTGTGCGCCTACCTGCCAGTACAGCCCAGCTGAGACACCCCCCTAGCAGTCACAGGCTGAGAGGCAAGCACTCACACAATGTCTGACCTGCAAAAAGTTCTAACACGGTGCCCAAGTAGACTCTAGAGGGTTACGGAATTCCAACCTGCTCTTCTCTCCCCAATCCCAACATAAATGAGGCACTGACAACGACTTGGTGAAACATATACATTTATATTGAAATATGCACTAAACAGTGAGCTCTACCAGTCATCAATGCCATTTTGCCAAAGCAGAATCATAGCTTTTTTTGGGGGGGGGGGAAGGTGGAAGGTTCAGTCATCCAGCATTGAGGGGGAATGCCCCCTTCCCATCTCCCAGCAACAGAAGGTCCCTACAAAGCAGGGCTCCGATGCAGCTCCACAGACCCGAGTGCGCCAGCGGCCAGCCTGCGCAGTCCTCTCCAGCGGCCCCCCAGTTACAGCCACACACGCGTGTCACAAGATACAGACATCATTCTTTAACCTTTGCTTTCATGCTTTTTCTCTGCTGCAATAAATATAAAATTGGCAATGCTCATACATCACAGGACAAACAAGGCTCTGGGCTGCAGCACACAACTGTAAACAGCAACAAGTTTAAAAAGAGAATCCAAGTAAAAGCTCCAGAAGAGACCAGTGACATAAACGGGGTAGGGATGGGGGGCTGCCAGGAGTCCCTGGTGGCAGAAAAGCCAACAAAGCAACACACTCCCAGCACATCTCAGTCAGGCCCTCTTGTGAGTGCACCATGGAGCGGAATGCCAACTGCTGCCAGGAGAGGTGGGCTGAGCCGAGGGAGGCTGCAATGGCTTCCAGTCATATTTCAACCTAACAGCCGGGATGTCTATGCTGAGCTGCAAGGCAGGCAGCAACCCTAAGGCTCTGGCTGCGAAGGTGGCTGTTGCCCTTGTGAAACTGAGCCAGTGTGAAACTGAGCCACACTCCCCTCAGTCAGAATACCCAAGCCTCTGGCGCCTCTCAGTCACGGTCTGGGCAGAGTGTGCTGGAGGGAAGAAATGAAGGCAAGGCTCACAAGCAGCTGTGTAGCGTGGGAGGGACCCGTGCAGACAGTTTCGTGATCATTGGGTCAGCGTTCCTGTTTCCACAACAGCTCTGCAGCGATCCCACCCCCACCCCCGCACCAGGATTTCAGCAGGCCTCGTCCCTCACCACAGGACTGGCCCACGAATGCTCTCAAAGGAGCGCAGGGCGGGGAGGCAAAGACAGGCCTTCATTCATGCTGTGACCGACCGGCTAAGACTACACAGTTGATGACACCACACAACTTGCTCAGGTAAATGCAAGCCAGGAATGAAATAACTTTTTTTAAAAAAACAAGCTGTTGAACAGCCCCCACCCTGACCCCAAAATCTGAAAGCCATTTTCTTTTAAAGGGGAAATCTCTCCCATTCACGTAGGCATGAATTAAGGTTTTATATTCCCATTCGCCTCCTCTTAGAAACTCCTAGTTCTACTGGGGTGGGGGCAGGGCATCAGGCCGCTCTTCACCATGGGTTTCTTTGCTGGAGGGGAGGCTGTAGATGGGCTCCATCTGCTGTCAGAGGCCTCATTTGCTTGAATAAAATGCTCGTACAAGACAGACACAAAGACAGGCAACAAAGAAATATACACCTTTGAACTTGTAAAGCTTCAGCCTGCTACAGGCCTTGTAAGAAAGGAAATGAGTGTGCATTGTTATAGGTTTTTGGGGGGGGGGCCGGAGGGCAACAGTCACTTGCTTTTTGCTCTTTTTTTCCAAAGTGAGAATGACGACCACGAGCAGCTCCACACAGCATCCTCTAACACGGGATGTCACAGTGCGAAGAAATGTCAGTTTGCCCTGGAAGGAAAGGCTGGCCCTCAACCAGGCTCCAGAGCTTTAAGAAAAGCTAGGAATGTTACACGAAAGCACACTAGAAGGGACAGGTTCTATCAGGGATGCAAACTGGACAGCTTCCCCCCCCCCCACGTAACCCCCCAGCCCCAAAGCAAATGACATCTAGAAAGCTAAAGAAACAAAAACCAGCCTCGGTATCCGAGTCCACTCACTTAACGCCTCCTTTTCCTCACACCTGAAGTTGTCACCTGCAGCTGTGTTCCGCTTCTCCTGTCGCCAGAGCCGGAGAGCAGTGAGAGTCACTTAAAACAGAAACCCAACCTCAAATGATAAAAAAGTCTCCAAACAATTCCAACTTTCAAAGAAGCAGCTATTTTTTGAGTTCAGGGACTGGAATGTGAGGGTGCTGCAGAGAGGAGCCTGGCCAGACACTGGGAGGGGCCCTGGCAGAGCAGTAGCAGGACACGAGCAATGGACAGGCGACAGGCATGTTCACCCTGTAAACAAGAAATGACTTAAAATAAAACCCTCCTTCAGTCAATTTCATCCTGCAGCCAGGACCCCCCGGGACAGGCTTGGCTGGGCTGACCCAGGTGCTGTTACGCCAGCGACCCCCCACCCCCCTTTCCAATGCCAAACACAACACCCAGTAACATTCAACAATGGACAGTGCCTGGAGGCGGGAGGGCTCTGTGGTGCCAGGGTTGAAAGAACTGCACGGATGGAGCTGGGGTGCTGCCAACGCTGCCGGGACCAGCTGCTCAGGCCAGGGTCGCCTGCTTCTCTTCGGGGGTCTCCTCCAGCAGCTGCATGATCAGTTCATGGAGGGGTTTGCAGACCTTGGCGTAACCCGTGCCAGTGAGGTGCAGAAAATCAAACATGTCGTGGCAGGAGATGGTGCCATCCGAGTGCACGAAGCCCCCGTCCACGTCCAGTAGCTGGACGTTGGCGAGTTTGGGCAGGGAGGCCTTCAGAAGCTGGTTCACCTTGGTGTTCTTCTGCCGCAGCGGGTTTGGCTTCTCGCCACGCGGTAGCAGGCCCTGGAGCAGGGAAGGGAGCAGAGGCAGTTCAGGCAGCGTCTCTGGCTCTCTGGGGAGCTTCCCCTGGAGCCCCACCTCAGTGCCTCTTCCAAGCATTGAGGCTACTCATTCTTTGGCAACCTCTCCAGGCACTAGTGAGTGACCTGGTTCTTGTGATCGTGCTACACACGCCCCCCCCTCCCCTGGAGGTATCTTTCTCCCTTCACCATAAAGAGGAATTGACTGAAAAAGTCACACTGAAAGAGCAGCATACGCTGCAAGGCTACCACGGTGAGTTAATTACCTGGCCAAAAACACCTTCCTAAACAAACACATCTTAACCTCATTTAAAAAAAAACTGGGCAAGAGAAGGGACCAAAGGAGGGGGGGGGACATCCCTCCCAAGACCTACTTTGAAACCAAGTATGCCCAGAGAACTAGCCTCCACTAAAAATGTGAATACAACAAACCAGATAGGACATCCCCCGGCTGATGAACAAGAACCCCTTCCCCAAAGCAATGGTAGCTCAAGGAAGACACAGCTCTTTTCTTGGCCTAGAAAAGGCTTCAGGGAGCCAGTTCCTGTCCTGCATGGGGAAAAGGCACACTTGCCTTCTTCCGCCAGTCCCTTTAACAGACGGAATGCTGAGCTTACAGAAGCCACACCCAGTTGGTTCCATAAGGGCTACTTTGTTCACAGACCATAGCACAACATACCACTACGATGATCTTGGCCTGGGGCTGCCGCGTATTTATCAGCCGCACAATGGCCTCTATTCCGCCAGCTACTTCCTCTGCTGTGTTTTCATGGTTATTTGTTCCAACCCAAACAACAGTGACCTGCAGAGGAGAGAAAAAAGGTGAGGCATGATTCCTGCCTGACACAGCTTCAACAGGAGGAGAGGGAGTATTGAATTCTGCACTCGATAGCATCAGTCACAGCTGGGGACAGTTGGCAGCAACCATTTACTTCTTTATTAGCTGCAGATTACAGGCCACAAATGTAATAAGTGCTACAGACACCAGCAGAGAATATCCAAGAGTTTATCAGCAAAGAGCTGCTTTGGAGAAATGACCAACAAGCTCTCTCTCTCTCACTCTGTCACACACACAGCCTTAATTTACCTTGGGCTTTATATTCTCCAGTTCACCATTTTTTAATCTCCACAAAACGTGTCCTGTTGTGTCCCCACCGATTCCAAAATTCAGAGCGTGTAGTGGTGAAAAAAGCTCTCGCCATATCTGAAAGCAAAACCAATTTCCTGCCTTAGAACAGGGGTCTCCAAATTGGAGCCTGCTGAAGCCCTGAAAAGCATCCCCAGTGTGACCAGCTCTTACCAATCTGCCGGGGACGATTCCAAAGACCCCGACTACAGCACCCAGGGGTCTTTGTGGTCAGCCGCTCCTGGGGTCTGCTGACCCAACATGCCGCACACTTGGACACAGAAGCGGCTGACAGTGAGGACCCCTGGAAGCTGCAGTAGGGACTTCACAAGCATCCCTGGCGGAACAGTAAGAACCATTTATGCGGGGGATGAATCAGGCAGATTCTCGATCTGGCCTGCAGGCTGGAGTTTGGCAATACCTGCTTTAGATAAACACAAGCAGAGCAACCCACAGAGAAACAACTTCTGTGTAGAAACATCCAAGGTGTCAATAAAGGTATTTCTTAAGCAAAAAGGAAGCATCTCTGGTGCAGACTCTTCTTCAAAACAAGAGTTCAGTTACAAAGCTCAGAACTGCCTAACAGTTAGGGTACAAACTAATCTCAATTTAGAATTCTGAGTCTGCACTCGTTTCAAGGACATAAAACATGTCTTGCTGGCTCAGCTCACAACTCACCCAAAAAGGGCAATTTCTGCTAGGACGTCAGAACCCAAAATATGGGTGGACCACAATCTACCTTCTTCCCACCCTGTGACAAGGAACTCCAGCACCCAGTGCTATTAAGGAAGCAAATTCTCACATGCAATTAGCCCCTCAGCTCTATCCTCCAGCCCACAGTACCTCATATTGCTGCAGCAGCTGCACCATGGAGTCCCCGACAAATAGCACATCGGGCTCCTTATCCTTGCAGTCCAGGACAAATCGGTTATGCTGAACCAAAAATATAAAAAAATAAAAAGCAACAGGATTAAGGTGCATCCAGTAACTCTCTTGCATGGGAAGAGTACTATTGAACCAGCAACGTGCTATTTTTTCAGCATTTTTACTGCTACATTTCCTTCCTCTACTGGGTGCATCACCACACTGCCTTGTTTTGCAGTGAAAAAAGGTCGTATGTGGGGCAGCCCAACATTCTGAACACAAGAGTTTCCAAACACCATGATGCAAAATACGAAGTTCTTTTTTGTAGACTACAGGCTACTGCTGTGTTTCACTATCCTTTGCACTGCTGCTTGGTTAGACAACTCCTCTACTCACCCTCTCCAATTAAGTATGATATTAAGAACTGAAGAGAGATTACCAGTTCTAACTAAGGGCCAGCTCTTATGAAACAGGTTACTTTTTTCAGCTTCATAGATGTATGCCGCTGGCGGCAGCAACTATTCTAGCCGACATAACCCACATCCTAGCAACAAGAACACTGCTAGTCCACCATTATATGGCATGCTTTTTTACCTGAGACATCCACCTGTCATCTCCCTGGACATCTTCAGCTGCAAGTGGAATTGCTGCTGGGTTTGAGTCCCCCTGGCTCATTCTATCCCTAAAAAGATAACAAATTTTAGTATACAATATCCTAATCCAGGATGATCTGCAATATGCCCTGCATACATACTCTGGCGCAAGCATGCTGTTTCTAGAAAAATGTATCCTATGGTCACGCGCACAACTGCCCACACACTTGTCACTGCGTATGTATACAGCTACGCCCAACCGTAGTGCTCTGGTACCTTCAACCTGTGAAACACCTGTATGGCCAGGAACATGCATCTGCTGCATGTATAAAAGGACCAGGTATAAAGGATCTTGTGCACAACGTGTGGGGCTTGCACACCATACTTCGGAATGTTTCTATAAGATTGTAAGAGGAGCCCTGCTGGATCAAAGCAAAGGGGGCCATTCAGTCCAACTGCCTGAATCCCACAGTGGCCCGCCAGATGCCTCAGGGAGCACACAGGGAAACACGAGACCCGCAGCCTGTGGCCACTCCCCTGCAAGTGGCATTCTGAGGCCTGGCATCCTCTTAGGGAGAAGCAGGTCAACAAAGGGACGGAACCGGAGAGCATCGCCTTGGGCTACGCAGCTGCAGGAGCGAGGCGAGCCTGGTCCGCAGAGAGAGGCTGAAGGTGAAGCCGCTGCCGCTTGCCGGCACCAGCCCCGTTTCCAGGCCTGGGACTCAGAGGCCTGCAGGCGGGCTGAGCGACGGGGTCGGTCGGGGCAGAGTTTCGCAGGCGTGAAGGGCCACGAGGCGCCCGCGGCCACAGGCGGCACTGGGGCTCCTCGACAGTCGGCGGCCGAGACGCGGATCTGCTCGCGGTGGCCGGGAGGCCTCTCCGAGGGGGGCCCGGGGGGCGGGCGCGACCCCACCATTGCCGCCTTCCCCACACTCACGCCGGCGACTGCGACTCCCCCCGCGCCTCCATCGCGCCGGCGCCCCTTTTCTTCTCAGCCCCGGTCCCTCCGACGGACGCGCCCCTCCCTCTCAGGCTCGCACCTCCCGCAGTGCGCCTGCGCGAAGCCCCGTTTCCGTCCGTGCGTCCTGCCCGCCGGCGAATCGGCTCGTCCCTCTGGCGGAAGTTCCACCCGCAGACGCTTTCGCCGCCCTGCCTCCCCCGCAGAGGGCGCTCTTCGAGCTGCTCTACGGCGAGCCGGACGGTTCGCGCAACGCCCGCAGCTTCGTCAGCGCGCTTTTCTTTCTTGCAGAGGGTCGTTCGGCGCCATGTCGCGGGCGGGTGGCGCACGCAGAGGGGAAGCGGCGTCATCGCGCGGCGCCATTCCGTCCCACGGGACGGCGCCGCGCTGTGTGATGATGTCACGGGTTGCCATCGCGACCCGTTTTGACGTGCGACCGAGCGGGGCTCATATCAAGGCAGCGCCGCCCTTGCAGCCAGAAGAGCCTCCCCCGGCGCCCACGGCGGGGAACAGCAAAGCATCTCCCCGCCCCCGAATACGAGGCCGGTGGAGGGAGCGGCAGGCAGGCCGGCCAGGCCCGGGTGTGGAGCGCAGAGGCCGGCCCAGCACTGCCTCCCTGCAATGAAAGGAAGAGAGAGCCGCGCTCTCCTCCAAGCGCCAAGGACTTCGCATTGGGGATCCGCGGGCCTTAGAGAGCCACCCCACAGCTGCGCGGAGGGCAAATGAACCGTGTCCTCATTCAACGCTGTATCCATCGGGCTGCCCAGTCCCAAGGTGTTCTTGCACTGGCTCGCCTGGGTGTCACCAGCAGGCAGTAAGGCATTTCTGTGCCAACTCGAGAGCCAGCCACTCCAGCACAGGGATCTGTGCCAGCCTGCCAGTGCCCCCCGCCCAGAATGCCACCTCTGAGCTCTCTGATTCATTACATTTCACTTTAACACCATCTTTGTGTCCTTCTGGCCTGGAAGTTCTCCCTTTCACCAACAGAGGCTAAACCCCTCTGTTTCCCACACATCAAACAGCAGAGTGGTTGCTACTTTGCCCTCATCTAGGGCACCCAGGAGAGCTGGTTTTGGATTTCAGCCTAGGTGAAGCAGATATGACCAAGAGTGCCATCCTAAGTTGGATGGCGCACGTCTGTGTACTGGCCTCAGAGAGTGGTCCAAACATACTTAACAGTGTCCCTTGTGGCAGACAAACTTTGCTGGCCTAACTCCGGGTTAGGATTGTGCTCTAAATGAAGGAAAGGGAGATCTCATAAAAAGACTAACACAAATAAGGAGAGCAGAGCAGCTGTGATGTTCTGGAGCACTGTTGCCAAGTCAGGAAAACCATTCAGCAGCAGCAAAACCATGGAAGGTGGAATACATCTCACACTAGAAGGGCAGAAAAGTCCTTCTCTAGACAAAACCAGTTAGTCAAAGATGCATATTAAACTCCATCTGTGGCACTTTAATTCCTTTTTCAGCAGGTTAACAGTTCAGTATACCTCTCTCTGGTTGCTGGGAGCGGAAGCTCAGCACTGACAACAGTTGGACCACTTGAGGCTAACTCAGCTGTTTCCCGGGGCTTCCTTGCCAACAACGTTCTGGGAAACAGCCATAGTGAGTAAGAGGTGCAGTTAGATGAAGTAAAATCCACCAGTCAGTAGATAGGTCTAGCCCCTGTTTGTTTGTGTCACCTGATCTAGGATGTCACAAGGAGGTGGTGGTGGTGGTGGGGCTGTCTTTGGGGGAAAGCTTTGCTGTCTGTATCGCTTACAGCTGTCACCGTAGTTTGCTTCCACCCCGTCTCCCGTGAAAGGGCTGACTGCCACCTGTACTAAACATGAAATCAATCCTTTGTAATCTATAAATTTCCCCTCCCCATGAAAGAGGACAAAATTCATAGTTGTCAGAATTAACAAAACAGCCACTGGAATAAATTTGGTGCGGAATACTTTACGCCAATGGCTCCCAGATGGGTCACGAAGTACCTAGAGCAGCCATAATTGAAAATATGGTAAGATGGGACACTGGAAAGGGGGAAGGCTGTGTGGTTGTTTTGTTTGTGTCAAGATTTCCAATAGGCTTTTTCTTTCTGATTCACTCTGCTGTTGGAAAATAACTGAGAGTGCAATCCTACCGTGGAGTTAGGCGGGCACAGTTAGGCCAGCAAAGTTTGGCTGGCACAAGGGACACTGTGTGTTTGGACCACTCTGAGTCAGGGAAGATGGTGCATGTTTGTGTACTGGCCTCTCTGACTTAGAGAGTGGTCCATAGGATTGCGACCTGAGAAATAACCCAATTTATTGCTGCATTCTCAGTTAAGCAGCAGGCTCTGGTGTCATAATGACAGCACTGCCAGCCATGACATCACTTCTGGTGGGTCCTGGACAGATTGTCATTATAAAAATGGGTCCCTGTGCTAAAATGTTTTACTGCTTTTACACAATAAGTATTTATTGCTTTATGCAATGAGAGCAGTGGCTGCTTTGCAATTTATTGGCAACCATGTAATAAGCCATTGGCACAGACAGGAACAACATAAAGGGGAAGGAGCACAGAAAGAAATCTCAGGGTTTGTCAATGTGAGAGCAACTCCTACCTCATAGGCATCTTTTAAGACTTTTGAAAGGAACAAATGGACAAAGGTAACTGTACGATGGTGATCTGTACGTGATCTGTTACTGTACGTAACAGTGATCCTACACCTCAATTCCACATTAATCAGTCCAGCCACAGATGCACACACACATCAGATGCCCCTCATTCTGTATTTAACATCATTGAGAGTAAACCTACATTGAAAGGTATGAGCAGCCCAATCCTACACAGTACTTATAAAAATTGTTTTGAGCTGCATAGGATGTGATGGAGGTGGACACCCCGACAGCCACACCAATGGAAGCATATCTGGCCTGTTTGCTAGTTTCAAAGTATTGGCTAGAGTCAGTCTAATCATTAGGAGAGAACCGGAGTAATCCAAGAGCAGTTTTGCCTGTGTGCTTTTTGTGTTCCAATAGAACCTTGGTTAGGGCTGAAATCAGATGAATAGAGGTGCTTGTTTCTGGTGAGTAAGATAGGATTGAAAGCCAAGTTCTACTGAACAGAACGGGCTTACTTCTGAGTAAAATAAATAACAATTTTCAAACCCCTCTACTTTCCTGTCAGTCGCATTGCAGGCAGCAGAACTTGCACGTGAGCCTAGGGCAGCCCAGGAGTGTGCTCGGAGGCTGCAAAGCCCACTGGAGACGGCGGGGCTTACTTTGGAGTAGCGAGGCGGCTGCCCGTGCCCGGCCTCTCGCGAGTCATCGCCAGCCCTGGGGCGCCCCGGCCTCCCTCGGCCCCTGAGCACCGCCGCGCCCGGCCAGTGCGGGAGCCCGCAGCGAGCGCCGGGAAAGTGCTGGGGCCTGCCTTGCTGGGCAGGGGAGCGGGCTCGCTGCTGGGGCGGCGCGAGGGTGGGCGAGACTCTGGCTTCGGAGGCGCTGCGCGGGCCGCGACAGTTTGTCCTTTCCCGCTCCCCGTCGGCGGCCCCGCCCTCGCCTGCGTCACAGCTGCCCTCCCGGCCGCGCGCCCCTCCTCCGCCGGTTGCCATGGCGGCCGCTGCGGCCCCGCCCCCGTGCGGATGAGCTCACGCGGTGGTGCCGCCGCAGCAGCAGCCCCGGGAGGAGCGGGGGGAGGGGCGGCTGCGCCTCTTGCGCCGCCTCCTCCGCCTCCTCACAGCAAGATGGCGGCGGCGGCGGCGGCTGCAGTGGCGGCGGCCGGAGGCGGCTCGGGGGCCCCCTGCCCCTCCCCCGCGCCCCCCGCGCCCCGCCCGCCGCCCTCGGCCCGGCCCCCCGGCGGCCCCCCGGCGCGCATCGGCCACTACGAGATCGAGCGCACCATCGGCAAGGGCAACTTCGCCGTCGTCAAGCTGGCCACGCACCTCGTCACGCGCGCCAAGGTGAGCGGCGGGGGGGGGCTGTGCTCGCGGGGGCGCCCCGCCAGGCCCTCCTGCCCGGCCCGAGCACCGCGGCGCCCGTCAGCGCCGACCTGCCTGCCCCCTGCTGCGCCGCCGTGACAGCTCCGGGGGGGAGGAGCTCCCGCAGCTGCCGGCCTGGGGCGGGGGGCAGAGCGCTGCGCGGGGTCGGGGTCGGGGTCTGGAGCCGCCCAGCCGGCCTGCTGGCGCTGATAAGGGCCAGGCCCCGGCGGCGAGGGAGGGAGCGAGCAGGGCCCGGGGCGCTCCGTGGCTCCTGCGCCGCCTGTGCAGCACAGGGAGCGCGCACCCGCACCGGCCGCCTCCGGGGCCCCGCACGGTGTCTCCGCTGCGATGCTGCTGCCGGTCACCGGAGCTGCGGGCTTGTGGGGGCCACCCCCTTCAGCGGGGCCTGCTTGTGTGGACTGCTGTGCGGCGAGACGAACTGGAATCCCCGTGGAGGGCTGTCCGTGCATTCGAGCCCCTGCGGTGGAAGAGCCTTGGTATGGCCTGTGTGGAGCCTGACCCGGGTCACCTTAAGCTGGCTCCCCTGCAAGCAGCTTTTGAGCACGCGGTGTGCCTGCTTTCTGCTTGTGGCCGCCTTACCTGGCTTTGATGATGTAGTAGGGTGGCCTCCTGGAGTAACTGGTGGCTGGTCTCTCCTGCAGCAGAAAATGGGCTGGCATCTCTGAGACGAAGCCCAACGCCAGGAGAGCCGATCTGAGAACTGGCCTGGTGATTGCTCTGGAGGTCTGTGAGAGCCAAAGTGGGACACCTGCCCGTGGCCCAGAACATAATCTCACCCTTAGTTATAGAGCGGGTCAGGCAAGCACACATAAGTAGCACACTTGTGTGCTGAGCATGTACCAGAATTCACGCACTCGGTGATGTTTTGTTCCAGAGTGCAGAGCAGGATGGGAGGGGGCACTCTTGAATGTGCTGTTTCCTCCTATACTAGCCCGTTCGGACAGAGGCAGCTCTGCTCTGTTCAGTACTCTCGAGCCAGGAGAAGTGCCTGGATCCAGGGTGTCTGGGTGTTCAGGAGTGTGTGTGGTTTGAGTTCTACCAGTGTGTGTTTTGCAACTTGTTTTCTTGTTGTGGGACTATGTCAGGTGAGAGTTCTGTGCTTTTTCCTTGCCCTGGGCCTGGTGTGGTGCTGCTGCTGGTGGTGGCAGAATTGTGCAGCACCCTGCAGAAACCTGAGGGAGGGCTTAGTCAGTCACCTGGCTGTCAGACACCTGTGCTGTCACCTGGCTCCTGGGTCTGGCAGAAGGGCAGGGCAGGTGTCTCCTGGTGGTGACAGGCCCCCTGGCAGAGAGCAAAGCCCTTTGTGGCCTCTGAAGCGCTAGTCCCAAGTGGTCCAGAGCCACTGATTCTACAAGCCAGCTTTATGAAGCGCTTCAGTCCTGCCTTTTGGTGCTTGCTGGATTCTGCAAGATAGATGGAGACCAGCCCCTTCCTAGGCAGAAAATGGGGCACTTCCAAAATGGGCCCTCTGTGGCTAGCAGGTTCCTGTTTTCTCTCGCTCCAGAGTGGCTGATGCTGAGGCCTAATTCCAGAGTGGAATTTGAGGGCCAAGGGCTGCACTGTGCAATGCTGAGAGCCAGGGAGAGATTGGCCTCCTCCTTTTCTGGTACCTGCACTGGCATCCCTTGTGGCTTGGAATGAGTGCCTCCAGACAGCAACCTGTTGGCTGAGCAGCTCCTTGTCCCTCACGGCAGACACCTGCGTGACAGGATTCTGCGCTTCCCCTTCCCTGTTTTGAATTCAGGGAGTGTCTTGGCTGAGGGAAGGTTCTGGCAGCGCCTGGCCTGAAGGAGATGGATTCGCGTGGCTTCCGAGTGCCCCTTGAACGTGTTCTGCCAGTGGAGGGGGTAGAAGAGCTGCTCTTTCCACGTCCACTGTGATGCGTGTGAACCTGGCCTGAGTTTGTACTGTGTCAAGAGAGTGGAGTGAGTTCCTGAAGACCAACTTCAGGTCTTGCACTGGTTTGGGGCCGGGCTGGATGATCTCGCAGGTCCCTTGCCCTGCTGTGCTTCTGTCCACTGCCTGTCCTGTCCTCGCAAGGCCTGTTGGGGCGGGGATGGGTGATGCGGGATGTGGGGGTGAGGTTCCCTGAAGGTGCCTCTGCGCAGCTCTTCTGGTCCAGGCGTTGTTTGTTCTGCTGCCTCTGACAAGCGCTACGTGGTGCATCCGTGCCTGTTTGCGCAGAGTCCTTCCAGTCCCCCTGTTTGTTTGTGGTCTTGACTAGAGGCGGTGATTCAGAGGCGGCTGTCTGCAAACAGGCCCAGAAACAAATGCCCGATTGTTGACAGAGTCCGCCAGAGAGCCTGACGGGTTGAGCAGGGGGCCAGCCCTGAAGTAGGTGGAAGTGCGTTGTGGGGAAATCCCGCTCTCTTCCCTGGAAAGGCTGGCTGGGGTCGGGGGGCAGGAATTCCGCTGGAGGCCTGGCTGTAGCAGCAGGCAACCTCAAAGAGCCGTGGGGGAGCAAGCCCTTCTTGCAGAGGCGATGCTGCAGAGTCCCAGGGTGGTGCCTGGAGCCTGGTGAGAGCTCTTGGCTGGTGGAACTTGACGCAAAACCGGCAGCCCCCCCCCCGTGTCTAGGTCAGTGGTTGCGCTTGCTTTGCGATGCTGAGAAGCAAAGGAGCTGCTGCCAGAGCTTTTGGTGCGTGGTGGGACTTCTCAGGCTTCGTGTTCTTCTTCTGGGTTGGGCCACTGCTCTACTTGGGGACTTTGCATCGCTTGAAGTCCAGACGGCGGCTGGGCTGTGCCTCCTGGAGACCCTGTGCTTCTCAGAGAAGTTTCCTGACTTTCCCATGGCCTCTCGCCAGTCGTTGTGCCCTCCTGCAAAGTCCAGGACTGGCAAGCGGTTCCCTTGTGGGCAGGCCCGTGAGGTGGGGAGTGATGCGGCTGTTTTGAAATTGAGCGTGGCTTGAACCCTTTTGGCACAAAACATAGGGGGGGGGAATCATTTATCTCTTCCATTCTTGCTGACCCACGCAATCTGTTTGCAGAGTGTCCTGGTGCTGGGGGCAGCGTGGCAAGGGAGTTTTTTCACCTGTGAAACTAAAAGGAAGCCTGTGTTCAATCCATTACTTTTAGTGCATGGCAAGGAAGCTGCTTTGGCCATACGGGAACCACCTGGTGGCAACGACTGGACACCTGCAGGACATTTGGCCGACCCCACCCCTTTTTCCGGTGCCCTTTCACCTCGATCCTCTGTCAGCATTCTGAGGTTGCGTCAGGCCTGCCTGCCTTCCCGCCCGTGCAGCTCTCTGGCAGGCTGTGGACTTGTCCAAGCCCCTCTGGCAGCCTTGGGGCAACTGTGGTGCTTGCAGGGGGTGGGATTTTGTGGAGCCTGGCAATCAATCAACCAACCAACAGGTACTCATATACCGCTTTTCAACACGAAGTTCACAAAGTGGTTTACAGGCAAATAGTAATAATAATTACTATTGCAGTCCAGCACGACTTGTGCAGGGTTCCACAACGTGGGGTGGGCTGTCGCCTTGGTCTCCCTTTGCAGTCAAGCAGGCCCAGCAGTCTCCTGACCCGGGGTGCTTCTGGAGAAATCCTTTTCTCGGAAAGGGAGATGGAAAGGAAGAAAGGGGGAGGGCTGTGTTTTGCTTGTTATGTGTCAAGGTTGTAAATGGCCTTTTTTCTTTCTGATTCACTTAACTGTTGGAAAATGGCTGAGAAATAACCCAATATATTGCTGCATTCTCAGTTAAGCAGCAGGTTCTGGCGTCATAATTATGGTACTTCCGGTCATGATATCACTTCCGGTGGGTCCTGGACAGATTGTCCCTACGGGCCCCTGTGCTAAAACTTTTGAGAACCACTGCCATAGAGGGTAAATTGCAAGGCGGGTTTAGCCCAGGAACTCCTTCTTATCAACCTAGGTCCTGGGCTGGCAGCAGCGGTAACTATCTAAGGGCAGGTAAATTCCCCCCAAACACTTGCTGAGGATTGTCTGCGCAGACCGGCGGGGTGACTCCCACTGCAACCCATTGCTGGCGGATCCTTCCTGCCCTGGCTGTGTGCAGGGGCTTGTGTTCTGAAACAGACCTGCTGGGAACTCGAGCTCCGTGGGCTTGCCTGCGGCTGCCTTCCAGAGACCCATCTCTGGCTTGGGCAGCCTCCCCTGGCTGTCCCACCAGCACTCACTAGGAAAGTGGAGCCCCGGTTCTGCCGACTTGTCACATGCGGAGTACGCTGGCAAATGTGGCTTTTCGGCTGGAAGAGAACCTCTGCATGTCAGCAAAAAGGCAGCAGCATAGCAACCACCTGCCTTCGTGCAGTGCTGGGTTCGTCTGGGCTCCCTGTCAGGCCTGGGTCCTGAGCAGCCGTTCTTTTGAATGTGGCGAGGCTAATTGCCTTGGCTGTTGGCTTTCCCCCTCTGCGCTGTGGCTGCTGCATCTTGAGAAAGGTTTAGGCATCTGTGGGAAAGACACCTTCTCTAGGGGCTCCCCTGGGACTGGTGGTTTCTCAAAGAGTCTGATCTGTTTGCAGGAGGCTTTGGATGGATTTGGAGGAGAGGCCGAGGCCTGCTGGCAGCACGTTCGCGCCGATTCCCTGGACGCTTCTTAGAGGCAGAGGGAAAGAGGCATTAAATACATCTTGGCTATTAACTATGCCGTCTGGGCTCTGAGTAGCTCTTGCCTCTAAAATATTTTTGTGCAGTTGAGAAAAGGACTTTTAGATTAAACGTCTCATAGGGGTGTGTGTGTGTGTGTGTGTGTGTGTTCCTGGATACCTCCATTTGTGAAAGATGGAAAAATGTCACCTCACTGGGGGAGGGGGAGGAGACCTGACTGGAGAGATGGATTATTTGGTATGTGCCAAGCTTTTCCCTAAGAAATGGGAAAATGGGTCCCCTAGCTCTGAACGAGAGTGGGACTTGAGGGCTGTGGAGCTCTCTTCTGACAGCACTCGAGAGTTCTCTGAACAATCGTGACTTTAAGGTGAATTGAGTCTTGCTGCTGAACTGCTCCGATAGTTCTCTCCATCACCGAGTGTCTCACACAATGAATAATCTGCTTGATGTGTCAGGTGAATTGTCTTCTTGTGTCACTCTTAGAAGAGCATCCTTTGGAGACCTCCCTCTGGGCATTGGTGCTGCAGGCAGCTTGGCTTCCAGTGACTAACTGCTCATGGAGGAGTGGGAAGAGGGCAGGATCAGGGTCAAGGCCGGCTGGCTAGTGTGTTTGTTTGGACAGATTACGTGTGCGGTATGGGGGCAGGTACAAGTGATTCTTGAACCGATGCTCAGTGGGTGTTGACCAGTGGTTCCCAAAGTGAGGGTTGAGACCCACCAGTGGGTCATGAAGCACCTAGGGCAGCCATGTTGAATGCAGGCTGCCACACATTAAAGCTGCTCCTGCTATTTCCTCCTGGTTTTGTGGTCTTATCTTTGTGGCATTGTGTTGTCTCTCTCTTTATATTCTTGTGATGTTGACTCTGTGTGGGATGGCTGGCAACTCACTGTTTGCCCCTGAAGATCTATGGCAGACACATCTTGGTTGTCTGGCCTCCTTCCTCATCAGCTTTGGGACAATGGTCATCCCCCCAACCTGGAAAAGATTCAAAGCCTTTAAATATTAAGCTTGGGAAAGTTGTGTTTCCAAAAAGAGTGGAGTGGCACTTGCTGAGACCAGGTGAAAACCAGAAGACCTTTTAGCTAGCTCTGAATTTTGCCAAGCTTCCTCAGAGCTAAGCAAGAAGGGTGTGGGGAGGAGAAGGCTGTTGACAGGCATGGTGGAAGCCCCAGTGTGCCCGAGGTTGCGGTTGGAGTAGTGGAACTGGTCAGTGTGGCAGTCTGGGGAGCTGGTCAAGCTACGGGAGGGTTGCTGGTGCGTGAGGCAGTTGAGCCTGGTCCAGAGCCTGAGACCTTCAGCTTCCTTGGCATGCTTTCCTTCGCTTTCTGGGCAGGGCGGGGGGGGGGAGGGGTTTGCCATTGCTGACTGCCTATCATTTGTGGCTTGCCTTTAAGGGATTGTGCCGGAGGGCTTGCTTCGAAAGACATTTCCAGGTGCCTGAGTTGTATTGTGGGTGGCCTCCCAGTGTGGACCCTCCGAGCAGCCCTGCCTGCCTTCTAGCCCACTTCCGAGCTCTTCCTGCCTCTTAATTCCAAAGCTGTCGACCTTCAACTGTGCCCAGCTGAGCAAGAAGTCTCTGTGAAAACAGAGGGTGCCAACTGTCTTCATCAGCCAGAGCCTGCTGTGCGATGGGGAGCAGCTAGAAGTTGAAGTAGGATATGAAGCAACGTGTGAGCCGACAGCAAAGGGCCCAGCCTGAGGCCCGAGTTCCAGTTTAGTTCCTCCAGAAGAAAAGCGCCAATGCACCATGTGCACATGGAGCCAGCCTTGCCGGGCTTGTGCCCACATATTAGCCGTGGCGATCTGGCATCCTGCAGCTGAATGGCTGAGTATACTGGACAGGGCACTCGCCATGTACGAATTCAGCCGTGTTCTGAGAGGGACAGGATTTGGCTGGCTATTTTTCTGTTCTGAAGAGAATGGTAGGTTTTGAAATAACAGCTTTGGGGCCACAGCCAAAGAAATGATAAAAACACCATGTGTTTCCAAAAGCAGTGCCCACATGTTTAGGCGTGGGTTTTGGGCAGAAGACTCAGCTGTGTTCATGTTAGGCGCTGACCTTGCAGGCCTCTCAACAGTGCGTCTTGGCCTTGTGTGCGCCAGGCCCTGAACTGTGACCTTCATTCTTGGCCTCCCAGATCAATCCTCTTAAACACTTGTAGGACTGGTTAAGGCTTGGCAGGAGTGGATGAGATGGGTAAGTGTTAATTTTAAGCTGAAATTGTTGACGGATGGTGATAACAAAGCATCATAAGAAGAGCCCTACTGGATCAGGCCAAAAGCCCATCCAGTCCAGCTTCCTGTCTCTCACAATAGCCCACCAGAGAGCGCACAAGACAGTAAGATGCCTGCATCCCACTGCCACTCCCCTGCATCTGGATTTCTGGGGTAGCCTACTTCTAACATAAGAAGGCTGCATCACCCATCATGGCTTGTAGCCTGCGATGGACCTTTCCTCCAGAAATCTGTCCATTCCCCTTTTAAGGCACCTCCCGTGGCAAGGAGTTCCACAGATTATTTACTCGCTAGGTGAAAAAGGTATTTCCTTTTACCCATTTTAACTCTGCAAAGATGGCAGTTCTTGTTTCCTAGCCGAGCCCGGGGCAGGGACCGCGCTGCAGGCAGTTAACTGTAAGGACCTGCAAGGCAGACCTTGCGGCATCCGTAGCCGCTGAGCTGCAAGAGGCTGTGATGAGGCCGCCCAACAGCTCAGCCCCAGCCTGTCAGATCTCCTCTCCTCCTTGTTGTTTGGGTAATGAGAGCGACTAATATTACTCAGCTTAATTCTTCCGCCTCTCCTCTTCCACGGTGTGCAGCTGAAGCTGTGATGAGTAATCGTGTGTTCCCTCCTCTCCAGAAATGCTCCTCTAACCTCTTAAGCATATCTAGTTCGACGGAGCGTTTTAATCTCTAGATTTCTCCACTGCACTGGCGTGACGGAGCATTCCTGTCCCCTGAATCATTACGTGAACACGCAGAGCTGTTCTTGTAAACCCAAATTGTCAAGACCCTGTTTGAGAGCGACTCTGACCCGGGACTTGGATGGCTGGGCCGGCTCCTGGCTGCCTTTGCGCTAGGGGGCAGCGTGGTTTGGGTGTGGTGCCTGCCTGTCCTCTGGGTGCGTTTCGTCTGGCCAAGCCTTCCAGTGCAGAGACGCGGGCACCCCCTTTGCCCCTGCTTCTAGCAGGTCTGAATAAGTCCTTCACCACGCAGAGACAGACATAGCTGAGAGTTCTTCTGGGGGGCAGCCTTGCTGAATGGCGAATGGCGGTGGAAACGGCTGTGCTCCGGGGCCGTAGCATTTTTTGTAAAGGAACTTGGGTGTAAACATGTTGGCTGCCAAAATGCAGGGAGAAAAGGCCCCTCCCCCTTTCAGTCCCCTCCGGGTTTAGCCCTGGCACTCGGCCTGGTTCTGCAGGTGCTCTTGTGTGTAGGCAGCTTGGCACCAAGCGGCACTGCCCACTGGCCCCTGGTACTCTTTGCCAAGGACAGCTCAAGAGGCCTTGCTGTGCGTTTGTCTGGCCCTGCAGCGGGTATGGCATTAGCATATAGCTGAAGGCTTGATCTTCGTTCTGCAGTGATGGGAGCCTGCTGCAAATGGCACCAAGAGAATGCAGAGCGACTCAGGCCCCTCCGTGAGGGCTGGAAAATCCCGGGGGTTGAGGGCCCTAGAAATGGGTTGCAGGTGCCTGGGAATTCAGGAGAGTTTCGTCCTGGCCTGGGCATCTTGTTTGGCACAGTGATGACCGACCTCTTGCTTGATGCCTCTTGATGCCTGAGGTGTGTCCGTCCAAGTTTCCTTTTGCAAGGAATACGCAGCAAAAGTCTGCTTCATAGCGGAAGGGAAACTTTACTGTTTTTAAAAGAACACTCCTAAAACCCTTCAAACGCCCCCCCCCCGCTTGTTCATAACTGGGATTCTTGCAGTCCGTTGGGCTGACTTCCTTGTCTGTCTTGGGGTGCTTGGTGGACAAGCCTGTTGCTCCTGGGGCTGAGCTGGCCTGGCGCCCGGGAGGAGCAGGGCAAGTGCAGGCTGTGAGGCTGAATCTGGCCAGTTCCTGGGACCCTTTTAGAATTGGAATTCGAAGATTGACAAACCCCTTCTCTTTAAACGGTGCAAGTCAGTTGCAGATGGCAGCTGGGTGCCAACTGGCTGGCTGACTTAAGAGGCTCTTGACGGGAGGCCAGTGGCCACAGCCGCCGCCTGCCGCTGCTGTTTGGAGGATGGGATTTCCTGCAAACAACCAACAATAAATATGACTTCAAGGAAGTTACTAACTCTGAGAATTCTCATTCCTGTCTTCTTCCTTGGCCTTTTAGGATGCCTTTAGAGGAGAGCTACAGAGATGGCGAGGGGTCTCGAAACCAAGAAGTCCTGTGAGTGATGGTTAGAGCCAAGGGGCCGCTTGGTGGCCACCTTCGAGGAGGCTGTCCCGTGGAGGAAGGCATGGGCTTCTCGAAGACCAAGCTAGAGCTGCAGTTCTGGAGCGGGGGGGGGGGGGCTTGGGCAGTGAAGCTGGGAAGTTGCCCTTTGGCCAGCCCGGAGACTGCTCATCGGAGAGCTCGCTGGGCAGGGGCTGGGGAAAGGCGGCTGTCCTGCAGCGACGGCAGCAGGGGCGCTTCTGCTGGCAGATGGACGGGCAGCCCTTGGCAGGTCTGGCTGGCAGTGCAGAGCCAGCAGCCCAGAAGCGCTGGTGCTGCTTGTGGCTGGGCAGACTGGCGGGAGGGCCGAGCTGAGAGACCCTTGGGCCGTCGTCCGCCCACTCCCAGAGGAGGCCTCCTCTGCTCTGATGGCAGCTTCTGCGGAGGAAGTGCCTTTCAGGGCACTGGCACTGGCTCAGCTGCCTGCCACGAGCGAGGGAGACTCGCTGCTCGCTCAGCTGCAGAACGGTCCTGCACGAGAGCTGTCCGGGGCAAGGCCAAGCAGCAGGAGGGGTGCTGAAGAAAAGGGCCCGGTAACGGGAGCAGCAGGAATGTGTCCCTTGAACCCAAGAAGAGCCCCAGTGCTGGATCAGGCCAAAGGCCCCTCTGGCCCAGCTTCCTGTATCTCGCAGCGGCCTTGCACCCGGCACTCTGAAGTAGCCCACCACCACCACCGTAAGGAGGTTGCACAATCCAGCATGGCCTGTAGCCCTCGATGGACCTTTCCTCCAGAAATCCGTCCAACCCCCTCTTAAAGACATCCAGACCAGATGCCACCACCACCTCCTGTGGCAAAGAGTTCCACAGTTTAACTACCCGCTGGGTAAACAAATACCTGGCCCTGTTCAGGTGGGGCTGAGGCACATGAGCCCAGTGCGTGTGGGCTGCTGACCACCCTCTCCAGCCAAGTGGCTGCCGGGGCCTCCCTGGGGGCACGGATGGCGGTCAGCCCTCTGCCTGCCTCCTTCGGTGAACAGCCGTCCCGGAGAACAGGGTCACTGCGAAGGGCCCGAGCAGATGAATGGAGCTGAACAGGGCTGTGAGCTGACATTCCTGCAGGCTGGCTCATCCCGCTCTCCTGGCGTGCAGGGGAGGGACACTTGCGTCACTGGCCTTGTGTACGGAGGTAGTGCTGCCGCTCTGGCAGCTGTGACAGTCTTGGAAGGCTGCTGCCGATTGGCTCCGAGCAAGCCTGGGTGGAGGGGGGGGGGTTGGCTGTGCTCCGGAGTGCTCCTGTGTCCTGTCGCTGCTGATCTCAGAGCTTGGCTGGGGTCCGCTGCCTTTCCTGTCCGTTTTGGCGCTTGATGGCAGAGTGTGTGTGTGTGTGTGTGTGTGTGTGTGTGTGTGTGTGTGTGTTTCCTGCCGCCTTGGTAATGCTCTGGCCAAGGTGAGCAGTGGCCAGTCACTTCCTTTGTGTGCAAGCAAAAGGCTGGCTTTCTGTGGCATCTCTGGAGTCCTGTTCTTTCCAAACAGCAGGGGGTTGGAGAGTCTCAGCTGCTCTCTCTCCTCCAGCGGCTTCTCTGCAGTTCTTCAGCACAGCCAGAATCAGAGAAGGCCCCTCGCTTTCTCCATCAGCCTCGCTGCCCAAAGGGCAGCCACTGCCTCCACTTCCCCTTTGGGAGTTGAGACTGTCCTAGTGGGGCCGCTGTGCGCTTGGAACTCAGTGGCCTTCTCCAGTTCCACAGCTTCTTGTCTTGGAAAAAGTTCCTTGAAACTACAGGTCTTTAGGCAGTGACATGCCTGCCATTCAGACTTCAGGCTTGATACTGGTATGGAACTTTTTCCTAGGACAGACCAGCTTAATGCAGTTTTTTGACAGAAGCATCCAGGTGCTTTTGCTCATATGAGCTCTGAGGCCAGAACTAGAGGTGAGAACCGAATTTGCTAAGCTCTTGAGGAGGCCTGGCAGTGCAGGAGCTCAATATTAAGTCTGGAGAGAAGCTCCTGTTTGTTCCTGGAGGAGCTGAAGCATCAGAGGCAGAGCAAATGGTGTCTGGCAACCCTGTTTTTCCACAGCTCTTGCTGCAGGAAGGTTGGTGAAGAGCAGAGCAGGCAGGCGGCGCTTTTTTCTTTCTCTTCCAGTGCAGCTGAAATGGCTTTTCCAAGGCAAATGCAGCCACATTACGAACACCCGCAAGAACTGGAGCAGATCGCTGCCAGTCCTTGAGAATGCTCTGATTCCCGGTCGGCTGATTTAAGAGACTGGGTTCAGATTGGTAGACGCCTGTAAATCCAAAGCTGTGCTGTAATCGGAGGGTTGCCGGGCTCGTTGTGATGGTAGCGGAGGCCCTGCTCACTGTGACCTCACGCGGTGTGGTGGTGATGTGGCCGCTGGAACGTTCTCTGGAGAGTGCAGCAGAGGCTGGAGTGCAGGAAAAGATGCCACGAGATGCCCACGTTTGGGGCAGCTGCAGGCTTTGCTTTCTCCTGACATCCAAAGACTTGTGGTGTTGGGCTGCAGCTGCGCATGATGGCGCTCGGACTGGGCAGCAGTCGAATGTGCCGCCCTGCTGGACAACTGCGCCCAAAGGGGCCGTGCAGTTAGCCACACTGTGTACCTTACGCTGTTTTATGTCTAGAAGCAGGTGTAATTAAGTTGGAGACTGTTGCTTGGTTGTGCTCTTTGAGGTTTTGGATCCGAATTTGTTATACATCAAAAGATGATCCCTTATTTCAGGGTATATTTTCTGGTTCTTTATTACCCTGTGAATTTAAACAGTTTTTGTAAAAGGTTAAAACCTTGGGTATTGCACTGGACTCCTTAGAGCCCTGCAGCCACCCCAGGCCCTCAGACTCCTCAAGAATAGACATACACAACAAATGCTACATGATGCGGCACGGAAAATCTCTACTGCGTCTTCCAGCTGCCTGTCATGTCATCCGCACAGTTCTTGTCAACCGCCCCCCCCCCCGGTTCATCTCGCTCTTATCGGTGAACTGGTCCTCTCTAGCGATTGCAGCTGCTGTCAAGGTGAGGGGCAGCCCGGCCCCTGTGGGAGGTGGGACTGCGGAGCAGGCAGTGCCCCCCACGGCAGGTGTTGGCTTTCTGGCTGTGGTCCTTGGGGAGCTACGCGGCTACAATGCGAACCTTGTGGCCTTGCGATTGAGCAGCAAATGTCACGCCAGCACTGAGTGGAGGACATTCCACGGCTGCTTGGCGCTCGCCCAGGAACGAGCCTGCAGGGCGGCATGTCAGCCGTTCTCTGGCTGCACTTGAGCGAGCAGGAGGCAGGCCCTCGGACGACGGGGTCCTCGCCTTGCGAAAGGCGGGGCCAGAAATGTCGAGGGATGCTGGGCCCCCTCCTTCAGCACACGCACGGCAACTGCAGAAACAAGCACTGCTTTGGGCCCGGACGCGGGCGCTCTCGATCCTGCGCGTTCCGCCTCCTCCCCAGGCAGCATCGTGTTCCGGCCCGGCTGCCGAGGTTCTTCCTAGAAATGGGCCCGAGTGAGGCGGCTGCTCTGCCCAGGAGGCCTGCAGGGCTCTTGCAGCGAGGCCGAGGTCCTGTCCTCGTCACCGTTTCCCGTGAAAGGGGAGCTCCGTCTTCGGGGAACTCTCCCTTCTGCCGACCGGCCCCCCGACCAACGGGTTTTCCAGACCGCCTTGGAGGGGCTGTGGCCGAGCAGAGCGGCCGTCTCCGCCCGCTGCGTTTGCTTGTGGGGAGCCTCCGCCTCAGTTGTCCTGTGAGCACCTTGCTGGGGGTCGGCCCCATTGAACACTATGGGGCTGACTGCTGCGTTGAAGTATGCAGGATTGCGGAGGGAGAAAAGAGGGACCCGTCTGCGCTTGGAGTTGGGGTTTCAGGCTGATCCAAGCCTTGAGTTAATGGGGTGTGTCCAGTGAAAGGAGATGGCTGCCCCTCCCTTTACCAGGCACGTCCACAAGGAGGCAGCATTTTCCTCTTGTAGCAGGAATCCTCTGAGCTGGGAGGCCTCATTACATCCCCCTGCAGCTCAGGGCCTTTAGCTGAGAGTACAGCACACTGGGGAACCCCTGAGCTCAGCCTCTGATGGCAGCCTGGGCTGGAATGGCCGGTGGTAGGGCTGCTCTTGTGTCTGGCAAGCTTCAAACAGGTTTCGTGCTGCTGAAGTGCCACCATGTTGGAACACAGCTGAGACCTCACCGAAAGAGAGAAATGAACACCAGTCCTTGGCGGGAGACTTCTGCATTGGCTAGGTTCTTAGCAGGGCAGAGGGGTCTGTGCTCTTCTTCCAGCACTGAATGTGGGGGGGGGGGCAAGGGAGGGAGAAAGACCTGGTTGGGTGTCTGCGTTTAGCTCTCTGGGCGGCTGCCTTGAGGCTGTAGGATGTGCTGCCCCTGGCGCACTGCAGCTCAGGTTGCCAAAATGTGTGAGAGGGCAGATGGATCTGCTTCTCCATGTTCCCATAGAAACCGGTGGACAGCAGCAGGAAACGGAATAGAAAGTGCTTATCAGGAACGAACGCGATGACGCTCTGAGTGCCCCAAGATGGCCCACGTGCCTGGGCCCCCGTCTCCTCACTGCAGTCACAATATGGCCCAGGAAAGAGTGCCCCCCCTCTCTCCTGGTGAGTGGCTGGTCTTTGGAAAAATTGTGAGCAGCCTGGAGTGTCTCGTGGACAGGAGGAGAAAGTGTAGGTTAATTCCTTTAAGAGGATGGTTGCAGCCACATCAGCCGCAGAATTTTTCCGAGGGGTTGCAAAACCATGTGAGACCCAGCAGGGCCTGTGGGCCCGGCACTGAAGGGCTGATTTTGGCTTGGCAAGGGACAGGTGGGCTTCTTTGTGCTGCCTTGTCAGAGCACAGCAGAGCCCCACCTGTGGGCTTCTCCCCACCGTTTCCCAGGCTGTCCCCCACCAGGCTCAGCGGGGGTGGCAGTGGGTCCCAAGGACCCCTGCTGGCCACTCCGCCTCCCCCAGCTGGTGTGGTGGCTCCCCACGGGAAGGGCGCGGGGTCCCTGCCCCAAGCCTGGCTGTGCTGGTCTGCCGGCCCGCGTTGCAGGTGGCCCAGCCTTGCGCCACATTCCCTGCACATTCCAAGGCAGCGGCTCAGCCAGAAGCTGCGACTGGCCGCTCACTCGCTCGTGGTGTCCGCCTGGCGCTGAGTCAAAGGAACGGCTGGACGGCGTGACGGATTCCTCTGGAAGCGGCTGCTCGTTGGTGCCCGAGCCAAGCCCTCGTCCCCCGCATCACCCCGGCTCCTCCGGCAGGCCCTGCCTTTTAACCCCTGCCATGCCTGGGGAGGGGCAAGGTAAGCCTGATGGCTCTGGTGCCCACCCTGGGTCCCGTGCCCGCCTGCCTGGGTGGCACGGGCCTCGGGGAAAACCCCTGGCCTGCCTTGGGCACTGCTGGGGGAGGCGCCCAGAATGACGGCGGTGTGCGCTTGTACACGTTGCTGGTGGCTGCCTGGCTTGGAAGAGGCGGCTGCGGGGAAGTGCTCCAGCTCCTCGGAGGGCAAGGCTGACCCCGCAGGGTCTTGGGCCCAGGAGGAGCGGACTCTGCTCTTCTGCCTCTGTGGGCAGCCTTGCTTTGCAAGAGGGGGTTGACTGGCCTGTGGGAGACCTGCTGGTCGTGGTGTCCCTCCTCTGCAGGGCAGCCCCCTGAGTCTGCCCTAAGCAGGCCGAGTCCCCTTCTTGACTTCTGCAAATGTGCCAGTGGATGGGCGCTTGGAGCAAAACCCGGCTGTCTTCAGAGAGTGGCAGGAGCCCCTGTAGCACCCCCGATCTGCCTCTGCCTCATGCGTGCCCCATCTGGGTTGGCTCGGAAAGGGCTCTGGAAGGCTCGGAGTTGGTGTCTGCCGGGACTGCTGGAGGGCCAAGGGACGGGCCAGGCTGCCTGCCTGCTCTTGGGCTAGGAACAGCGGCAAGAAGTTTCTGCTTCCACTTCAAAGGGCCACGTTTCTCTTGAGTGACACCAGAACAAACTGCTGTATCCAACAGGGCTTCGCCGTTTCTGCTCCCAGTTCTGAGGCCTGCCGACTCGTTTAGCAGCCGGCATTAATGCTTCTTGCGCCCTGCCTCAGCGCCATGGCCCCAGCCTACACTTTCCGGTCGTGCTCAGCTGGTGCCAGCATCCTCGTCATTGGGGAGCCTCGGTTTGTCTGGCTTGGTGGCCTTCGGAATAAGTTTGTGCGGCTAGTCCTGGGGGACTCTCCACAGGCAAAAGGGCTGCTGCTGCCGCCAGGGCTTCAACCTTCCCTGTGACTAGTGAAGTGGTGCAGCCTCAGGAAAACGTGCGGCTTTGTTTGGGGTGCCTCTTCTGCCCAGGCTGGGTGGTTCTGGGGCAGAACCTCGATTCACCACACTCCCCCTGCCGGTGCCTTTGCCCAAGACCACCCTCCCCTGGACTCCCAGCGTGGGTTCTGGGGCACTGTGCCCCCTGAGGCCAGGATTCTGGATAGGCTGCCTTGAGTGCGCAGGGGATGCCCAGACTCCTGCGGCCTTGGCCACGCGCCAGCAGAACGGTCTTCCCTGGCTTGGTCAGCCAGTATGTGTGTGGGTATCTCCGGGCATGCCGCGTCCTCCAGGCCAGAGCTGCTGCTGAGCCGTGGGACCCCCCCCCCCGCCCGAGCTGCTAGGCAGCCTGGCCTGGCATTCCAGCTGCTCTCTCAGGTCGTGCCAGTGAGCAGCAGCTGCGCCGGGCTCTGGTGCCGCCAGCAGCCGCCGCGCAAGGTCTGGTAATCTAAGGCACACATTCGTCGCGGGGCAGGTTATCTCGGGAGCGGGTCCCGTGGCTGGCAGGCGCCGTGTCTTGGCCACGGGAGCGGCAGCAGGGGTGCCCAGCCCTGTTCCTGCTGGCCCCGGGCGAAGTGGCAGGAGCCGCCCTGACTTTGTGGGCCGTGCAGCCCCTTGTCCAGGACTTGCCTGTTACGTGGCGCTGGGTCATTCTGGGCTTGGCCGCCTGGTGGCGCTGGACACGGCCAGGCCTCGGCTCCGCTGGTGACTTCCTGGCAGCCGTGCAGCTCCTTCCTCGAGTCCTTCGGGCTCCCTGCGCATCCCTGCAAGGCAGCTTGTTGTACGCCTGCAGCCCGGGTCCGGGCCCCTCTCATTGGCCTCCCCGGCAGCCCTTTGCCTGAAGCCCTCCTTGTGAGAAGCTGCCTGCACCGCAGCGATGGCTTTCCCTCCCCAGCCTGCCACTCTGGTTTCCAGGCAACGTGCCCTGCTCCACACTCCCGGCACCCGGATGATGCCTGTGCTGTTCTCCCCCCCCCCCGCGCCCGTTCGCTCTCCGAGGTTCAGAGCTGAACACATGTGAGCTGCTGCCTCACTCCCCCTCCCACGTGCCGCGATGTGTGCCTTGGTACATGTGTGGGGAAAGGCAGCTGGGGGAACGGAGCATCTCCGGTCGGACCGTCTGCTCTCTGCCAAGCCAGTCTGTGTGTGCTTCCTCGCTCCTCCGCGCCAGGCTTGGCTTTATGCTGCTCTTGCTGGAGAACCCAGGAGCAGCCCGCAGGCTTTTTCCAGAATCGGCTGCAGCCAGCCCAGTCACAGTGGCTGACACCAGTGGCTTTGGCGGACTGTCAGGAAGGGTAGGAAGTCCCTGCAGGAGCGGGGACAGGAAGAAGTGGGGGCAGGATCTGGGCAGGCTTGTCAGGATCCTGGCACAAGAGCCGGGTCGGCACAGGAACCACAGGCAAGAAGGACCTAGAAGTGGGCAGAGTGCAGAGCCAGGAGCTGGGGCTGGTGTTGCTGGAGGGGCCCTGTGGGTGGGTGGGTGGGCTTTGCCAGGACCACTGAGGCTCTGTGCTGCTGCCAGCATCCTTGGGCACTGTCTGGCTGAGCCGTGCAGGAGCCGTGCGCCACTGTCAGGCAGGCAGAGGGGAAGCAGCCCGTCCCACCTTCAGGCAGGACAACGGAGTTCGCTCTTGGCTCTGCCAGCCCCGGACACACAGGCAGGTTTTCATTCTTCGGCATGCAAGACGCCAATTTCCCGGCATGCAAGGCCAGCTTAGACCTCTTTGCGGGCAGTTCTGTGCGACTCTCCTGACCCCGAGAGGGACAGCAGGCGTCTGCCTGGAAGGCTGTCTCAGGGCACTGCCTGTTCTGGAGCAGTGTGGTGGCGGCAGGCGGGTCAGCCTGCAGGTGTGCAGTGGGCGCGTGTGTCCAGTCGTGCCGCGGTGGCACCCCTTGGCCAGAGGCCCTCCTGCCTTGCAGGTGGTGCTCTTAAGGAAGTGGGTGGACGGGGCCAGGTGGGGGCTTCCCAGCGTCCCCTTGTGCTGATCAGAGTTCACCAGGCAGTCAGGGAGCGCTTGGCAGAAATGTGTGCCTCATGGGCAGGGCCCAGCCAGCTTGGCGTAGGTGTGCATCAAGTGCGCCTTCTGTTAAGTGGCGGCCAGAGTGGAACTGGCAGAAATGGCCCTTCCCCGGGGGAGGTGGGGCATGCTGGTGCTGCTTGGGCTGGGTGGTGACGCCTCCGTGGCCACTGGTCAGCCCTGCGCTGCTGCTGTTCTGGATTCAGTGGCCTGGGGGTGGACGGCGCTGTCTTGCCAGGCAGGGAGGCCGTGGGAGCGAGAGGTTCCTCCGGGCGCCTCCAGTGGGAGTGCTTCTGCCTTGTTGCCCCTCGTGTCAGCTCAGGGCTGGCTGGGGCCGGGCACGTAAGGGGTCAGGCCCTGCTGGGCTTGGGATGTGCCACCCCCCAAAAGAACGGTCAGCATGACACAGGGGGGCTGGGGCATGCAAGGCCCGGAGTGAGCCGGGGGGGGGGTGGTCTGCTGCAGCTGTCGGGATGCTGTGGATGGTGTTTTTCCCCTGTGCCTGGAAATTGCAGGCTAGCAGGAAGTCTGGCAGTGTGGGCTGGGGCCAGCACCGGAAATAACAGCTTTGCAGTTGGTACCTTTTTATCTAGAAAGCCTCTGAAATTCCCATTCCCCCCCCCCATTAGTCACTTCTGGGGGAGGGGGAAGAGATGGGGCGTTAACAGGGCTGTCAGTGGGCTGCTTCCTGGGAGGTCGGCCTCTGTGGCTTCTGAAATGTGCCCTCCTTTCTCTTGGCAAGAGTCTCTGGTCATGCTGAGGTGGCATCCCTTGGACTTACAGTCCAGGAATTATATTCAGCCTCCCCTGCCCCCAATGCAGCTTACAATAAGATTAAAATAATAAAGCAGTAACACATCAATACAAAATAAAACATGTCTAAAATTAACAAGCATATTGTGATGGAGTTGTTTTTAAAGGGGGGGGGATATGGAGAGAGAACACCCAGACGCCAAGCGCATTCCAGGGGGAAATAAAAGTGTGGATGCTGTGCTGGAAGGCCAGCAGGGAGGGCATTGTTCTTACTCCCACTGGGAAGCAGCTCCATACTGGTGGTGGTAGCTGGTGCTGGCCCACGTTTGCCAGGGCACCAGCAAAAGTTCAGTGGCGATGTGCTGCTGTGCGCCAGTAAAAATGGGCTCCAGATGGGAGTAAACGGCACGGAGCTCTTGCATGCCTGCGCTTTGCTTGCTGGGTCTGGATTGAATTTGAGGCTGCCGGGCAGGAACAGTAAAACTTTCAGGAGCAGCTTGAAACTGCAGCAGCCGGGCAAGGGAGAGGAGAGGCCTTGGAGGAGACCTGGCACGCCAGCCACAAGGTTCTCTCCTGGCCAAGATGGGGGGGGGGTCTTGGCCAGGGCTTTGGGCTCTTCAGGGTGCTGAGCTGCAGGCAGCCCAGCGTGGAGTCGGCCAGGCGGCTCCTCGAGCAACGGGCTGCACCTGGGGCTGCTGCTTCTGGGGCACGTGGCAGAGGGCAGAGCAGTTCCGTGACTTGTGCAGCTCCGGACGGGCAGAGCAGACGCCCGGCAAGGCCCTTGCAAAGACGCTGCCATTCGCGGTGGTGGGTCCTAGAGCCGGGAGTCTCCTTTGGGGGGCGCTGGTGTGATTTTCCCGGCTGTTCTCGGAGCGCAGGTTAGTGTGTTCCTGCTTGTTGCTGGCAGTGAGCAAAGGAGGGGCTCCTTCGGCAAGGGCCCTGCCAGGCCTGGGGCTGCCGCTTCCCTTCCCTCCTCGGAGAGCGCGCCGTGTTTGTTGCGCAGAGCTGTGCCGCTGGGAGGTGGGCTGAGCCTTGCGCAGGGCCGTCGGCAGCCGTCCTGGGCGTCTTTGGCCTCCTCCTGGGTGCCCCCCCCATGTGCTTTTACCTGTTTCCAACTTACAGCTCTGCTCACTTTGCTGCTCCTCCAGTTCCCAGGAGCAGAGCCAGGAAAAAGGGCAGCTGGGATCTGCTAGTTGATGGGGAGCGTGCCGGGAGCTGGTGCAACTCCTGCAGGCCCCGTGGGCAGCTCTGGGGGCGGCTGACCAGGCAGCCACCAGCCTGTGAGCTCGTATCCTTTTGCTCCCTTGAAGGGGGGGATGCCACAGGGGGAGCCCCAATTCTGCATTGCAGGGAGGGGTGGGAGGGGGCAGGGCAGGAGCAAGAATCCGACTGGCAGACCACGGCAGTGAGCCGCGGGCGCCTGCCCGTGCCTGAGAGGCCCGGCTCTGAGAGTTGCCCGGGGAGGGCCAGGCTGCCTTGGGCTTCATGTGCCCTTGAATGTCTCCATGGGGATCAGTCAACGGGCTGCCAGCCGGTGGCCTCAGCCGCAGGAGAGCGCACCTCGGTGAGGACACTGGCCAGGGTGGGGCGGGACACGCCGTCCCTGGAGCGGCCCTTGAGGAAGCGGTGCTGCCTGCCGGTGGGAAGTTGGCTTTGGGGGCCTTCAGAGCGGCCACGACCTGCTCAGCAGACGGGCCAGGCTGGGCCCACCGTGGACATGCTAAGCAGTGTGTGTGTGTGAGACCCGTGGCCCAAGCGGGGCAGGCAGGAGGTGGCCAGGCCCATCCCTCCCGGCATCGCCCCTCAGAAAGGGTCTGGGGAAAATTCCGTTTCCGCCCGAGGTCTTGAGGAGCTGCTGCTCTTGGGAGGCTGGTGCTGGGCTGAGCGGGCTGCGACAGCTGCAGTGCCCTGGCTGGGGCTGTGCCTTTCCGGTGCGTCGCTGGGAAGCAGCTGCCTGGGCCTCCAGGAGCAGCGGTGCCTCTTGATGCCTCCTGGCCACGCAGCACTCAGTGGCACTTCCTGACGGCTTTTCTTGCTGGCCTCTTCCAGGTTGCCATAAAGATCATTGATAAGACTCAGCTGGATGAAGAGAACCTCAAGAAGATCTTCAGGGAAGTCCAGATCATGAAGATGCTCTGCCACCCGCACATCATCCGGCTGTACCAGGTATGGAGGAGCCAAGCAGGTTAGATGGACAGGAGAGGACATCCCTTAAGAAGATATAGGAGAAAATTGAGGCCAGGGGGCGGGCTTAGCAGCCATGTTGGTGTACTCAAAACAATCCTTATTCCAAGCATTTCAGATTGCTTTTCTGGTAGTGTTTAGGACTGAATAATTTATTCCTGAAATAAAAACTTACCAAAATAACAACATGTGATTGTGTAGAAACATCAGTGGTAACCATATTATGAGTTAATATGCAATTCCAAGGTTTAATTCCGCGTAATTATATTACTGAACATACCGGACGAAATGCCGCTTGCTGTCTATTTAAACTCGGATTGCACTGCTTTGACAGACTTATTTTTTGAAATCTACACAAGCAGGAATAAAGTGTGAACGGGAAGGAAAGAAAAAAAGGGGAGGGTGGGCAAAAATTAGATAAATATGTAGGAAAAGTACATTAAAATCTCTCAATGTATAACACAAGCAGTTGTCAATATGAGAGGAATTCTTTTTTACTTCTAGGCTATTAAGAGTATTTTTTTAAACTTCTACACTCACCCCCCCCCATAAAACAAATTCTGTTAATGTTCAGAATTTTGAAAATATTACAGTAGAAGTATAGGGAAATGCGCTGCTTAGAAGGTTGTGGGCAGTGATTATTCGGATGCGCATCAGAATGATGTACCTATATTATTTGGAAGCATGATCAAATGTGTAGTCTTATTGATATGCACATAACATTTGGTGTAAAATTCACAACAACAACAGTTCCGCTTTCGGTAATGTAATGTATTCAGATGAGCGGCCAAATGAGTAGTCTTACTGGCGTGCAAACCAAACATTTTGTATCCAAAAAATCACTGCTGAAGGTTGTGTGTGGATTGAGTTCCTTTTACTTCTTCATACCTACTTCAGTTTGTGAAGGGTTGCATACTTTAGGAAGTAATATTTTTCAGTAGCAATTAATCACAATGATTTTAAGTACCTGTGCAAAGTAATCCAATTTTTCATACAGCGATTCGTGCACCCATATGCAGAACACGCAGGCATTATTAAAGACGTTGCAATTCACTTTTACACACATGCAGGGAGAGTTTTATTAGTGAATTCGCGGCAATCCTTCTTGGCGGGAAAGATCTGCGTCAGCCATATTTGTATACCCATGGCTTCAAGAAAATAATACCATGTCATCTCCAGTTATATAACCTTCTTGGGAGGAGCAGCCTTGGTGAGCAGGCAAAAGTCAGTCCCTGGTGCACCACTTCCTGCCACCTGCCTCCTGCCACTTTTCTGTCCTTGCCCAGGTTATGGAGACAGAGCGGATGATTTATCTGGTGACCGAATACGCAAGTGGAGGGGAAATATTTGGTGAGTATGTGGAATGTGCTCTTGAATCAGCTAATGGACCTGGTCAAAATAGCTTCCCCGCCTTGCCTCGGCTTTCAGCTGGTCTGTGCTCCTTGGGATTTTCTGTGCCCCAGGGCTGTGGTGGGGAGGACTCATTGCCTTTCAGGGAGAGGAAGTGTTAAAATGCCCATGGATGTGCCTGCTGTAATGAAAGACTCAGAATGTGAGAGTCGGGAGCAGTTCTTGGTTTGTGTTGCCTTTGGGCAGGACAGAGCTGGCCTGTTGGCAGTTTGCAGGTGAGGGAGGACTGATCTGCAGCAGCTAAGAGCAAGTGCCTGGGTGGAAGGAAGCTGCAGGTGCTGCGTGAGGATGCTCTGCAAACAGCTCTTTCCAGCAAGGCACAGAGAAGCTGCCTGTCGGACCCAAGCTGTCCGGAAGGGCTGCTTCGGCACGGAGAGGAGCCTCCGGCAGCTGCTCTGGATTTCTCCTGCAGTTCCTTGGCTGGCCACGTGGCTGCCTCCGGTTCCCTCGCCTTGCCTGGCTGACCTGCTTTATTGGAGTCACCGGCTGTTTTGCGAGCATCTCTGTGGAGGCTTTGCGTGGCTCCCTCCCGGAGGCTCACTGCAGCTGGGTTAATAACTCCCTGTCATCTGTTTACACTGCAGCTACTGTAAAAAGGAATCTGAGGTCTGGGGGCAGTGAGCAGGAGTAGGGAAGAGGTTTGATTGAGTCAGTGTTTCAAGTGACTTCTTAATTTCCGCTGGCAACCTGGCCAGGCCTTGTGGGTAGGCAGCCTTGGAAGGAACTGGAGCGCCTGTGGCCCTGATGGGATCCGAAGCGCTGCGCTGCTCTTTCTGCCTCCAGTCCAAGCAGATCCTTCCCAGTCTTGGCTCAGAAGCGGCTTCCCCGTCGCCTGGGAAAACAGCAGCGGCTTCAGGGCTCAACTGGCCGTGTCTGAGCGGTTTGCTGGTTCTGCTCGTTCGTGGTGTGCCCCCTGCACAGGCATCTGCGCTCCTCCTCCTGTGTTGGTTGGACTGCAATGAGCACAAAGGAGTTGTGAGCACAGGTTTTGTTCCCCAGGGGCTGGTGAGGTTGTGATGGGTGATGGGGCTGTGTAGTTGGCTCAGCTGAGCAAAAGCAGCGTCACGAGACTACCAGTAGCCCTCAGAAGAAGTGGGGGTGGAGCCAGTGGTGTCATTCAAATGATTTAGGAACAGGAACTCACTTTTGATTGGCACTTGTCGGGAACCCGGAACCAGCCACGGAGCCCGATAGGATCCGGAACGCCCGTTCTGGTCCGTTCCCCCTGAATGACATCACTGGGTGGAGCCTTCCTCATCCCTGTAAAGCCCATGTGAGGCTTGAGTGCGGAGAGCAATTCTTTTCATGAAACGGGAATATCATCAGCTGTAAAGGGTGATGGGGGGCAGCTGTCAAAACAAAGAAGGTTTCGAGGGGGCTGTTGCCCAGGAAGCCCGTCTTGAATGGCTTTGAGCCTCAGCACATGTTCCCAGCATGTTCTGCTCCTGGCATGTGGGAGCTGCACGTCATACTGATCTAGTGTGCCTGTGGGTCTTGCACTGTGAAATTGACTGTTAGCTAGTAGTTACGCTGCTACACTAAGGTAGTTTAAACGGTTGAGTGGGAATGGGATTGGGTGAAACGTCAGGTGGAAATAAATCTATTCTGTTCTACCACAGCCTGTCAGCCCAGAGAGCTCTGCATATAGTTCTGTTTTCTGTTTGGGTCAATTTTTGGGTTATGTACAGTCTGATTGATTAAAATGTTATCCAATAATTGTGTATACTTACATCAGGTAAATCATTGCATTATGCATGGAGAGATGTGGAGTGTTGTATGGTCCCTCGGCCTTACTCAAATGGAGCTCAGCTGCCCTCTATTCCCACTGCCAATTGTCTAGCGAGCGTTGCTGCAATGAGCCCCCTGTTCCCTCAGATCACCTGGTGGCGCACGGACGGATGGCGGAGAAGGAAGCCCGGAAGAAGTTCAAGCAGATTGTGGCCGCCGTCCACTTCTGCCACTGCCGGAACATCGTCCACCGAGACCTGAAGGCGGAGAACCTGCTTCTGGATGTGAACCTGAACATCAAGATCGCAGGTCAGGCGGTGCTGCAGGCCTCCAGGCCAGGGCCAGGGCTGCTGGGGGGGGGGGCTGCAGGCCCACGGGGTTGCCCAGGGTGTGGCCGTGGTGCTGCTGGCAAGGGCTGGCACTGGACGGCAGTTGGAGCGTGTGCTTCTCCGCTCCCTTTGCAGATTTCGGGTTCAGCAACATCTTCACGCCTGGCCAGCTGCTGAAGACGTGGTGTGGGAGCCCCCCCTACGCTGCCCCCGAGCTCTTTGAAGGGAAGGAGTACGATGGCCCCAAGGTGGACATCTGGGTAGGCTGTGAGCGCCTTTTCCGCCCTGGCGGCCTCGCCCTTTCCAGCGGGGAGCGGCGCTGCTTCCAGGACATGCCTGCAGCCGGGCCTTTGAGAGCCAACGTCCTGGCCTTGCCACGTGTCGCCGCGTTGGTCCGAGAAGAAGGCACCTCTCCCCCTCCTCCCGTGCTGCGCCCCGGCGGCGTGTGGTTTGGCCCCACAGGGCCTGACGGGTGTGGCCCCCTCCTCTCTTGCAGAGCCTCGGTGTGGTGCTCTACGTGCTGGTGTGTGGCGCCCTGCCCTTTGACGGCAGCACCCTGCAGAACCTGCGGGCAAGGGTGCTGAGCGGCAAGTTCCGCATCCCCTTTTTCATGTCCACAGGTGAGGCGCACGCGTGTGTGTGTGTGGGGGGGGGAGGCAACTCTTGGCCGGGGGGCCGCCTCAGCCCAGCCAGGTGCGGCTGGCACTTCCCGGCGAATGGCGCTGGGCTGCCTGGGCCCGTCGGCAGCATCGGACGCAGAAGCCAACATCTAGGCCAGCGCCAGTGCCCAAGGGTGCTGGGCAGACAAAACGGCTGCTCTGAGCGCTGTGCAAGCCCCCCCCCCCCGTTGTCTTCGTGATGCTGCCAAACACTTCGGGAGCCCACCATTGAGTGTTCGGCCCTGTTGCCCACTCTGGGGCGTGTCCCTTGTTCCTGAAGAGCCCTGTGGGGGCGGGGGCTGACTCCTGGCTGCCAAAGGCCTCACACACACACACACACCCCCGGTCCTGCTGCCTTGCAGAGTGTGAGCACTTGATCCGCCACATGTTGGTGCTGGAGCCGAGCAGGCGCCTCTCCATGGAGCAGATCTGCAGGCACAAGTGGATGAAGCTCGGGGAGGCGGATGCGGAGTTTGACATGGTGAGGAAGTGGGCAGGCTGCGGGCGCTTGCCCAAAGGAGGGGCTGTTCGGAGTCGCACCCCGAGCCAGATGTCAAATTCTGCACGCGCCATCGATGGTGCCCTTGCACGGCTCTCGGGCTTTGCTGTGCGCCGACGGCGACTGTCACTGACCGGCCTGTGCTTTGCAGCTGATCGCGGAGTGTCAGCACCTGAAGGTCGAGAGGCAGATGGAGCCGCTGAACGAGGACGTGCTGCTCGCCATGGCCGAGATGGGGCTGGACAAGGAGCGCACCCTCCAGGTAGCTGCCCCAGCCAGGCCCCTCTGCGGGAGCCGGGAGCTAAGCTGGGTGTCGGGCGGGCTGACCGCGTCCCCTTGCCTTGCAGTCGCTCAGGACAGACGCCTACGACCACTACAGTGCCATCTACAGCCTGCTGTGCGACCGCCTGAAGAGGCACAAGAACCTGCGCATTGCAGCCCTGCCGAGCCTGCCGCGGACCGTGCCCTTTCCGGCCCCAGCCGGCATCCAGGTCAGCCCGTCTGGCAGGGTCCTGCTCCGCCTCTTGGCTAGAGCTGTGCAGCCCGGGGGCGGCCTTGTAGCCCTGCAGTGCTGAGGGAGGGGGGGGGAAGGTGGCTGCTCCCGTGACTGCAGGGGTCTGCGTGTGTGCCTTGGTGGGCCAACCTCGCCCTTGGGGGAGGGCCTGGCGTGCCCGGCTGCCCTGAGACTCTCCACCGGGTGCCTGTTTGGCCTTTCCTTGGAGATCTCCAGCCGTCCGGGGTATCCGGCTGCAGTGCCCGGAGGCTCCGCTCAGCCCTCTCACCCGTCTCCTGCAGCCTTTTCCCCTTGCGCCTGTGGCTGCAGTGCCTGGGAAGCCTCTGAGGGCTGGGCAAGGGGAACGGGGGGGGGCGTCCGGCACTGAGGCCGCTGGGCCTGGCTTGTGTCTGCTCTGCAGGCGGAGCAGGCGGGGCCCCCCGTGAGCATCAGCGTCCCGCAAGTGCAGCTCATCAACCCAGAGAACCAAATAGTGGAGGTGAGTGGCTTCCCCTGACCTCCCCCCCCACTGCCCCCCCCAATCCCCCTGCCTGACGTCAAGGTTCTCCTCTTCCTCAGACCGACGGGACAATGAACCTGGATAGCGATGAAGGCGAAGAGCCGTCCCCCGAAGCCCTGGTTCGCTACCTCTCCATGCGCAGGCACACGGTCGGGGTGGCCGACCCCCGGTGAGTGAGCGAGCGAGCGAGCGAGCGCCTGCCCGGTTCTGGCCCTCCCCCAGCTCCTGCCCGCTCCTGAGCCTGGGGAGCGCGAGGGCCGGAGGTCGGTGTGCAGCCAACGCCCTCTGCCGCTCCCAGTTGATCTAGGCCCCCCACCCCACCCCCAGGGCCAGGAGCCCGGCTCGTGGCTTGGGAAGTGGGGCTGCCCCTGAAGGACCCCTGTGTGTGTCTGCAGCACGGAAGTGATGGAGGACCTCCAGAAGCTGATCCCGGGGCTCCCGCGCGTTGCACCGCAGGTGCCGTTCCTGCAGGTGGCGCCAAATGTCAACACGGCAGCCAACATGCTCCCCATGCAGCACCTGCAGCCGACTGGCCAGCTGGAGTACAAGGTGGGGCCAAGCAGAGGGCTGTGGCTGGGGCGGGGGGGGGGGGCTGGTCCCTGGCAGTGACAGTCCCTGCTGCAGAGAGGCTGCAGCACCCCCACCCCCAAGTGGGTCCTGCCCTTGCCCTCCGCTGGCTGAAAGGAGCGTGGTCCCCCTGCAGGAGCAGTCCTTGCTGCAGCCGCCAACCCTGCAGCTGCTGAACGGGATGGGCCCGCTTGGGCGCCGGGCATCGGACGGGGGAGCCAACATCCAGCTGCACGCGCAGCAGCTCCTGAAGCGGCCTCGGGGTCCTTCGCCGCTCGTCACCATGACACCAGTGAGTGGCTTTCGGCCGGGGCGGTGTGCTGGGTGCAGGGCTGGCCCCACATCCCACCGCTGGCCGTGCAGAGTGGGGCGTAAAAACCGGTTTCCGGCCTCATCTTCTCCCTCCCTTGTAGCCCTTCCTCTGCCTGGGCGAGCCCTCTTTGCTCAGGGAGGCTCTCTCGGGCAGCCCTCTTGCTGCCTCGACCCCCGCAACTTGGCGCTCTCGAGCCTTGCAGCCTGGGCCGTAGGGCAGCCTTGGCAGAGCCTGCCCCAGGCTCTGCCCCACACCGTCCCTGGTCCCACGTGAAGTGGCGTTGGTGCTCGCTCCGTGTGTGTGCGCCCTGCCTCCTCTGGCCGGCTGACTCCAGAGGTCAGTGAAGAAGGGGGTGGCAGTGACGGGGTTCAGGGGAAAGTGTGGCCTTCCTGGCTGGGGTGGCCCTGGCCCTTTGCCCTCTGAATTGCCCTGGCGCTGGCCCCACGCAGGCTCCTTGCACCAGGCAAGCGTGCATGCCTGGGACGGAGGAAAACAAACAGCGGGGAGGGCCTGGCCGGGTGACGAGCGCTGCCTCCTCTCCTCCTTCCTGCAGGCAGTGCCTGCCGTGACTCCCGTGGACGAGGAGAGTTCCGATGGGGAGCCGGATCAGGAGGCCGTGCAGAGGTAAGGCTCCTGCCGAGGCTGCTGGCCCCCTCCTGGGCAACGGGGGCTTGCAGTGGCTTCCGCTTTGCCTCTGCCTCCCTGGGAGCCGGGCTTCTGTGAGGACTCCGCTACAATGGTGACCCGCCCCGCTTGCTGCCCTCCCCACTAACCTCCTTGTGCTGAGTGGCTGTCTGGGGGGGGGTCTTCTGGTGGTCTGGTGATGAGCGGTCTGGCATTTCCTCAGGCGTGGCCTTCCGACACCGTTTGTGCCTGTTCTGACTACTATACTGGCTCGCTGCAGTGTGGCTTCTGGGCTCTTTCCCATACGCTCCTTGTAGCTGGACACGGTCAAGGCTTGTGAGCCCCCCAGCACCATCTTCTTATCTGTCCCCAGGCAGTGCCTTGCTTCGGTTTGGAGAGTGCCCAGCTCTCCTTGTTGGCAAGCAACCCGAGTGGTCTGCAAAGTGGCCGTGTTGGCCTCAAACAGGGGCTCCGCCTTGAGCAGAGGGGCAGCAGGCAGGGAGTAGCCTGGTGTGAGACCTGGCTGGGCAGGGGGAATGCCTGTAGAACTGGGGTGCCCTGGTGGTGCCAGCAAAGGCACCCTCCATGCACCTCCCCCCATGCTGTGGAAGCTTCAGCAGCCTCTGTCTGTCCGTCCGTCCGTCCGTCCGTCCTCAAGGCTCTTAGAAATACGGCTCCTCGACTGCAGGCAGCAAGTTCAGGGCGCAGCCTCTCTGCCTCTGGGGGTCTGCCCTGCCCCCTGCTGGCTGCCTGCTGGGAGGTCTCGGACCTGCCTCTGCTACAGGGACCCAACAGCGCCAGCCAGGCAGTGAAGGTGGGTGGGGCCTTGTCCCGCCCGGAGCCTGGCTGGGCTGACACTTGGAGCCCTGCCCGCCAGTTGCCTGTGCCCACTGCTGCGGGGAGAGACCCACCCAAGTGTCCCGTGCAGAGCACCTAGGCTGGCTGCCTCGAGCCCAGGCAGGCCCAGGGCCTGGTGCTGGAGCGGAGGCTGCCCGCCTACCTCCCCCCCCTCCGGTGAGCAGACACCTTCTGGCAGCCTCTGCGCCCCCTTGGGCCTGCTCTAACCCCCGTGCTTGGCTTGGGCTCTGTGGGGCTGGCGTCTTCTGCTTCCTCCAGCAGGGCCGGGGTCTCTGCCTGCCTGCCTGCCAGCCTGCCTCTCTCCCCACCCCCACTCGGGAGCGGGCCAGGGGAGTGCGCCCCTCCCAGCCGGTGCCCCCGCTCCCTCCTTGTGGAGCCCCCGCTCACCCGATGCGCTCCTGCTCGTTGCAGGTACTTGGCCAATAGGTCCAAAAGGCACACGCTGGCCATGACCAGCCCCACCGCGGAAGTCCCACCCGACTTGCAGAGGCAGCTGGGACAGCAGCCCTTCCGCTCCCGGGCCCCACACCTGGCACCCGACCAGTACCGGTGAGTAGCGGCCCCGGCTGCCTGGGCAGCTCTGCGCCGTGCGGGCGAGGAGGGCACGCCGCCCACCCTGGCGGGAAGGGGCTTGGGAGCCAGCGGCTGGCCAGACCCCCTTCCTGGCCCTGGTCGGAGAGGGGGGGGGCTGGACTTGCCTGGCCGGGGGCGGGGGCTGCTCCTCCCACGGGGGCCGTCGGTGATCCTGTGGGCAGGAGCAGGGGCTCCTTCGGGGGGGGGGGTGGCGTGGGGGAGTCCGCCTGGCCCCCAGCTCTGGAGAGGCAGGAGGAGGAGCCGAGGCAGGAGCCTCCGGAGCAGCCCCTCTGGACTGGGTGGGGGGCCGTCTGCCTGCAGTGCTTCCCTGCGCCAGTCCGGAGGGGGAGGGGCGTGCCTGCTGCTGCAGCCGGGACAGCAGGAGGGCGACCTTTGGCTGCTGTGGGGACAGAGTCCGGCCGGAGGGCCGTCATCTTAGGAGCGACTCCTGCTGAGCCGCCTTCCGGCTTTGCTGTTGTCAGCAGACGCCTGCTGAGCTGGGCAGTGACGTCACCAGCTGGACTCTGAGCAGGCCCCGGCCCTGCTGGTGCCACGCTGGAAGCTGGGCAGGCCAGAGATAAGCCCGGGCTGTCCCCGGCTCACTCCTGGCTCCGGCTGCTGCAGGGCAGGCATCCCCGGTGACTCAGCACGGTGGCGTCGGGCCACGTCAGCAGAGCAGCAGGGCCTGGACCCTGGATCTCCCGGCCTGCGTGTGCTCGGTCCAGGGTATCGGGGCAAAGCTCTCTTGCCACGGGGCGGGCGGGCGGGCGGGCAGGCAGGCAGGCTGGCTGGCTTGTGGGAGGCCCGGGTCCGAGGTCCGGGGCAGGCCTACGCGGTCCAACGCAGCTCCGTTGGAGCTGGCCGGCATCTTGTCCTGTGTCACTCCAGGCCTGAGCTGCAGGCCACTGTGCTTGTGGATGCTGGCCCACGAGCCGGCTTCTGTCCCTTTCCTGGCTCCCCAGCCCCGCCCTCAGCACAACCAGAAGGTGGTTCCTTCCGCTGCAGGCCAGTTGTGTTCCCTGGCCGGCGGCAGCGGCAGGAGTGGATTTCAGCAGGCAGGGCTGAGCACTGTGGTGCCAGGAGGCTCTTCCCCCGATGCAAGGGGTGCTTGGCCAGTGGGTCAGAGGTGGTTTGCTGGTACCCGGGTGTTTGTGCTGGGGGCACTGCTGAGCGAGGGTTCCCTTCCCCCGGGAACCGGCTCCTCTGCGGTCGTGCAGGGGGTGGCCACGTCCCTGCGGGGTGGGCTGGTGAGGGCTGGTTGGGAACTCTTCATGCCTGTGACAAGAAGCCTTCCTTGGTGTGTTGTGTGTTGTGCTTCCGGCCTTGGAGCCAGTGGGGCAGTTCAGCGGGGGCACATCCCAGGCCTTCCTCCGGCAAAGCCTTTGGCCGGGGCCGTGACTTGCCTCCTCCTCCACCCACCCCCCCCCAGCCATGCACTGGCAGGGCTGGCAGAGTGGCCCAGGGGGTCGGACCTTGCCGAGCTGGAGGAGTCCTGGTCGGCCACCGTGTGCCCTGAGGAGTGGCTGTGCTGGCCGCCAGTGCAGGAACACTGGGAACCCTTTTCAGGTCTTCGGTTCCACGGAGGCAGAGCACCCTTTCCTGTGGCGTTCTCCTCGGCTCCTTCAGAAACGGGGTGGTGGTGTCCCCCCGCCTTTTTGTCCTGGGCTGGCTTCCTCCTCTGGGGGGGGGGGGACCTCTGGCGGTTGGAGCCTGTGGAGGAGCTGGCATCCCGTCAGACTCCGCAGCCAGCGGGCACCCAGCATGCTCTCCAGGGTGCCAGTGCCCTCAGGAGCGCCACCTCCCAGTCAGGCCCGTGTAACGCATGCAGCAGGTTGGCAAACTCCCCTGCCCAAACTTTGTGCCTCCCGCAGGATGAAAGAGGCAGAAACGGTGGAGCTGCAGCCCTGCCCCGAGGGGCCAAGCGGCCGGCAACGTGACTCTTAGATGGGCTTGGCTGGCTGAGCCCTGGCTTCTAACCCACACTCCTGTGTCTGTGTGTGTGTGTGTGTGTGTGTGTGTGTGCGCGTGTGTGTGTGTCTGCGCGCATACAGCTACGTCTACAAGGACTCCAACACCCTGCACCTCCCCACGGAGCGCTTCTCCCCGGTCCGGCGGTTCTCGGACGGGGCTGCCAGCATCCAGGCCTTCAAGGCCCAGCTGGAGAAGATGGGCAACCACAGCAGCATCAAGCAGCTCCAGCAGGTGTGGCGCGAGGCGGCGGCGGCAGCGGCTGGGGGAGGGGGGAGGCCGTGGGGCACGTCGCCTCCTGCAGCAAGGGCCACGCTTGGGGCCCCTGGCAGGGTCAGCTGCCACCTTCCCGGGGGTGGGTTGCCTGTTGCTCCTGGGCCGGCCGCAGCCGTTTGCCCGTCTCCTGCGTGGCATGCTGAAGCCTGGGCAGTGCCCCTGGCGGCCTTCCTGGCCGGGGCTCACAGGCAGGGCCCCCCCCCTTGGCTTCCTCCAGGAATGTGAGCAGCTCCAGAAGATGTACGGGGGCCACGTGGACGAGCGGACCCTGGAGAAGACCCAGCAGCAGCACATCCTGTACCAGCAGGAGCAGCACCAGCAGATCCTGCAGCAGCAGATCCAGGTACTGGCACTGGGGGGGCGAGCAGGGCTGTCCACGGGGTCCCCTCCCCCCACGGCTCCCGCGTCGCCGCAGCTGTGCTGCCCCTGCCGCAACTGTGCTGGGATGCGACTGCGGTGGTGCCAGCACTCATCCTGCCCTGGGCAGCGCTGCAGCCGCCGCTGACGCTCAGTGCTCCTTCCTCCCCTGCGCAGGATTGCGTCCGCCCTCCGCAGCCCTCTCCGCCTCTGCAAGCGCCAGGGGAAAACCAGCCTGCCCTGCTCACGCACCAGCTCCAGAGGTAGGCCAGAGCCCCCCCCCCGCCCCCGCCCCCGGAGGAGCCTCCTGCTGCTGCTGCTGCGCCCCTCTTGCCCTGGCGCGTCACGGAGGAGGGCCGAGGCGCAGGCGGCGCAGATCCCGCTCAGGACGCTCCCTGGCAGACGGGAGAGGTCCTCCGCACCCGCATCTGACCTGTGGGGGGGGCACTCCCTCAGACGACGTGGCGGGGGCTAGGAGGCTGGCCCAGGGGGCACCTCCCCCCGGCCCTTTGTGTGGGGGGGGGGCGCGGATCTATAACCAGAAACTGCTGGCCTGGCGTGTGCACTCACGCAGGGAAGTCTGTTAGAGCGGCCCCCTCCCCGTCCCACCTCTGGGCCCCCAGGCACCTGCCCCGCTTCTGCTTGGGCTTCCTCTCGCCTTGGACCAGGGGCACTCTGGGCTGGGTCCCACTGCCGTGCCGCAAGGTCTGATCGCCACGGCCTCCGTTGGCACCCTGCTGCCAGCTGCCTCGAAGTGCGCAGGTCGCAGAAACACCCTCTACTGTCTCGTTGTGTCTGCAGGTTGCGGATCCAGCCCTCCAGCCCGCCCCCCAGCCACCCCAGCAACCACCTCTTCAGGCAGGTGGACACCAGCCCCCCTCCCGCCAGCGGCAGCCTGCTCCAGAGCCATGGTAAGTGCCCGTCATCGCTCGGGGTCACCGGGGCCCTCGAGGGGCTGGGCAGGGCAGGACTCCCGCTCCCTTGGCAGTGCCCAGCAGCTGCCCGTGTGGGGCGGAAGTGCAGAGACGGCCGGCGGCTCCTGGCCTGCTTGGAGCGTGGCCGATGCCCCCAGCAGCTGCAAGGGGCCCCCCTTCCCTCTCGCAGGGCGGCCGGCCCCAGTGTCTCCTGCTGCCTCTTTGCAGGTGCCGCGTCGCAGCCGCCGTTCCAGGGGGTGCCCTCACCGCACGGCCCCCTCTTCCAGCAGCCCGGCAACTGCTCTCCGCCTCCCGGCGTGGCCCTGTCCTGCCTGGGCGTCCCGCAGCCAGTGCCAGGGCAGCAGGTCCCCGTCCAGGTGCAGGACCCGGGCGACGTGGTGGGTGGCGGCCTCCTGCAGGCCGGGCGGGGCCTGCCCATCCCGCCCAGTGCCAGCCCGCTGCAGCAGATGCACCACCGCGCCAGCCTGATGGCCTCCCTGACCTACGGGCACAGACCTCTTCCCAAGCAGCTCAGTGCAGACAGTGCCGAGGCACACAGGTACCGCCTGGGCGGGGGCTGGGGGGCTCCTGGCAGGGGCTGCCCCGTGGGGGCTTTGGGGCCAGGCTGTTCCCGGGGCTCCGGCGGTGGCAGGCGGGCCACCCCCATCCTCAGACAGGCCGGGCCGTGGCTAGAAGCCGGCCTGGAGGCTGCTCACTGCGCTTCACCCTCCCCACAGGTATCCGCCCACTGGCTACGACCAGCTGCACCTGCACCCCCACCTCTTCCCGGAGCAGCCCCGGGGGCCCCCGAGCAGCTACAGCCCGGCCACGGCGGGGGGCTTCCCGGCCTCGCAGGCCGAGCAGTTCTCCAGCTTCCCGCAGCAGCACTACGCCCCCTCCGCCCTGCAGCAGGCCCTCCTGTCCCCGACCCCCCCGGACTACAGCCGCCACCAGCAGGTCCCGCACATCCTGCAGGGCCTGCTCTCGCCCCGCCACTCGCTCACAGGCCACGGCGACCTGCGGCTGCCCCAGGCGGAGGTGGCACAGCTCCTCAAGCGGCGGCAGCAGCACCAGCAGCAGCAGCACCAGCAGCAGCAGCAGGAGCTCCAAGAACTGATCCGGCACATGAGCCAGGGGGAGACGGCGCACGTGGTCGCCAGCGTGGCCCAGAAACTCTCAGAGCGGCAGTCGCTACCCTTGCCTTACCAGAACGACACGTACCACCACCCCCACACCAGCCCCCAGCACCTCAAAGTGAGGGTTCACGAATGTATCCCGCAGGTCCCGACCTCGGTGCCCAGCCACGGGTACCCCCACCAGCCCGCCCTGGTCCACTCGGAGAGCATGGAGGAGGAGGAGGAGGAGGTGGCGGCGGCCGTGGAGTGCCTCTGCGAGGGGGGTGGCAGGGGCTGCTTTCTGGACACGCAGGCCAAGGGTGGCCACGAGGCACAGCTGCTCTTGAGCGTCGGGGGGCCTGGGGAGCCGGACCCGTTGTTTGGGGCTGCACAGCACGAGCCAGGAGAGTTGGGGGCGCATCATTACCGGCACCAGCCAGCGCCCCCCTTCAGCCGGAATAAGGGATCCTGCAGAGGTAAGGCCACGTCCTGCCCGAGAGTAGGGCGGGGAGCCTGGAGAACAGTGTGGTGGGCTCTGCCCTGGAGAGGGAGGCTGTTCGGAGGAGGGGTGCCATCTCTGTGCCCAGCCCCTGGCAAGTGGGAGGCAGGCAGGCAGGCAGGCTGGCTCAACTTCCAGTGCCACCCCAGTTGTTGCTGCCTCTAGGAGAGAAGGATGTGGGGCTGCCCTAGAGCCCAGTCCGCCTCAGTGCCAGCTCTTGGCTGGGCCAGGTCGGCTGGGGACTTGGCCAAGCAGCTGCCCCCAGGCACAGTCCTCTGGTAGGAATCGGAAGGACGCGCAGCGGGAGGGAGAGCGTAGCCGGCCGCCCCCGGGGCGAGAGGGCTTCTGCCCTGGCCCCTGAGGCTCGGGAGCGGAGCTGCACCCCTGCACCCTGGCTGGGGGTGGGGCTGGGGGGCTTGGTCTTCCACAAGCTAAGCCGTCCTCCACTTCAGCGGGAGAAGCTCAGGCTCTGTGGAGGACGCAGCGCTCTCTCCCCACAGACCACGGGGTCACGGGTTGCATGGAGAGAAGCCCTCCTGGGCAGACGGAGATGTCGGACGCAGACGGGCAAGGGGCCTACCTGGCGAGGCCCCTTTCCGGCGCGCATCACAGGGCCCGGCCGCTGCAGAGACACCACACCATCCAGAACAGCGAGGACGCCTACGTAGGTTGGGGCCTGGGGGGGGGAGCCCCAGTCCGCGTCCCCTGCCCAGCCCCCGAGGGCCCCCCCCGCTGCATTCTGTGCTGCGCCGCTTAGTGTATTTTGCACCCGTGTTGGGCTCTTGCTATGAACCGCTCGGGGGGGGGAGGCCCCCGCTTCCTCCGCCCCGCCCCCGAGCCCCGGCCTGCCTCTCTCCTCCCACCACAGGTGCAGCTGGACACGCTGCCGGGCATGAGTCTCATGGCAGGGAAGGCGCTCAGCTCCGCCCGCATGTCCGACGCGGTGCTCAGCCAGTCGTCGCTCATGGCCAGCCAGCAGCTCCACGGCGGGGAGAGCGAAGGTGGGCACTGGGGCCAGAGGGCCGAGGCTCGGCCGGGGGCTGGGGGGGGCCAGGAGCCAAGCAGAAGAGCCCCCCCGCTCTCTTGGCTGTGGGGGGCTGGTGTGCCTCGCGGGGTGGAGCCTCACTGTCGGGCCTTTCAGAGGGGGAGGAGGAGAGCCTGGAGGACCAGGAGCCCCTGCACCGGAACGCCTCCTGCTACCCCTCCACGTGCATCACGGACGTTCTGCTGAGCTACAAGCACCCCGAGATGCCCTTTGGGATGGAGCAGGCTGGCGTCTAGGCAGCAGGCAGGCGGCGGTGAGTCCCCAGGAGCCCGAGCCGGGCCAGGGCCAGTCCGGGGGGGGGGAGGCCAGGCACCCGCCGTCGGGGGAGTTGGCGAGTGTGGGGAGTCGCGTGCCCCCCTGCACGGCAAAATGCCTCCTGCTCAGCTTGGGAGGGAAGACTGTGCTGGGGTGGGGGTGGGGGTGGCTGGCTCTGGGAGCAGGAGAGTAGAGCGCTCCGCCCGGGGCACCCCCTGAGGCACCCCAGATGGCTGGCCTGCGGGCTTGGCCGGCTGCATTCCTGACCTCTCTCTCTCTTTGGCAGGGGTGTGTGCAGCTCTGAAGCAGACAGGTCCATTTCACACCAACAGTATCTCGCAGCATCGCGCCAAACGGCCACCGCGCCTCTCCTGGCTGGGCACCGAATGGCAGCCCCCCCCTCCTCCTCCTCCTCCTCAGCTCAGCAGTGCGCCTGTCCCTTGAGGAGGTTCATTGTTGCCACATTTGCCTGTGAGGCCAGCCCTTCCGGAAGTAAAGGACTGGAGCGCCCCCTGCTCGGACGTGGCGGCGCCTGTGGCGGCTGCCCCCCACCGAGGACCCCCCTTCGGCGGGCAGCAGGTGCTGTGGGGCCCACGCGTGCCCGGGGAGCGCCCTGGTGGCAGAAGGAGCGAGGAGCAGCTTCGCCGGAACAGCACGCAGGAGCTGTGGCTCTGGGCGGGGCCTCCTCGGGCTCTGCCCGGCCGTGGCGGGGGCTGGGCGGGGGAGGGCGCTGCGCCCCTGCGCCCGCCTGGGACCGCTCGCCTGCTTTCCCGCCCCAGACACTCATCCCCCTCCCTCCCCCCCCCCCCGGCAGTGGTGCAATATTGCTTCTGTGCGACTCCTTCGTTGGCTTTTCTCTTTTAAAAGATTTTGTCGTCGTGCTAAATTTCTTTCCCCTTCTTTTTGTACGTGTTTCCATTCAGCTCTACATGCTACTTTAAAAAAAAAAAAACTATTGAGAGAGGCTGCATCTTGTTTTTAACCTGCTCCTCCTGCCCCAGATCATGTAGGACTTTGTTTTGGTAAATGTTTTATTATTATTAATATTATTAATATTATTAAATTAATTGTTAACGAAAGGCAAAGGTGCCTCCTCCGCCCTCGCCCTGCAGCCTGCGCCTCCCCCCAGTATTGGCTTTCCTCCTGCGTGCCAGGGAAGGGGGGTGGGGCCGGCGTGGCCCTGCAGAGAGCCCCCCCGTCACGTCTTCTGGGGCTGAGCCAGGGCCTGGAGCCCCTGCAGCAGCTGGGCCGTCCCTGGGCCGCCTCTTTGCCTTCGGAACTTTTGGAAAAGCTGCCACAGAGAATTCCGACTCGAGACTCTTTTTGGAAGAATTTTTTAAAGGAACCCACGATCTCGGCGCAGCCTGCCCAGAGCGAGCGACCCGCAGGGCCGAGGCTGCGTCTGCCGTCACGATCCTCACTCGCGCAGTGGGGGCTGAGTTGGGGCGGGGGCCTGCCTCGGAGGTCGCCCGCGCACTGCTCTCGCCGGGGAGGGGGGCCGGCGTCTCGCTTCGGACTCCTGGGTGGGGTTTTGCTTTTGTTTACAGGGCCCTGGAAGAGTCCCGCGACGTCCAGCGAGCGGCCCGGGGTCTCGCTCGCCTGGCCGCACTTTCGGCAGTATCACCCTTTTTAGTTTTGTGTGTCTTTTTTAATCATTGCTTTGTATTGTAGTAATCAATACTCGCAGTATATGTTGAATGTATAATAATATACTTTGCTATTATTTCTGTTTTGGGGAAACGTCCAAAGTATTTTTCTCATTTATGTTGGACTTTAAAAAAAAGTTTTAAAAAAGAGCCTTTGCCCCCTCCCAGAACCCTCCTGAAATATTCGGTGAGTTCTTCCCCCCCCCCTCCTTGGGTCATTTGGAACGAGTACCTTAGTTGGACGTGGGATCATGACCAATAAACCCCTGGCTGCGATTGGCTCTCAGCTCTGGTCTCGCCTCTTGTCTTCACGGATCCAGGCTCGCTCAGCAGGGCTCTGTGGGGAGGCGCCCCTGTGGAGGAGGAGGTGGTGGGCCCGGCAGGGGGCTGCGCCCAGGTGGCGATGGCTGGAGAGGCTCTGGGGCTGGCCCGGCGGCATCTGCCCTTGGCCCGGAGAGGACCCAGGTGCCATTCAGGGCAGGCTGCAGGAGTGCCAGGAGTCCCGCTCAGCTGGAGCTGCGTGGAGCTGTGGGGGGCGTGCCCAGGGGCCCAGCCGCTTCCCTGGCCTGCCACGTGCCATGCTAGCTGCCCACGCCCTCCAGCCAGAGCCCACGCTTCCGTGGGGACGCTGCGCACGGCTGTCGGAGCGCGCCTGTTCTGCCTCCGTGGTGGGGGTCACCATTTGGGGAGGCCTTCCGGACGCTGACGTGTCGTGGGGGGTTGGACTCAACGGGCGGGACGACGTTCATCTCCCCCCACGACAAGTCTGCCATTCCCACCATCTCCCAGTCTCCAAGCTGCCTGGGAACGTCAGGTGACCATTCCAAGCTGGGGGGTGAATGGAGAAAACCCCAGTGGTGCAGCCTCGTGTCCTGTGACACACACACACCCCAGGCACGGGCCTGCAGCTGTGGGTGGCAGACCCAGGTGACACGGTGAGCCCCCAGCTGGCACTGAACTTGGCCTCTCGTGTCGAGTCTGCACTCTGGCACTCTTGGCCAGCAGGGCCTTTTTCCCGGGCGTGGGTGGGGGGTTGACTCTCAGGTGGTGCTGAATCTTCCGTGGGGGGGGGGCAGGCAGTATTGCCCCTGGAGCCCTGTTGCTCTCCAGGGCGCAAGCAAAGCCAGGCTCAGTTGGCTGGAACAAGGCAACACCCCCAGGCCCTTCAGTCCCCCCCCCGGGTCAGCTGGGTGGGCTCGGCGTGCGTGCGTTGGGGCTGGGGGGTCCTCTTGTGCCATTGCCAGCAAGGGCTGGGCCGGCCAGAACCCCTTGCCCTCCTCCTGCCTCTCCAGCGTGGAACTGGCTTCTGCAGCATCCTGAAGGGAGACTGTCCTGCCAGGCAGCGCTTTGTCTAGGCCTGCAGGGTGAGAGGGAAGCCTGGGCCTTGTCCTCCAAGGAGGCCGACCCACTGCTGGACATCTCACATGAGAGTGTGGGCAGAGGGTCTCTCTGCCCCGCATTATGTAAATAATCCCTGCATTCAGAAAACTGGCACATGGAGAAGAGTAAGCAAGGGTCCTTTTCCCTGGGACACTACCCTTCCATGCTCAGGGAATCCCTGCTTACGCAGGCTGCTTTCCCCACCCCACCCCACCCCTGTCTGGAACGGAGAGGGAGTCATGGTACCCCAGGGGTGTGGCCTCTGCTTCCATCTCCCCCCCCCCCGGTCCCTTCCCCGGACGGCTGGGAGAAGGAAGCCCTCGCTGCCAGGCAGGCATGGGAAGGGAGCTGGAGGAGGCCTCCTGTGTGCTCAGCGGGGGTCCGGGGCCTCCGCCGGGGCAGTTCTGTGCAGAGGCTGTTGAGGGCAGAGTCCCCCAGCACTGGGCAGCCAGCCAGCCAGCCCCACTGCCTTTCCCTGCCTGCCCCTGCCTGCCTGCTGCAGCGGGGTGTGCGCGTGCGTGCGTGCGCCTGGGTTCCGGGGTCCTGCACTCGGGTGCCAGTCTGGGTCAGAGAGCTGGCGCCCAGCCCAGGGCCTGTTTGCTCCGGCCTCTCCTGGCAGCCCCCCCCGCCCACTCCCTGACCCTGCCCGGCCCTGCTGAGGATGTGTTTGATCCTTGAACTCTCAGCGCCACATAGTCACGGCCGGGGCGTGAATTCGCTGTTTACGGCTCGCTTATCTCCAGCCATAAACGACCCGCTCCGGCATAAATAGCCTGGCCCGGGACTGTGCGGCACACTGAGGAGCAGACGCCGCCGCTGACGGAGCTGGTAAGAGGCGGCATCTCGCCTGGCCGGGCTGGGGGCTCCCCCCCCCCGCTCCCTGCCTTGCTCTCCTGCTTCTCCCACCCTGGCAGTGGCCTTGGCCCTTCTGGCTGGGAGCTCTCGTGGGGGCTGGAGCAAGGAAGGGGGCCGGCCGGGGCAACTCTGGGGTCTTCCGATGACCGTGTGCCGGAGATGCGCTGCTGTCCGCCTGGCAGGGAGCTGGCTCGAGGCAGGCCGAGGGGCACCTGGCTGGCTGGCCGGCCTCCGGAGGGGAGTCTTGCCACAAGGGACTCCTTGGGAACCAAGCCTGGCTGGCCCAGCGTCCTTTTCCCAGTGGTGGCTGCCCAGGCCGCCCCCGGGAAGCCGCCAAGCTGGGCACAGGCTGCAGGCAGAGAGCAGGACCCTCGGAGGCAGAGGCCTCCCTTGCGCATGTCCCCCCTTGGGGCACCTGCCCCCCACTGCCGACACTGCCTGTGGGCTGGGGAGCCTTGTTGGGGGAGGCAGCTCTGCGGCTCCAGTCTGGGCTCGCTCTTCTTGGAGGCTGCAAGTGACTCTCCTCTGCTGTCTCCAGGTTGGGAAGTGTTGCAGGATGAGAGCCGTCGCAGCCACCCTCTTCCTGGTGCTCCTCACAGGTGCGTGGCTGGCTGGAGAGAGATTGCCGGAGGCCAGGGGAGGCCGTGGGGAGGGCCCAGCAGCCTTGGGAAGGGGGGCGGGACCTCAGCCCGATGTGGAGGGCTGCCCCAGGAGCCTGCCCCCCCTCCCCGCCTGCTCTCACCCAGACACCGTTGCTTCTGCAGGAGCCCAGGCACGCCACTTCTGGCAGCAGGATGAGCCCGCCAAGAGCAGCGTGGAGCGCCTCCGGGACCTGGGCCAGGCCTACCTGGAGCAAGTCAAGACCGGCATCCAGAACGTCGCGGCCCAGATTGACGCCTCTGCAGTGGGCAAGGAGTTGGAGTGAGTGGAGTGGGGGCGGGGCAGCAGGGGCCGGGGTCTGCCCTGGGCTGGGCGGCTGGGCGGCTGGCCTGGCCTTTCCCACAGCGCCCCAGCGGCAGGCGGTCTTGCTTGCAGCTGAGTGCCAGGCTCCTGGCTGGCTGGCCGGCTGGGGGCTCAGGGCCCCCTGTAGAGGTGTGGGCCAAGCCCAGGGCCAAGCCGCTCCTTGCTGTGCACTGCCGGCTGCGTTGGCTGATGGAAGAGCGGGGGGGGGGCGTCTGCAGGGTGCAAGAACAGAGGCGCAGAGCAAAGGGGCCTGTGGCAGTGGCTGTGAGTGGATGAGCACCTTGGAGGCAGACTGGGAAAGGGCAGCCTGCCCCCCCCGCCGCCCCCCCCCCCCCGCAGTGTCCCTGAGCCCCCGGCGTGCCGCCTCCTCTCCGCAGGCTGGAGCTGGTGAAGAACCTGAACGAGCTCTACTCGTCCGCGGCCGACCTGCACAAGGAGCTGGGCCCCTCGCTGGAGGCGCTGGTGGCGGAGGTGAGGCAGGAGGCGCACAAGGCCTACGAGGAGCTGACCAAGGACGTGAGCGGCGTGACGACCAAGGTCCAGCCCTACCTGGACGCCTTCCGGGAGAAGGTGCACAAGGACCTGGAGGCCGCCCGGGCCCAGCTGCAGCCCATCGGCCAGGAGCTGCAGGAGCTGGCCCGCCAGAACGCGGAGGTGGCGCGGCAGAAGCTGGAGCCGGTGGCCGCCCAGCTGCGGGACAAGTTCCGGGGCCACGTGGACGTCCTGCGGCAGCAGCTGAGCGCCCACAGCGAGGAGGTGCAGCAGCTGGCCAGCCGGAAGGCGCAGGAGATCCGCGAGCGGCTCGTCCCAGAGCTGACCGGCTACCAGGCCAAGCTCCAGGAGCAGCTGAGCGCCCTGCGGGAGCAGCTGCCCGCCCTGGTGGAGAAGGCCCGGACGGAGGCCACCCCGCTGGTGGACAACCTGAAGGCCGCCTTCCTGAGCGCCCTGAAGGAGGTGCAGAAGGAGCTGGAGAAGCTGGAGCAGGAGCAGCAGCAGCCGCCGCAGGGGGCTTAGGAGCAGCCCCCCCCCAGCCCCTGCTCCCTCCTTTTCTCAAATAAAAGTGATTGACCGCGTGGCGGCTGTGCTGGGTGTCTGCTTCCCGCGGGGGGGGGGGAGGAGCTGCTGCGGCTGGTCTCGGGCCCCCCGCAGGCCCCCGTTCTTTTGCGGGGAGGGGGACGGAGCGGCCGGAAGATTGGGGGCCCTGCACGCTGGCAGGGCCAGGCAGCTTCCAAGCACGCGCCCTCTGGGCAAGAGCTGCCACGCCTTGGCACGGGCCACTCTGGCCCCGCACGGGGGGGGGGGCTGTAGCCGGAAGAGCCCTGAGTGGGACCCAGGCTGAAGCGAGGGGGGGGGAGCCTCGCCGCTTGGGGCTGCTTGTGCAGCAGCCCCCTCTCCAGCCCTGGGTGCCTCTTCCAAAGCAGACGGAAGGGGATCAGTGGGCGGGGGGGGGGAGGCCACTTTGCAGTCTCCCTGCCCACCTCCTCACTGGCAGCGCTGGCTGCGGGGGTGAGGGCACTTCCTCCTGTGGGGCTCTTGGGGACACACGTCTTGCCTGCTCTCCTTTCCACCGGGCCCCCCTTTCAGTGTGGAGGGGAGCCTTCTGCACGCCCCCAGGAGCTCTTCTCCCCCTTTGCCCTCATCCTTCTGGGCACGAACGCAGGCCGGGGGGAGGAGGCACCTGCTCCAAGGTGGGCCTCCTGCAGTCACACAGCCTCCGCCCCACCTGCCCCCTCACTGGGGCGCCATCCAGGGGCCTCTCCCCAAACCACTCCCGTCAGCCCAGCCCTGCCCCTGGCTCTCTGGGCAGCTCTGCATTTAAGCACCGTCCCTGGGAGTCGGGACTGCCAGGCCAACGTGCGCCTCTCTCCGGCCAGGGCTGTTCAGTGGGTTCTGCAGCGCCCAGTTTGCCCAGCTAGGCACTTGCTTTTTGCGGTGGCCGCCGTGCCCAGCTTGTGCTCCATCAAGGCACCTGGATTCTCCTCCCCCCCCCCCCGCGGCTGCCAAGCCAGGGCTCTCCCACCCGCACTTGTGCCTCCTCCGGGTCTTGATTCCTGCCCACAGGAGGTTGCACTAGTCTCTGCTGAGCTGCCTCTGGCTGGTCTGGGCCCGCGGGGGGGGGGGGGCTGTTGAGGTCCCCTTGAGCCCCAGTGCGTCCAATCTTCCAGGGTGCGAACTGTGTCCCCCCCCCAGCTTCACGTCCTCTGCACATTCGATAAGCACCCCCTGCCTCGTTATCCAGGCAGCTTAGAAAAACGCTGGGCCCTGATCCCTCCCTCCAGACTGATGCAGACCCCTAGAGCAGTCCGCGCTGGGAACGAGGTTCACCAGCTCCGAACCCGCTGAGTGGGCGTCACACACCGCACGGCCCCCGCTTGACCAGGGCGAAACCCAGGAGGCTCTGCCAGGCACACCCTGTGCCATGCATTCCCACCGTTGGGTAGGCTGGGCACTCGGCCACAGCAGGGGGCGAGGGAGGAGGGTGAGGGAGGGGGTGTGTTCCGACTGCGTCCGAGTTCGTTCTTCAACTTTTGAGTGGGGTGTCACCTTTTTAAAAGTACAGCAGAACCCAGTAAGAATGCTCCTGTGGCAACGGGTGGGGGAGTTCTACTCGCCTGCAAGGCCAACCGTGTTCCCTGTTTGGGGTCAGGAAGAAACGTCCTTCCACGTTACCTGGACTCGTGTTGCTGCGGCTTGGCTCGCTTGCTGGAGGCGCCTGTCCAAGCACCTGCTCTCTACCTCTGTCCGGGTTGGGGTGCTGTGCTACTGTGTGGGCAGCAAGAGGCGGGACTGCATGGCCTTTGGCTTCTATCGAGGGTGCCCAGTGCAGTGGGGTGTCGTCCCCAAAGGGGCCCCCCTTGCTCCTGCAGCACCCCGGAAGCTCCTGCATGTGACCAAAGCCCTCAGGCCCGGGAGGGCTGCCCTTTGAGCCCTGCCGAGCACATCGCATGCCCCTTCGTCAGTACAGGCGCATCAAGTCCACGTGGCCTTGGACTGTGATCCCGAGATAAAGCCCCGCAGCCGGGCCAGTGAGCAGCGGAGACGTCCGCACGGAAGGGAACGCCTGGAGTCTTCCCCCGACTCCCTGGCAGGCCAGCTGTTTTGCTTGGGGAGGGAAAGTGGGAAGGTCCTCTGTACGGGATCAAGATACCATTCCTTCGTGTGTCACAGAAATGAGCCTGCCTCCCACTCCCAGCAGGGGGCGCATCCACGTTATTCCCCTTCGTTTATCGGGGCAGTGGGGAACTGGCGTTGCTTCGCTGGATGTGTGCGCTGCGCCGGTCCGTCTGTGAGGCCAGCTGAGGTGGTCGCCTCTGCCTACAGCGTGGTGGAGTGTTACAAGGCCCACCCCCCTTCTCTCACTCTGCAGCCCTTTTCCAGTCCAGGCACTGCAAGGAGCAGAGGCTGGCAGATGGCTAGATGTGTGCGTGTGTGAGGCAGCCTCAGGAGCCCAGAGGTCATCTCTGGTCATCTGCATGGGCCAGCCCGCGCAGGTTTCTTTGCAGCCTCACGGGGTGAGCGGATGTGTTATGCGCGGTGGGGGCTGCCGCTGCTGGCTAGCAGGGCGAGACTCGGGCCGCCTCCGTCAGCAGCCAGCAAGAGGCCAAAGGGTGCACTGAGCGCAGCCAAAGGCAGCTCAGCCGCCCAGCCAGCCATGGAACCCAGAACCCCGCTTGGCCTGGGCGTGAGCTGGCCCGGAGGCCTCTGCCTGCCTTTGTCGACGCCCTGTTGGTGCTGAAGGGGGGAGCAGGAGGAGGGCCGAGGCCGAGGCTACTATTGCCCAGCACACAGGAGCCCCCCCCCCGGCCTCCCCGTGGTCACTGCTGGGGCCCCCGACGGGTTCCCTGCAGGCGCAGCCATCGGTGTCACGGTGACGCTCCGGCAGCCGACGCTGTGGAACGGGCGCTGCAGCCATGCTCAGGGGCACCCCATGTTCACATGCGGGCTAGTCTGAGAATGTTTGGAGAGCGAGGCCTGCGGGGTCAAAAGAGGGGTGGACGTCCGGCCCGCCTGGCCACGCACCAAGGAGCCCCGGAGCCCGTTGCACACCCCTTTCCCGCAGCGGCCGAAGTGCTGGAAGTTGCTTGCATGCCGTGGTGCCATCTAAATGATTTAAGAACAGGTGCTCACTTTTGACTGGCACGTGTCGGGACCCGCCCACCGGAAGTGGCGTCATAAAACGGAAGTGAGGTCGTGGCAGGAAGTGACATGAGAAAAAGCCCTTTTTGAGGCCTCAGACAATTTTAAACTGACCCAACAGTTGCAACAGTATCCCACAGCACCCCCAGAACATGTTAAGGAGGCCTGGCATCATGTTAAAGTGACCCAACAGTTCTTTGGGCAGCTCATTTTTCAGTGGCAAGGCAAGGCAAGGCTTCGCTCGCTGCCTGCCTGCCTGCCTGGCTCTGAGAACATGCAGGCAACTCAAATGTGCAGGAAATTCAAACGTTGCAGAGGGCGGAGTTGGTGAATGGGTGGGGCCAGCCATAATCCTAGGAACCGGTACTCGCGTACCCCCGCGTACCCCCTGCATGATATCACTGCTTGCGTGGCAGGAGGGATGATGAGCTGGTCCCTGCCGAGCCCACGAGGTCCCCACAAACAGCAGCGCAGAAGGGAGCCCCAGGAAAAGGGGCCGGGCAGGGGAACCCTCTCCCCGTCCTCCTCCAGGTCCTGGACTGCAGCTGCCTTCCCAACGGGAGCCCTGCCAGGCCAGAGACGGGGAAGTGGGCAGGGGAAGGGTGGGCACCTTCCCCCCCCAATGCCACCGTAGCACCAGGAGGGAGGAGGATGCACCCCAGTGCTTTCCAAGGTAGGGAGGCAGCAGCCCCCCCCCCCGATGTCACACTGGAGCCCCCCCCCCCAGAAGCCGGAGCTGCCACTGCCACCATCGCTGTGCTGCTGGCAGCTGCCCTGGCACAGCACCAGGGGGCAGCAGAACCACACCTGCCAGCCCTGCGCAGAGCCCTCCTGGCACAGGCACACTGGCTGGGGAAGGCGGGGGGGGGGGTCGCCTGCAGGTGACGAAGGACGAAACCAGCCTGCCTTCCCTGCTGCTGGTCCTGCAAGTGCTGTGTGGGGCAGCGGTTTTGGGGGGTTGGTTGGACCCTCTCAAGGCCATCAGAAAACCTCCCCTCAGTCAGGCCCAAGAGGGCCCACCTAGTCCAGGTACTTCCTGTATCTCACAGCGGCCCACCAGGTGACTCTCTCGGCCCCTCTCCTGGCATTCTGAGGTGGCCCCAAACCAGGAGTTGGCACATAGCTATGGTGGCTCGTAGCCTGCTATGGACGTTTCCTCCCGAAATCAGCCCAGTCCCCTTTTAAAGGCATCCAGGCCAGACCCCGTCACCCCGTCCATCCAGGAGTTCCACAGATTAATTACCCACTGGGTAAAGAAGTGTTTCTTTCGTTCGCTTGTTCTGACTCTCCCTACACTCCGTTTTTGTGGCTGTCCCCTAGTCCTGGTGTTGTGTGAGAGGGGAAAAAGCACCCCCTGCCCCCCCTATCCATCCCATGCATGGTTCTGTGCATCTCAGTCATGCCCCCCCCCCGCAAGCGCCTTTTTTCTGGAGCCCCAAGCGCTGCAGCCTGTCCTCATCAGGGGTGCCCCAGCGCTGGGATCCTTCCGGCCACTCTTCTCTGCCCCGTCTCCAGTTCCGATCCCGTCCTCTGGCCTCTTTCCCTCTCCAGGCAAGCTGAGGAGCCGTCCGGCCACGCAAGGAGTTCTGGCGCTCGAAAGGTTTGGCCGCCTTTCCCGCTCCACAGTCTCCTTCCCCAGCTTCGGCAACTGGACACAGGATTCCCGAGGGGGCTGCGTGTCGACCTGTCCCGAGCTGCCCCCCTGCAGGGCTTCCCCAGGGCTCAGGCCTCCTTCCGCGCGGCTGTCCCTCTCTGGGGCCCCTCCAGTGGTGCGCACCCGACTCTCCCCCCTCGGCAGACTCAGCGGCCTGGTCCCCACCCACCCACCCACCCGCCCGCCGCCTGAGGCTCCACGTCTCCTTGCTGCTGCTAAAGTCCACGCTCTGGAGGACCCGTCACCTGCCTGCGTGGCAGCAGGAAGGAGCTGCCCTCAGGCAGGTATAAAGGCTCCAGGGCCGGGCAGGCTGGGCAGGCATTGCTGGAGAAGTCCAGAGGAGGTGAGCCGAGGGGGCCCAAGGAGGGGGCCGGGCCGGGCCCTGCCTCTCCTGGAAGCTGGGCTGGCCTGGCTCGGGAGGGTGGGTGGAGGGGCGGCGGCTCCTGGCTTGCCTGTTTTTGTGGCACGGGGCCATTCAGTCATCCAGGAGGTGCCTTGCAAGGGGGGGGCCTTGAGGGGCTCAGGAGTGTGGGGGGATGGCCTGGGAAGGGACTTGGAGGCAGGGGAAGAGCCTGCGCTGGCTGCTCGGAGGGATGCTCCAGCAGGCCCTGGGACGAGGGGCTTTAGGACCCTCCTGGGACGCGGATGCTGAGGCCTTTGAAGCGGGGTGTGTGGGCGAGAGGTGCAAGCTGGGGGGAGGCCGGGGCAGGACTGGCCGCTGGAAGCCCCGCTTGCCAACCCTGCCTGAAGCCGCCTCTGCCTCTCTCGCAGCCACCCTGACAAGCGCCCGAGAGGACCTCCCCCCCCCCGCGGCAGACCATGGCGCTGAAGGCGGCTGCCTGGATCCTTGGCCTCCTGGCCCTCGCAGGTGAGCGGCTGAGGCCGCCGCGGCCCTCCTTGGGTGCTCCCACCCCCTCCCAGGGGAGGGGCGGCTCAGTGTGCAGCCCGAAGGCCCTGGGCGGACCGCGCGGGAGTCTGGCCGGAGCGGAAGGTCTGAACTGGCCGTCCGGGTGTCTGAGCAGCCTCCACGAAGGAGGTGACAAGGCCAGGCTGGCGGGGGGGGGGGGGGGCTGCAGCGTGACACTGAGGGCGCAGCAGGGGGGCCTGGCTGGGCTCATCGTGGAGGCACTGCCTGGCCCCCCCCCAGGCCTGGCGCAGTTCTCGGGGCGGGGCTGCACACGCGTGAGGGCGACACCATCACAGCGGCAGCCTCGGGGGTCTCCTCGGGTGTGTGTGTGCCTTTGGGGCTCCCCAGAAGCACGGTGTGAGGAGGGGGGGTGGGCAGGACCACAGCGACCCCTTGCTGCCCCCACAGCTGCTCAGACCGACCCCAGCACGGGCGAGGTGGCCGATGCGGTGTGGAAGTACCTGGCCCAGCTGAGCAGCGATGCCAGGGAGGTGGTGGACCGGCTCCAGCAGTCGGAGATCAGGCAGCAGCTCCAGTGAGTGTCCCGCTCGCCCCCACCCCCCCGCCAGCAGTGGCATGTCCCTCTCTCTCCACCCCCTGGGCTGAGCTGCTCCTGCGAGGCTGGGAACCTCCTGCCCCCCCCCCCGGGACCTGTCGCCTGGGCCCTGCAGTTGGTCTCTCCTGTGCACATGCGCATGGTGGTGGTGGTGGGGGGAGGCAGGTGCTCTTCCAGTGCACTTCGGCCCCTCCCTCCAGTGGCCCAGGAGCCATCCCGACAAGGCCCCTGGCCCCATGACGCCCCTCTGTTCACCCTCCCTCCATGTCCCCGGCAGCCCCCTCCTCCGGGACCACCTCCAGACTGCCAGCGCCTACGCAGGGGAGCTGCAGAGGCGGACGCCCCCCTTGGCCACGGAGCTGCAGGCCCGGCTGGCCGAGGACTCCCAGAGGCTGAAGGAGCAGATCCAGGAGCTGCGGGCCCAGCTCTCCCCCTACGCCGAGGAGGTCCAGCAGCAGCTCAGCAGGAACGTGCAGGAGCTGCAGGCCCAGCTGGCCCCCTACACCGAGGGGCTCCACGCACACGTGAGCAGGAACGCGGCGGAGCTGCGCGGGCGGCTGGCGCCCCTGGCCCAGGAGCTGCAGGCCCGGCTGCGGGAGAACGCGGGCGGCCTCCGGACCTCCCTGGCCCCCTACGCGGACGAGCTGCAGCAGCAGATCAACCTGCAGGTGGGAGACCTGCAGCAGCGGCTGAGCCCCTACGTGGAGCAGCTGAAGGCCCAGGTGGACCGGAGTGTGGCCGAGCTGCGCGAGAGCCTCTCGCCCTACGCGCAGGACACGCAGGCCCAGCTGGCCCGGCCCCTGGCGACGCTGGCCGCCCAGGTGAAGCAGGGTGCCGAGGAGCTGCAGGCCAGGCTCTGGGCGCAGACGGAGGAGCTGCGGCAGAAGCTGAGCCCGCGCGTGCAGGAGCTGCGGGAGAGGCTGCAGGAGGCCGGGCTGCAGGGGTCCCTGGCGGCCTACGCTGAGGGCCTCGCCAGGCAGATGGACCGGCAGGTCGAGGAGTTCCTGCAGGCGGTGGGGCCCTCCGGGGAGCGCTTCAGCCAGCTCCTGCTGCAGAAGGTGGAGGCCGTGAGGCAGAGGCTGAGCCCCTACGCGGGCGAGGCGGAGGATCAGCTCGGCCTCCTGCCGTCGGACGCGAGGGACAAGCTCAGCTCCTTCCTGGACGCCCTCCAGCGGGAGGGTGACTAAAGGGCTCCCTCCCTGCAAGGCCCGGAAGGCCCCCGACTTCTTCTGGGGCCACAGCTGCAGCGCGGTGCAGCCCAGAAGCAACGAAGCCCCCCAGAAGGACCCCGGACTTCACAGCCCAGTGCAGGCGCCTCACGGGCGGAGGCAATGCTCGGGCCAGGCACCACCTCGCACCCGGACCTCCGCTTGTGCACACGCTCGGCTGAAATAAACCAGCAGCGCAATGGGTGGCTCCGTCTCGTTGACTGCGGGTGGGGGCAGCTGGGGGGGGTGTCTGGGGCTACGGCCCATCGCCCAGCTCACAGAGGAGGGCAAGTGGCGCACTGAGGTCTTCCTACACTGCTGCTAGGAGTGGCCAGGCAGCCCCTCTGCCTGCCGCCTGCCTCCTGCCTCCGAGTCCTGGCGGGTGAGGGAGGAAGGCTCCGTCCCAGCCCTGGGCAGGAGGCGCCTTGCAGCTGGGCCTAGCAAGGGGATCAGCCCTCGCACTGCAAGGCCGTCTCAGCACGCGGGGGGGGGGGGGGGGCCAGCCCACTGCCCACAGCACAGGCAAAGGGGGCTCTCTGGAAGCTCCCCCTGACCGGCGACTGTCTTATTTAGGGGGCCACAAGGCTGGCAGGATTTCAAAGCAGCAGCAGCGAGAAGTGGCAAGGTTCAACACGAGTGCAGTCCCCCCCCTTACATCTGAAGTGGTGACAATGGCAGTTTTACTGGGGGGTGGGTGGGTGGGTGGTTGTTGTTCAAGCTTTGGTGAACGGCGCCAGGCTGTGAAGAGAACTGGATCGAAACCAGTGGGGGAAAGGCCAGGGGTGTAAACTTCAGGAGAAGTCACCCCCCCCTCCAAGCAACATCTCTGTTCAGAGCACCCTAGAAAACCAGCCCCAAGGTGGGCTGGAGATGGGCAGGAGGGATGCCACAAGCACCCCCCCCCCCAATTCTCATTGAGGCCTGGGCAGCCAACCTTTGAGACCAGTGCAGGGGCAACCACTGCCTGCAGCTTCCCCACCCCCCAGCTGGACTTGGCTCCTTCTGTGGACTCTGCCCTCTTCCCATTTATTCACACGCAAGCAGGGGTTTTTTTGGGGGTGGTGTGTGTGCTGAGATCACAGTGGGCCTTGGCCGGGGGGTGGGGTGGTGGTGGTCGCAGGCTCTCTCCAAGCACAGGAGAGGAGCTAACATTGGTTTGCCTCTTTCAAAGCAGTCATTTCTGCTTCCCCTCATTGAACTGCGGGCCGCAGAGATCCACAGGGGGTATTTCTCCCGGCCTCCCAGCAGGAGCTTCAGCCCACTCCCTCCGTCCAAGACGGAGACCCACACGGTGAGTTCTATGGCGACTCAGCCGCGCAGGGCACACACGAGCATCACTGCACATGGGAGAGCACAGCCCAGTGCCAGATCTGGGGCTGCCTTCCCAGGTGTGCGCCTTTCGGGACCTGCCTCCGTGTCAGCCATTTCCCCCACTTGGGGACCTGCAGGGGAGCACAGAGTCCTCACTCAGCACCTCACTCCGCAGGCTTCAGCTCCCAGGAACCTTCAGGAGAAGCCATGACGAAGAAAATGGATGGCTTAAACCTAGAGAGGCCCTCAGTGTCCTGCAGGGAAGCGGGACAAGGCCCAGAGGCGTGGAGCAGGCGGGGGTGGGGTGGGGTGGGGTAGCCAAGCAGCGTATGGGGCGGGTCCAGCTCTGAGACTCTCTGCAGGCCGCCTGGTCCCTGCCCACGTCCAGCCAGAACGCTGTGTGCCGTCCCTGCTCACCTGCAGATGTTCAGCCTGGGCAAGAGGAAAGGGGGGAGCCAGCAGGGGGCCTCAGGAACTCCCAGCCCCCTGTGCTGCCTCTGCGCGAGGGGCTCAGAGAGGTCACACGTCCCTCTGTGCAACTGGAGCAAGGCACTCCCTATCGGAAAGGGGTGGCTTTCTCTGCCACACCAGCGTCCGGCCCCAGCTGGTCTTTACTTGGGGGCTGCACAAACAAGGTGGCAAAGCAGAAACCTGAACAACAGGCTGCTGAGACTTGCGGAGAAGCTCTCTGGCTACACCTCGTGGCTTGCCGTGAGCCACCTGGACCACCCCGTCTCCACGGTGTTAGTCGCCCCGGAGTGTCCCCTCCTTGAACTCACTGCCCTGGGGAGTCAGTTTGGACTCCCCCGGTTTGGACTCCCTGCCCCCTGGAGCTTCTGCAGCTTTGGGCTTCCCCTGTGCACTGGGCAGAGGCTGGACAAGACCGGACAGGAGGCCGCTGCGTGAAGGCAGCAGGGAGGCAAAGGTCAGGCAGAGCTCCTGCTTCAACCCCCCTGGAGGGAGCCAGACCAGCGCCGAGGGGCCCCCTTTATCTCGCTCTCGCCTGACAGCCGGGCGGCTGCGGAAGCCGGGATGCGAGGCCAGCACAAGGCCAACGTCCTCAACCTGTCCTGTCGACACCAGCCAGGAGACGGGAAGTGGCCTGAGCGCAGCGCAGTGGTGCGCCCTCTGCCCGCCCCGCTGCCTTTCGACCCCACGCTGTGTTTACGCGGACCGCAGGCCAGACGGGCGTGGGCAGGGCAGGGCAGGGCGCGGGTGGCCGAGCAAGCCTTTGGCCAGTCGGTGGTGGTTTCCCCCTGGTCGCCCCCACAAATGTTCCCGCGTGACGTGGTGCCACCGTGCTCAGGGCAGGGTCTGCCGGTGCGTTTCATTCGGTGGGGCTTTGCAGTCCTTAGAACGTCCTCAGCTCCGAACTCGGCGCCTGCCCTGGAAGCAGTGGCGTTTCTACAGGGATGGCAAAGCTCTAAGTTTTGCAAGAAGCCTTACCTTGCAGTGGAAATCACTCCTCTCCTGCACCGTTTTAGCCAGTCCTCATAGGGAACAGCAACATCTTGGCGTTGCTTACTGGCTACAGCAGAGAGGAGAGAGGAGAGGAGGGATTTACATGACAGGGTAAGGCTTCTTGCAACACTTAGAGCTTAGCCATCCCTGTAGAAACGCCTCTGCCTGGAAGCCGCGTTTCTTCCTCACTTTGCCCCGGGAAAGGCTGGACCAGAGCGAGGCGGCGCTTCTCTGCCGGCCGCACAACCAAGACCTGACCCTGGGGCACCACGGCCGTGCTTGTACGTCGCCTCGGTGCAGGCGGCACTCGGCGCACCTGCAGCGCCAGGGCGCCTTTCCTGCGAACACTCCCGGGCGGAACCCTCTGGACGGCCGCAGTTGTTGGCCGCACGCGAACTGCAGGCCTCGGTCCCCACCGGCCGCAACCAAAGAGGTTAGATATGGCCATATCTAACCTCCTTGGCCGCAACGCAGCCTTCGCTGGTTGCCACGCTTTGGATGTGCGACGCGCAGCCTCTGCTACTTGTGTGTGCGGCACTTGCAATGAATGGGTCCCCCACCCCCAGGGTGAGCAGCGGAAGGGGCGCTCGGCGAGCGTGTGCGCGTGTCGTCCTGGCCCGGCTGCCGGCACGTGTTGCGCAGCCACCGGCGCGTGTGCGAGCGGAGGACGCCCTGGCCGTGGAGGGATCTGTGCGGGGTTTCTGCGCTGTCCCGCTCGTGCCGCGCGGCCTCCGCCCGCCAGGGGCCGCTGCAGCGCTGCGGGCGGGGAGGCGGCGATGGTGGGCGGCTCCGAGCCCCGCCCCTTCCTGTGCCGCATGCGCAGAGCCCGCGCCGAGCGGAAGTTCCGGGCAGGGGACCCCGGAAGCGCGAGGGCTTTGCGGGCGGGCAGGCATGTCGGCGCTGGGAGCCCTGGAGCCCGCGGGGCTTTTCCGCCCGCTCAGCGCCGAGGACGAGGAGCAGCAGCAGCAGCCGGCCGAGATCGAGTCCCTCTGCATGGCCTGTCTGCGCCAGGTGGGTCCCGTCCCGAGGCCAGCTGAGCAGGTGCCTCAGGCAGCGGGCGGCCGAGGGGCTTCCCAACGCCTGCCCTGCGGACGCCCCCCAATCACAGGCCCCGCCCCCTTTCAGTGCTGGCTGCGGGCAGAGGCCAGCAGTCATGGGCAAGGGTGGCATTGGCTCCCCCCCCCCCCAGTCTCCTGGAAGACCGTTGCCTGTCCTGGCTTTGGGGGAATCAGCTGCGTGGCTCTGCTCTGCCTCTGGCTGTCTCTTCTGTGGTCATAAAAGTGGACAAGGATTGGGTTTTTTGGGGGGTGGGGGATCTGGAAACCTATTGCAGCAGTTAGTTAGGTGGTGATGGTGGATGGTGTGTGTGTGTGTGTGTAGAGGGGCAGGGTGAAGTCTGCCAAGACCCCAACGTTTGGGATTACGAGCTCTTCTCCTTTAACTTACATTTCTCTCTCCCCTCCTAGGGGGTGACTCGGTTGCTGCTGACCCGGATCCCCTTCTTCCGAGAGATCATTGTCAGTTCCTTCACTTGTAACAGCTGCGGCTGGTCCAACTCGGAGATCCAGTCAGCTGGCCGGATTCAGGAGCAAGGAGTCTGCTACACGCTTGCCGTTCGCAAGAAGCAGGTGGGCCTGTCTTCTCTCCCCCCGCACCGCCGGCATGCTGAGGACAATGGTGCTGCTTTTGAGGAAATGATCCACGGGCTTGTTGTTTTAAACTGTTTTTAAATTTGTTTTTAATTGTGTTCTTAATTTTTTTGATTATATTGTTTAATACTGCTTTTAATTGTTTTTAATGTGAATTGTTATATTGTTTTTGTATATATATTGTAATGCCGCCTTGGGTGCCTTCGGGCACAATAAGGCGGGGTAAAAATCCAATAATAAATAAATAAATAAATAAATAAATATTGGCATCTCAGAAGATTGGCATTGGCACAGTCAGTGCACCAGCGGCCCTGGAATCCTATCCTGCTGCTGGGCATTTGGCTGCCTCACAAGTGCCTGCCTGATGTGGGTCAGGAAAACAAATAGCATAAAAAATTCTCCAACTAGTCACGCTTGCATTCCTAAGCAGCTGAACTGCTTCTGTGTCTGAGAAGCCAGGCCAGAGAAATCCTGCTAGGAAAAGTTACTGGAAGTCCCTTGAAGCAAGGCTGCCCCCCCCCAAGTTAGGGGATTATGGCTAAAGGCCTGTGCATTAGACAGTTCAAATGTGTTTGGACTTTTAATTGTTTCTCAGGCTGGTTTATTTTGGCCTCTTTTTGGAGGAGGTAAACACTGAACCAGCAGAAGTTTGGGGCAGAGGTTCAGGGCAGACTCAGATGCATGGCCTTGGGCAACCTGGTGCCACCCTGATACTTCCCCCAGGGAAACAGCCACTGACCTGATTGAGCGTGTGAAACGGAGGCATCACTTATCCTTCCCAGAGGCCTTGCTGGCTTGCGTGGGTGGGAGGGCTTTAGCAGTTGGCCTGCGCTGTCGACCGGCCTATCCAGAAGAGCTGAGGGGGTCCTGAGTCCTGTAACCTTTCCTGTCCATCGTTCTCTCCAGGATATGAACAGGGAAGTGGTGAAGACCGACTGTGCCACAGCCAGCGTCCCTGAGCTGGACTTCGAAATCCCTGCCTTTTCTCAGAAGGGAGGTGGGTATTTGGCCGTTTTGTTATGTCTTGGGGCAGGGGGTCTTGGGCTGCAGGAGCCCGTTGGTGTGGTGGTGGCGGCGGCAGCAAGCGCCTGCTTTGTGCCATTGAGGTGCCTCATTGCAGAGGAGGACCTGCTTCTTCTGGGTGTCAGAGCGACGTGATCCACCGAGGGGAGGGAGTGATGGAGGGAACCTTTGTTGCGGGACGGTGGCATTTTGTCTAGAAGGGGGCCAGGCAGCCAGTTGGTCCAGGTCTTCTGGATTCTCCCCCCCCCCGCACGGAAATCTTGCTTGCATCTCTCTCCTCATCAAGTGTGTGGCCTGCTTTTGAACACTGACTCATGGCTGTGCTCCTCAGGGGAATTGTGAGGGGCTGCCAGCACCCTGCATTTTCTGAGGGCATTGGGGGCTGGGGAGCAGTCTTGGTGCTGGGGAGACGAGGCCGTGGCTTCCCTTCACCCTTGCTGTTCGGCTGCTGACTTGCTGCTGGCAGGAGAGGGTGAAGAGAATTGGGGGAGCCAGCCTGCTTGTCTCCCGTAAAGTGGGCTTCAGGTAGCACGTGCTGTGAGGGGTAATGCCTCTGGTCTGTCTGGCTTCTCCCCCCATCACCAGCTCTGACCACCATCGAGGGGTTGATCGACAGAGCCATCACGGGCCTGGAGCAGGACCAGCCGGCCCGCAGGGTGAGTGAGCTGCTGGCAAGGACTGAGCGGGGGCGTCACGGGGGACGGGGATCCGTGAGCTGTTGCTGTACCAACGCTCAGAGTCTCGTCTCTTTCCATCCAACCAACATGCTGCTCTCTGGTCCCAGGAAACCGACGCAGACGTGGCAGGAAAGATAGACGAGTTCATTGCAAAGCTGAAGCGCTTGAAAGAGGTGGACTCCACCTTCACCTTTGTAAGTTCCGTGGGGGCAGGCTGCTGGCAGGGTGTAGGGAGGTCTGCACAAGTGGGCGCCATTTCCCACATGTCCCCCTTGCCTCTTTCTGCCAGGTGCTCGATGACCCCTCAGGTAACAGTTTTGTGGAGAACCCTCACGCCCCACAGAGGGACGAGGCCCTGGTGGTGAGCCACTACAGGAGGACTGCACAGCAGGCCGCCATGCTGGGCATTCAGGTGAGGAGGCTTTGGGGGCTCTTGGGCTTCTGGGGTGCCTTGCCTGGGCTTCTGCCCCAGGACGCGGCCCCTGAGCTGCTGCCCCGGGTGGCGAAGGTTTCCCTTGGCCTGCGATTCTCCCTTTCTGCTAGATCTTGTGGCAGTGGGTGTTGTGGGCTGCCTTCACCAGGCTGTGTTCTCTTTCAGGTGGAGGAGCCCACTGACAGTGTGGCTGAGTCGGCTGATGAGCTGAGGAACGAGGTGGGTCTGTCTGCCGCTGTGCGGGGTGAGCCTTGGGGGAGCGCGGAGTGTCCCTGCTGGGCCTGCTCTCTGAGTGGCTCTTGCTCCTGGCAGGAGGGGCCCTCCGTGATTCAGAACCCTTGGCTGACACCCTCAATGTCTCCCCCGCGCTCCCTCTGTCCCAGGTGCTGCACTTTAGCACAAACTGCCCAGAGTGCAATTCTCCGGCTGATACGAACATGAAGCTGGTGCGTATCCTTTGAAGTGGGAGGACTGGAATGTGCCAGTCCTGGCCTGTGGGGCCCGGCGAAGGGCACGTGGCCTTCCGAGATGGTTCTCGTCCAGTGCTAGGCCTGGAGGTGCTGGGATCCCAGAAGGACCACGATCTCGTGCAGCCTCCCCTTGCAGGACTGCAGGTGTGGTGGGCTTGTGCCTGGGCCGCAGAAGAGCCTGCGTCTCCTTGACTGCCCGTTCTCAGAGATTCCCCATTTCAAAGAAGTCGTCATAATGGCCACCACCTGCGATGCTTGCGGGCACAGGACAAATGAGGTGAGGCTTCTTCTGCCTGGGGGAGACTGGGAATTGGGGAGCTCTGCTGCTTACTCTCTGCCCGTCTGCAGGTGAAGTCTGGAGGAGCCATCGAGCCTTTGGGGACTAAGATCACCCTTCACGTGACGGACTCCTCCGATATGACGAGAGACATCTTGAAGGTACTGCACTCTCCCGGGAGTCCCTCTTCGGATGTGTCCCTCCCTTGCAGCCTGGCTCTTTTCCTTTTGCAGACTTCGGCAGCCAAAGCAGGTCATTGAGGCGTCTGACTAAGTGAAATCTCCTTCTTCCTTTCCCACAGTCTGAGACCTGCAGGGTGGAGATCCCAGAGCTGGAGTTTGAGCTGGGAATGGGAGCCCTGGGGGGCAAGTTCACAACTCTGGAAGGCTTGCTGAAGGACATCCAGGGGCTGGTGAGCGAGTGGGTTGGACCGTGGCCGGCCCCCCTTGCGTCCTGTCTGGTGTGGCCTCGGCAGAGCGCCTTGCCTGTGACCAGGTTGCTGGTCTCCCGAGGGAAAATTGCGGTGGAGCAACGGGCAGAACTGAAACTGCCAGGCAGGGAGGGTGGCCCTTTGGGGGAGGGGCTTGACTCTCAGAGCAGCAGCCTTGACCCAGCCTCTCCACAGGTGGCGAGGAATCCCTTCACCCTGGGGGACAGCGCAACCTCCAACCGAGCAGAGAAGCTTCAGGCCTTTTGTAGGAAGCTGCAGCAGGTGATGTTCCTGTCCCCCTGTAGCTCATTTCTGAGGGTGGGGCTCTGGCAGGGCTGCTGTGTGGCACAAAGGGCATTTCCGCTCCTTCTGCACTGAGCCTGGGGGCTGCTCCTTGGCTGGCTGGCTGTCGTTCTGGTCTGAATCTGAGTCTGCGAATCTTTTTTTGAACCTCCAGATTGTGGATGGACAGCTGAGAGTGCACTTTGTCCTGGACGACCCTGCAGGGAACAGTTACCTCCAGGTAGGGGCAGCTGGCAGGGGAGGGGGGAGGGAATGGCAGTGGCCGTGGGCTTGAGATGGCCTCTTTCACTGGGCCCCACTTGGGTCAGTGGTTGTGCGTGCAGGTGTGAGTTTTGCAGCACACTTTGTCATGGCAAAGGGCCATGTTGGCTGCAAGGGGCTTAAAGCTACTGGCATGGCCGAAAAGGCAAAAGGAGGCGTCCTCGGTCCAGCTCAGTCCACTCTCCAGGGCTTCAGCCAGCCTGGTTCCTCTGCCCTGTTTGGGGATGCTGCCAGGGACCGGACATAAGCCCCCCTCCCCCTGCTTCTCCCACACGTGCACCACCCCGTGCCGCATTGGGGGAGGCAGGGTGCCTGTCTTGCTCCCCAGGAGTGACTGCCGCCTCCTGCTTGCAGAATGTGTACGCCCCGGAGGAAGACCCGGAACTGCGCGTGGAGCGCTACGAGCGGCTGTTTGAGCAGAATGAGGAACTCGGCCTCAACGACATGAAGACGGAGGGCTACGAGGCAGACCTGCCCTCCAGCCGCTAGTGGGAGTGGAAGGCTGGCTTGCCGTTCATGGGGGCCGTCCTGCAGCAGCCGGGCCGCCCTTTCCCCACTGCCGGCAGAGAGACTTTCTTGCAAGGGGGCTGGTTGGGCTCTCGGGATGAAGTGTGGTAGCAGCAGCAGCACGTGGACTGTGGATTAAAGCTGAACTTTGCTTATCTGGGGCTGCGATGATGTTCTGTTTTGCAGGTGGAAATAAGTGCTCTGCTCTCTCCCTCCCGTGTGGTTCTGAGGGGGCGGGGTTAGGCCTTGGGGCTGTCCTGGGTGCTGCTCAACCCCGGGAACACTGGCTTGGGCCTGTCCCATGCTCGGTCCTCTCTTCCCTCTCTCGTCTGGCAATTTCTGTTTACGATGGAGCAGTGAAAGTGAGGCCTTCTCCGAGGCGCAGGTGTGGTTTTCTTCATGGGGGACCAGGCGCAGGTTGCCTCCTGGGGTCCTGACTGAGCCCCACCATGGCTGGTGTTGGAGGCCCTGCAAGCCCCGAGGGGCTGCTGCCCGGCTTCAGTCCCTGCTGCCCTGGCCCTGCTCGCTGGAGGAAGAAGGCAGGGTGGGCCTCAACCCTGTGGGCTCCAAACGGCTGCAGTCCAGAAACATCTTCCCTGTGCAGAACTTGCCATTCTGTGCTGCAATGGCCTGTCTTTCCCACCCGGGAAACTGCTGGGCAGCCGCTTCCACTACAAATCTGGGCCCACGGCTAGCAAAAGCGGCTGCCCTGCACAAATTGCTGGGGTGGTTTGCAGGAAGGAGAAGCCACTGCAGCATGGAATGGGGTAACAGCCGTGCCACACGGGGAAGACATTTTGCCGAATGCAGCAGTGTTGGGAGGGGTGTGTAGTGGTGCATGTCTTGCAAGCCTTGCCACCCATGCTTACCTGGGAGGAAGGCCTCCCCATTTCCCAAAACGGGGCTTAATGCTGAGTAGACAGGTGTAGGACTGTACCAGCTCTGAGTGTGGGGATGATGCCTGGGGAGTGGGTTGGAGGGCAGAAGCCTAGGCTGGTCTACTCAGGAGTAAGTCCTTGTGTGTTCAGTGAGGATTACTCCCTGGAAAGTGTGCATAGGATCGCAGCCTCGGTCTTCCGGTGCCCCTCCCTGCTAGCGCCGGCTTTCGTACCTACACAGGCCGCGGGAGGGGCGCGGCTCTTCCCGGGCTGGCGGGCGTGGGAGGCGGTGCGGCCGCGGGGAGGACACCTGCAGCTCCTCCGCCTGCGCTTCGCCGGGGCCGCCATCAGAGGGCGCGCGCAGCCTTGCCGTGCCGCTCCGCCCGCCAGGCGCGACCATAGAGCGGCGACGGGGCCTGCACGCGTAGTTCTCGCTGGTCTCGGCGCTTCCGGCGTCGCCGCTTCCTTCCTTCCGGCCCGTCAGCCAAGATGGCGGCTGCGGCTCCCCCGGGCTCGGCCCTCTCCAAGGCGGAGTATCTGCGGCAGCGCTACCTGGAGCCCGGCGGGCCCGAGGGGGACGTGGCGGCCAAGAAGCGGAGGCGGCGGCGGAAGAAGGCGGCGGGCGGGTGAGTGCGTGAGTGGCGAGCCGGTTGCGCCTGCGCCCTTCGGGCCTCGCTCCACCGACTGAGCCCCCCCCCCGAAGGGAGCCCAGATCCGTGCCAGGCTGCACCCCACTACACCCCCCATACGATTTGAGGGGTCCCCCGCCTGACTCCATGACTCCCCCGTGCCCATTGGCGCTGCTTCAAGGCTTGTTGGGCGAAGCTTTTCTTGCTCCGACAGGTTGCTATAAGCAGACTCCTGGCCGACGGAGTGCTCGAAGGGTCTAGACCGCCGTCTCCAGACTTTTCAGTGCAAGGGCCCCATCTGTATGTTTTACAAATTTCTGCAGGCCGCAACACTGAAGTGTAGAAATGAATGAAACTTAAACGCATGCATAAGTTTTACTTGGGGGGGGGTTTGTAATCGTCATGACATGGTTCATTTTGCATTCTGCCAGGGACACTGCGAACAACCCCAACTGCATCTCCCAGGGTCATCGTTGCCAGCCGCCCAGGCACAGAACTCCAAGTGCAGTTTGCTGGTGTGGCAGACCCCAGAAGCAACTAGTCGTGACGCCCCCTGGGAGCTTTAGTTGGGGATGTTCGTGACATCCCCAGGTGAATGCAAAGTGCTGCTTATGTGAAGGACAGATCAGGGAAGGACTAGATCCAGCTTGCACGACGGAGTTTGGAGCCCCGGTTCTAGACTTCTGAGGTCTTGGTTCCTTTAGAAAACATGTTGATTGATCCGTGTTGTGTTTCCTTGATATCCAGAATGCGCATAGTGGATGACGATGATACAAGTTGGAAAAACAATTCTGTTGAGCAGGAAAAGGAAGATGAGGAGGGGGATGATGGAGACTTGCCTGTGGTGAGAATTTTAGGGACTGTGAACTGAATGCTTGATTGTGCAAAATTATCTTTACCAAACCGCATATGTATTTTTGATGTTTTTATTCTCCCTTCTTTTTTAAGAGCCCTAACCTAGCTATCATTCCAGCACTGATGTAGCTGCAAGGCATCCCCAACAAGCATTCTGTTCCCTTACTTTGAGGAGGCCTTCATCTCTCCCCCCGCGCCCCACAGAATGCAGCGCATGCCTTGTTGGCCTGACTGCGTCGGCACTGGAAAGCTGGATAGTATATGGTCAGAAATGCACCATAAAGTGCATTTGGATCACTCTTGGAGTCAGGGAGACTGGCAAATGTGCTTTATGGCGCTTTTGCAACACTCCTGGGCCATCACAAGTGACTTGTGCTGGCCTAACTCCAGGTTAGGATTGTGCCCTTAGTGAAAATGGCATAATTACCTGGGCAACAAGAGCTGGGTGGCCTGTTGTGAGAGGTCTCTTTAGTTTGCCTGAATTGCTTGTGTGTCTTGTGGTTTCCAGGTGGCTGAATTTATTGATGAGCGACCACAGGAAGTGAAATGGATGGAAGAATTCCGCACCAGTAACAAGTGGAAGCTCTTAGGAGGTCAGCATTCTCTAGTTTCACAAAGACAGCCAGAGGTTTGAGGCTCTGTGAGGCAGGGTTGGCTGTGTATGCAGCCACCTAGTGCCAGGCCTAGCTTGTGCTTCTGAGGGGAGAATGCAGTTGGGGAGCCCTAACGGAAGCGAGGCTCACAGAGGAGGCTGCGATTGTCTTCAGAAAGGCTGGAGGCGCTTACTTCCAGTGGGCTAGATGTTCTCTGCTCTCATCCCAGTGGGGGGGGGGGTGATGCGACTGAGCCAGCTCTGTCTGTTCTTGTCTTTGGATGCTCGTTGCAGAAGTTCAACAAGTTCAATGATACAAGTGACCATTGAACTTGTATGGTTTGCAGAACTTGGAGCTATGATGGTTTTGATTGTTTTGTAGATCAGAATGAAGAGTCACAAGGCTCTGACGTTTCTGTGCCTGAAAAGTCAACAAACAGGTGAGGGGGCTGAGTTGAACAGATATGGCTTTCCTTTCTTTGCCTAGATCTGTTGCTTGTATTGGGTAATTTCTTTAATATGTGAGGGTTCGGAGGAAAGCTCTGTAAATGTGTTTTTATACGCTTCTGATATGTGACTCTTGCTTTATGCGGAGCATCAGATACATCAGTGAAAAGGGAGATGTAGCAGATGTCAGATGTATAGTATAAGTGAAAGGGGTGACTCCAGGAACTCTTTTCTGCCTTTGGCACTAAAACCTGCCCTGTCACTTGAAAACTGGTCCAGGTGTTAGATGCTTTGCTTGACTGTTCTGTGATCTTCTATTTTACTTGTCCTTCCAGTTCAGAAGCTGCAAAACACAGGAAAACAAAACATTCGCTGGAGCAGTCCCCACCCAGGAGGAGCCGGCGCGACTCCCCAGACCAGTCCCCACCCAGGAGGAGCCGGCGCGACTCCCCAGATTTGCGTTCTACAAGGCTTCATTCGAGTGCAGGCTTAAGTTATCCTAGGAGTTCAAGTGGAGGCCCAAAGGAGCATTTCTCAGAGAAGCACTCTGCTCACCGGAAGCAAGGGACCGCCCCCCATTTGTCACCACCCAGGAGGAAACCGCTAGGCTTTGACCCAGAATCGTTGCCACCTGGGAAGCCATCGTCCTCCCCTGCAGGACCGAGAAGCCCAAGCGAAGCCAGAGGCAAGTGGGCTTGCAGAAGGAGCTGGGCTCTTCCCAGGATAGGCTGAGTTCTCTGCAGTGTGCACGGCCCGTAATCCTGACAGAACGAATGTTTGCTAATGTTGGATGTTTGCACGTCTCTCTGCAGGCTCTTCTCCAGTGTCCCGACCCCTCCAGCCGCCATCGTCCTCCTCAAGGCAGCGCCAGAGACATGACTCTGAATCTGGTTCCGATTCCTCTCCCCCGAGGAGGAGCATCCAAGTTGCGTCTGATTCGGACTTTTCCCCGCCACGGGCTCCTCGCAGCACAAACGTTCAGCCCCGGAACTCTCCCGATCTGTCCCCGCCGAGGAGGCGGCGGCACAGGTCTTCAGATTCAGATTTATCTCCTCCCCGAAGGGGTCTGAGCGCAGACGAGAAGCCCCGCAAGTCGATCAGCCCTCCTGACCTCTCACCGCCCCGGCGGACCAGGGACGCCAAAGGAAAGGGAGATGGCCAGAGGGTAAGGAGGGCTCTGCCTTTGGCCTCCAGCAGCAGGTTTGCCAATTCCGGCAGTTGGACTGCTGCAGGCCCTTGTCAGTTGAGCCAGTGTGCAGAACAAGGTGGGGTGGAGGGGATGACCTGGGGCTGGCCTGCGCTCCTGGTGGCGACCAGCCCTTCTGTGGAACCAGCTGGAGGCTGTGCTTGTCCCTGACACAGCAGCTGTTGTGCGCCTTTGCCTTGTAGGGCCCTCAGATGCTCTCGGGAGGCAAAGCTGGCCTGGTGTCGGCCAAACTGCTCAGGAGGGAGCAGCAGGAGCTCAGCAGGCAGGATGGGAACAGCAGGCGCTTGGAAGGTGAGAGCTGGGCAGGGAGCAGCGAGACGGAGGCCAGGAGGGCCGTTTCCCCAGGACAGGCCGCGCATCCCTGGCGGAGGCGGGACTGGAATTCTTCTTGCCCAGTCCAGGGAGGCTTTGGCCGGAGTCTGTGTCCCCTCTGGCGACCTCACTGGGTCACGTGTGTTGCTCGGATGCCTGTACTTTGTCAACGCTCTGCAGGTCCAGCTTCTCTGGGTGGAGCATTTGCTTCTCTGCTTTTTTCCTATTGAGCAAAGACCAGGCTGGTTTTCCTGCCCTGTTTTGGGGGGACCTGGTTGCTGAGAGGAGCCGGCTTTTTATGCCTGCCCCGAGTAGAGGTGGCTGCTCGGATTGCTGTTCAGCGCAAGGTGCAGCAGGCTTAGATGTGGCTGCGTTCCAAAACCTGCCCTGCTTCTCTCGCCCTGTCTGGATGCAGGCCTTCTTGCTGGGCTGTTCGCCAGGCGTCGCTGCCCAGGACCCAGGCAGCATGTGGCCCGCCTCAGAGGGGACCTTGGCGAAGCTGGGAAGCACTCTGCAGAAAAGCAGGGCCTAGCCTGGCCAGGCCCCCTGCAGGCTCGGCATTGATGTGCAGGGGGTCCCAGCCTCAGCCACGACTGCAGGGCTCCCGTGCAGGAGCTGTTGGAGAGGGAGGGGCTGTTCCGCTGGCTCAGCAAAGGGGGCTGCTGAGGGAGATGCCTGAGTGTGGAAGGGGGGCAACTGCGCACTCTTCACATAATGGCCAATGAAATTAGCAGCCGTCCAATATAAAGGAAAGGCCAACAGTTCTTCTCGCAGTTCATCTGTGAAGCTGGCTGTTGCTGGGTGCCTAATTTTTGTCCCCCACCCATGGCCTGCACGTGCCAGAGTTTCCTCATCGCAGATGGCGGTGTTGGTCCATTAGAAGAAAACAGATCTGCAGCCCAGCGGGAGCACACACCGCCCCCCCCCCCGGTTTCCTCTCCTGCCTTTTGCTCACCATCTGCTCCATGAAGCGTCCGGTGGCACTTGCAGACTCCCGGCCTGGCAGTCTGTCGATGTCCTGGCTGGTCCTCATAAAGGCCTTGCCCAGCTCTGGCTCATTCCCCCTGTGGGTGGGCTTGATGGTGAGATGCCCTCTGCCTGCTCCCGTGTGGCTGCCTGAGAGCACCTGAAAGAGAGCACCTGTCTCTTCCAGCTGAGTCGCAGCGCGCGGAGACCATTTTCCGGGACAAGTCGGGCCGCAAGAGGGACCTGAAGCAGGAGCGGATTGAGCAGCGCAAGAAGGCGGAGGAGACGTCGGAGCGAGACGGGCAGTACGCGAAGTGGGGCAAGGGGTAAGCGGCTGCTCCCGAGGGCTGGTGGTGGCTCACGTCCTGCGTCCATGCTGGGGCCCCCATGGAATCCTCGTGTGTCTCTCCCTCCGTCCCGAGCTGCCTGTGGCCCGCCACGCTCTGGGCTGCTGCCCTGGACCCCGGGGACCCTCGTCTCTCCACCCCTCCTGGGGGTGCTCCTGGCCAGCCCAGTGACTCTGCCCCCTGTGTCTGTCTCAGCCTTGCGCAGTGCAGGCAGCAGCAGCAGAACGTGGAGGATGCGATGAAGGAGATGCAGAAGCCGCTGGCGCGCTACATCGACGACCAGGACCTGGACCAGATGCTGCGGGAGCAGGAGCGGGAGGGCGACCCCATGGCCGACTTCATCAGGAGGAGGAAGGCCAAGGAGGAGGGGAAGGACGCCAAAGGTCAGCGAAGGCCACTGCTGAAGATGCGGTGCAGCAGTTGCCTTGGAAAACTCTTTCTGGGCTGTAGCAGCGGGTTCAGCCAGGAGCAGTGGCCCAGGGGTGGCCCATGGGGAAGGGGCAGGGCCGCAACCTGCACGCATGCGTAGCCCCCCCATTGCAGCCAGGCTGCATGCTGCGCTTTTCAAACTCAAACGAGGGCTGGAAGCTTGCTGTGAAGGAGACGTTCAGAGAGGTCAGTCCCAGAGAGCTCGTCACCTCGTAGCGCAGCAGCCGATTGGCCTTCCTGCCTCTTGGCTGTTATCTGGCCGCGTGTGTCTCGGGGAGGGCACGGCTGCAGTGATAGCGGCGCACCCCCAGCCTCCGGGAGTCCCACCTGCTCGGGGCCGTCTCTCTCCTGAAGGGCCTCCTGCGCTTAGGGTTGGGCCGGTGCTTCCATCTTGGAGTGTTCAGGAGCGCGGGAGTCACGTGAGTTTGGCAGTGGGGTAACTCCATGGAGAACAGTTGAAGTGACTGCTTGTGCCCCTTCCCAGGAAAGCCTCGCTACAATGGGCCGGCACCCCCGCTGAACAGGTTCAACATCTGGCCTGGATATCGCTGGGATGGGGTCGATCGGTAAGTCCTTCCCTGGAGCTAGGAAGGGTGCAGGAGGGGGTTGCCTCTGGGGTCACGTCCAGTGAAGCCCATGGGGCAGAAAGGAAAACAGTGCGCCACGTGGCACGTGGTCGCTTCCTGTACAGCCTGCCTTTGCTGCAGAGGCTTGCTTGTGGCTGTGGCTCCCCAGGGCTCGAGGCGGAGCTCCTCAGAGGAGCAGGAGGGGGGGAGAGCTGCGCGGGGCCTCCTGCCTGTGGACGTCCTTTGGGGTGTCTGGGTGGCCCCTGTGGGAAGCTGGAGGCAGGACGGGTGGCCCTCGTCGGCCCGATCCTGCGTGGTGGGGCCTGGCAGTGGGAGGACGCTGCTGGCAGAGTGCAGGCTGGCGGGTTCCCTGCAGCGTCCGTGGGGCTGATGGGGGCTCCTGCTGTGGCGCCTGCAGGTCCAACGGCTTTGAGCAGAAGCGCTTTGCCAGGATCGCCAGCAAGAAGGCGGTGCAGGAGGTGGCGTACAAGTGGAGCGTGGAGGACATGTGAGCGGCAGCTCCGTAGCGCAAGAGGACCTGCGAGGCCGCCTGCCCCCGCGAGTGTGAGGAAGGGGCTTCGCCTTGGGACTCCTCAGTCCCCCAGAAGCCGACTTCGCTCTCCGGCCAGAGCAGAGGGGTGCTGATGGGAGCTCAGACGGCGCCAGAAGCCGCAACGGGGAAACCCCACCGACGGCCCCACTGACTGAGCCTTCAGCAACTGGAAGAGGCTGGCCCCACGGCGGAGTGGTGGGTGCACCAGCCGACCCTCGGGGCGCCCCACAGCTCAGGTGTTTTATTTCGCAGGCCGACCTTCCCCCGGGGCTCTTGTGGGGGATTTGAGACACTGGCTGGTTTGTGGCTCTTTGGCTGCCCCCCTGGGAAGAAGACGCACCGCAGCTCCTGGGGCTTCCTGCTGGGCAGGGTGAGGCGGGAGGCCAGACTCGCCTGCAGACGTGGGCTGGAGGCGTGTCAGAGCGGAGGGCTCCGGCCTCTCCCCGCGGGTGCTTGCCGGTGCCCCCAGAGGCTGCTCTCATGGCGTTTCTGCCCAGTGGCGGCACGGAGGCCGAATGCCCGGAGCGTCTGGCCTGCGCCAGGAGTCTGCGCGGGGCCTGTGGGCGGGGCTTGTTCTTGGCGTTCGTACTGTCTGCTGTCTTTCTGTTCGTGTTTTGAATACATTTTTACTTCCAGGTTCATACCAAGATCAAGTGGGCTGTGTTGAGTAGTGACAAGTTTGTGTGAATGCGCTTAACTCCTTTTTGCGGGCGTGTGTGAATGTTGGTATCTCTGCACTAAGGTTGTCTCTGGTTTGCAGTGGTTCAGTTTGCAAACTGCAGGGGAGCGCAGGCCCCCCTTCCACAAACCCAGAATGTTCAGCCCTGAGTCGCTGGGTGGGCCCTTGTGGTCGGCGCTTGCACACTTGGGCGGTCGTGCAAGAACCCGCCTCCTTCCCTGACTTCGTTTCTGGTTCCAGGGGGTTTGCAGGCGGCCGACAGAGCAGAGTGGCCCGGCAGGTGGCCGTCCTGCGCCAGACTGTGCTTCCTGCTGGCCGCCACTGCCTGGGCTGACGGAGAGTGGCTCTCCAGCGCAGCCGGCAGGCTTCCTTCCCTGTCCCCCGTGCGCTGAGCCTTTGAGCTGGTAATCTTCTCCTGCTGAACTGTGGCGGTCTTGGGGGGGGGGAGGGGAGGGCTCTGGTTTCTGTCGCTCTCCAGGGCTTGTTCCTGTGGCTCGCCTGGGCTGCTGCCTGGGAAGAGGTCCCTGCGCGTCCCCTACCAGGCAGTGGCAACAGTGCCTTGGTGGGTTGGGAGCCTGGCTGGCAGCTCCTTGCCTGGTGGACTTCCTTGGGCCAGGTAGGTGCTGTCTGCCGTTGCCCGACTCTCAGGCCTGCCCTGGTTGGAAAGCCACGTGTGGCCGGGCATCTCAGGTCACAGCCAGCTGCCTCCTGTGACTCTCCCCACTGCCTCGGGGGCTCGCAGCAGGCGACGGCCTTAACTGGACGTGAGAAGGGACCGGGGGTGCCCGGGCTTGGGGTGTTTTGAGGAAGTGCAAAAAAGCACTTCTAGCCCCATCCCTGAAGGCCGGATCCTGCACGGTCCTGTGGCCTGGACGGGGGCAGGAGGGAACTGCAGGTCGGATCTGCAAGGTGGCTGGGCACGAGGCAGCCTGAAGACGGGCCTTCCAATGCAATGCCAAAAAATGGGGGGGGGGCGAGGGTTGTAAAAGGAAAGGACCCCTCTTGGTTTTTGGCAGCCTCAGCTGTGCTGTGTGACTGCCCCGCCCCAGAAGAGGGCGCTGCAGAGACACCCCCCCCGGACTTTGTGGGAGGCAAGTGGTGGCTCTTGTGCCCCCCCCCCCCCGTGGCAGGGCCAGGCCGGGGCGTGTGGCGTGTGGCTGCTGGGGAGGGGCTGCAGCCTGCAGGACCCTCCCCCCCCGGTGGCCTTTGACTAGCCTTGGCCATAGGAGAGCAGGCGGAAAAGGGTATTAAAACCTTAATTTAATTTAAAACGCTGTCATTCACAGTCATGGCAAACACTGAGCAGGCTAATTATTATGCAAATGAAGCAGATAGAAAAATGATTAATAATTGTACAAATTAAAAATTATTGTAAACATTCTGGGAGCAGCGATAAGTCTGCACGGCAGCGGCAGGCAGGCAGGCAGGCAGGCGGGGCCTTGGGGCGGCTGGCTCGGGGGCCCTGGCGGTCTCATTAGCAGGCCTTAATTAGGGAGGTGAGCGGGAGCCGAGACGCCTTCGTGGGGGTCTGGAGGGGACCTGGGCTCATGGCCACGAGGGGACTGGCGCTTGCAGGGGCACGACTCCGGCACCCCTCCCCGGGTGCAGCACTGGGTGGAGTGTGAGGGCCGCTGCGCCCACTGCAGAGGTGACCCCCCCCGGGGGGGGGCCGGATGTGCAAGACCCGAATGGCTGTGCTGCGTTGGGATCAGGGGCTGGCGGCCCACGTGTGAGCAAGGCCCGTCTCGGTCTCGGGCAGAGCAGAGGGGAAGGCTGCGGCTCCAGGCCTTGGGCTCCGGACGGCTGGCCAAGCAGCCTGGCACAGGAAGGCGGGGCTGGCCGTGCAGTGCTAGTTTGGGAGCACAACCAGCCGCTCCTCGCAGGGAATGCTTCGCAGTTAGGAAGCTGCAGGGGCAGGGAATTGGAGGACGGGGGTGGGGCAGACTCCTGCGCATCCAAGGCTGGCGTTCACTCTGCAGTGGGGGTGGGGGTGGGGGGGGGGGAGGCTCCTTGTGCCGGACTGGGCAGCCGGGGGCAGCCCTGGGGTCGTGGCCTTCTGCCAGCCCTTTTGCAGACTTCTGGGCCCTCCCTGCCTCCTTCCACCAGACACACCTCAGGGGGAAGGGAGGCAACGCTCCTGCGTGGCTGAGGACGGAGGTTCCTTGGCTGGTGGGGGCGTTGCTGCTAATTGTGCAACATTATCTCTTTCTCTCTCCCCCCCGCCCAACGTTTAACTGTTTTACTTTTATACTTTTGACAGGAAGCCGGATGGTGATAATAATAGGCTTACACTGGGTAATAAGCTTATGTGGTGCATTATGCATGTCAAGGACAAGCAATTAAGCTTGGCCTCACACATAATAATTAGATTTTTTGTTGATGAGCTCATCAGTAATGTGTATAGTTAAGATTAAGGGCTTAGCTCTCCGTGCACAACATCACCACCACTTTCCCCTCCCCGCTCCTGCCACTCGGCTCATCACACCCACCCCCCAGCAGCGTGACTGAGGGCTGGGCTGGGCTGGGCTGGGCTGGGCTGCACCAGGAGAAGAAAGACCCCTGGGAGCCCGACGGCAGCCAGGCGGTGCCCCCATCCTTCCTGGCCTCAGCCAGCTTGACCGCTGTGTGCACAGGTGGTCCCAGCCTCCAGGCCAGGCTGGGAAGGCCCCTTGGCCAGTTCCACTTCCTGTGTGATGGGGCAGGCGGCACTTGCTCTGCCCTGTGGCATCAGTGTAGAAGTTCTAGTTTATTTTAAACGTTAGTATCTCACCTTTTGGCCTGAATACTCAGTGGCAAACCCATAACCACAAGGAGGAGAAAAGGCAACAATCAATCAATCAATCTCCCAGACACGCAGATGAATCCTAGAGCAGCCCAGGAATAATCATAGCTGTGTCTGAAAACAGCAAGAGGTGGGTCTCGTCACTCATAAGATACCAGCCTTTAAAAAAAAAACTACCCGCTGCGGAGCGCTGAGCCTGGGTCAGAACTGACGGGCAGCCGGCAAGCTCCCAGGTGGGTTTCTGCACCCCTTGTCTCAAGCAGCTCGGTGGCCCTGCAGCCTGCCTGGCGGTCAGTAGGTGGCAGCAGATGCCGCCAGTCCAGGTGAGCCCACCTGCCACAGGCCTGGAGCAGAGCTGCACTGCGCCAGCGGTTGGGCTGAGTGCAAAGGGAGCCTCGCCAATAACATTTGCTCTACATTATCTCCTCCCCCAGTTTCTGTGAGCTGAAGGCACTTAGAAAACCCTCCTTGACGAATGTTGCGGATGCGTTCCACAGCACAGTCCCCAGGGGGCAGCACACCCTCCTCCTCCTCCTCCTCCTCCTCCTAGTTTTTTGGGCAAGAAATTTAATATTTATAGTTTCACATTCATGTGAGTAATGTTAAAAGGAAAGCAAAATCTACAGATCTTGCCCCAAGGAGCTTGGAGCGTCAGGAGCTGTGGAGTCAGAGCAGCCTTTTCCCCTTTTCAATTACAGGCACCTCACATAATTAAGAGCTAATAAACTGGTTAGCCTGAAATGGATGTTCTTTCTCCTGGCCATCTCTTAATAGAATTAAAATCAGGTGATCAGCGGAGATGGCTGAGATTTGGGGCAATCTGGACGAGGCTGCGGGAGGGGCAGCCACAAGCCGTGTTTGGTCAGGCCTTTCTGCTGTTCCTGCAGGGCCTGGGTGGGGAGTCCAAGTCAGCAGCCAGCAGCCCTGTAAGGCTTCACTGGGGCGGGGGGCGCAGCGTGCAGACTCCCACCTAAAGAGGGGCCTCCACGGCAGTTGTGGTGCTGTGTGGTGACGCTCCAGCGCAATGCTGGACTTGGCGGAGGTGCTGATGCTGCCTGCAGCTGTCGGTTCCTAAGCGGAGAGAGGCAGTGGGAGAGGGTTCCCCTGGCACCCAAAGCAGAACTCAAGGCCTGTCGTGTGTTCAGGTGCTTGGGGGTGTCTCCTTGCTGCATTTGGCAATACTCAACACCTGGATTTCCAAAACAGCGTTGCCCACGCTTTGCAGGCACGAGTGCTGTGTGTGTGTGAGCTGCATTTCTCCTAAGTCCAGTTCAGTAGTTGGAGCCCAGAACCAGTTTTTGGGGAAGCAGTGAAAGGAACTGTGAATCTCCACTGCCTTCCAAGACTTTCCCTTCATTCCCAGGCAGGGCATCTCCTGAAGCCCAGCCAAGTGGAGTCGCATCTCGGCACCACAACCCTGTGTGTGTGTGTGTGTGTGTGTGTGTATTTCTCCCCCTCCCCAGCCCATCCCCCCTGCCTGCCCCAGAGCTGTCACATAACTGCAGGCTGAATGGCGAAGACACCCTTTTCCTTGTTCTCTTTACACAGCTTAAATTTTTAAGACAAACAGCCGTGAAACACCCTCTCCTAATGAAACTGTTTTATGGCAATTAATTATGTATCAGGCTTGTTTGCATGCAGGCGGCGACTCGGCTGGGCTCGGCTGTGGCTTTGATCTGTCAAAGGCTAAATGGGGGAGAAATAATGAAATTACAAAGCAGTTGGGTGGAAGCAGCGTGTTCGGGGGGGGGGGGCGTGTCCTCCAGCAGGCGGCAAAGGGGGAGCAGGAGGGAAGGGGGGCTGCCCGGCGGGTCACCTTGATCGGTCATCCCAGTCCCCACTTGTGCCCAGATCCTGCCAGTTCCGTTATTGCCCAGCCTGCACAGCCGTGGGCTTCTGGGCCACGATTCGGGCTGGGCTGGGGGAGAGGGTTCCAGGAGGCAGAGCTGAGAGCAGCACCAGGCGTTCTGGGTCACCCGAGATTTCCCTGGCCACGCGATAGACACAGCCATCGAGGGGCAGTTTGAGGGCTTTCAGCAACTGCTGCATCCCCCCCCCCCGTCTCCTCCCTCCCACTGCAGGCCCCAGTGATTGCTTGGCCTGGGTGGGAGGGAAGCAGAGGGAGGCTGGAGGAGCTGGGGGCTGGCCATGTGCGAACCTGGCTGTGTACCCGCGGGAGGTCTCACTGCTGCGGGGGGAGAGGACAGAGGGCGCTCTGCTCCAAGGAGCAGCTTGAAGGACGCAACCCCCTCAGGAACAGGCTCAAGCCCTTGTGGGGCGACAAGCCTACTTGCGAGTAGAGCCAGCGGCAGTCCCAGGGGAAGCGTGATGGGCAGTCGAGCCTCCTTCAGGGCGCTCCCCTCCCCCAGCCGCACCCACCTGCCCTGCCCCGGGGGCCGCAGCCTGCGAGGGGGCGGGGGCCAGCGCAGCCAGACCTTTGCTCGGAGCGGCCAGCTGCCCCCCCCTTCCTGCTGGAGGCCCATTCATATGCACAGGGAATGGAATTCAATAAAACTCATTAACCCAACACCAGGCCGATAAGATGAGCGGCTGAGATGCTCCTGCCTCCTGCGCAAGAAGCTCCTGCAAGGCTCTGCCACAGCCAGATAATTGCCTCAAAGCCGGCACACAATGCATTTACAACAGAGGAGCTGATAGCAGCCGGACGTGGCAGACAAAGCCGGGGGTGGGGTGGGGTGGGGTGGCAGGGGACGCCCCACCCCGTCTCCCCGTGAAGAACTCATCAAGGTGAAGAAGACTGGGCTGGAGGAGATGGAGGAAGAACAGCCAGGTGGAGCTGGTGGGCGACGCTGCCAGGGAGGGGGAGGGAGCTCACAGCCGGGTGGGTGGGTGGGTGGGTGGGTGTTTCCCAGGGCAAGTGCCTGCCGTTGGAGATGCTCCTCCCAGGGAGGGCTTTGCAGGGCCTGCCTGTCCCCACCTTCTTCAGTACGAAGCGAAGAGGGAACTTGCCAGCGGCCAGCTCTTCTGCTCCATCAGTCAGCCTGCTTGGCCCAACAGCAACCTGCGAGGCTACTGAAGAGGGCAGGCTGCAGGGCAGGTCTGCTCTCTGGCCAGGTTCATGGGGAGAGAACCTTGCAGCGCCGAGTAGTCCAAAGCCATGTCGTCAGGTGGGCAGCCGAATGGGCGACTCTCCCTTGAAGACCACAGCGTGTGATGCCATGTGCAGGGCCTTCCCTCGGTGCTGGGTCTGGTGTTGCACAATCTGCCAGTCATGCTGATTGCCGAGAGACCCACACAGAGGCCTGGACCAGCCCTCCCTCCCTCCCGGTATCTCAGCGGCAGCGGCTCTTAAGTGCCATCGATCTTCCCTGCAGCAGAGCAAAGACAAGTCAATTCCCAGCCGGGGCTTTGAAAGGTCTCTCCCTGCCGGTCAGTCGCCCTGAAGATGCAGGTGGCAACAGGCCACTTAAGCAGCAATTCTTGGGGGTGCCTTTCGGGGAGCAGCAATGAGAGCCTGCACAGATGACCCTGAAGAATATTTCTATGCCGCTTTTCAGCAAAAGTGGAGCACTCGGCTCTGAAACTAAACGAGAGTGGGATGAGGCGGCAACGGGGTGAGATGCCACCATCCGTGCCTGGCATTGTTCCCCCCCCCCTGCCCCGTCCTGACCTCTCCTCCATCAGCCTCTGCTCAGCATCTTCACAGCCAAGGCGGAACTACTCAGGGCCATGCAGTTTGCAGTGGCTTCGGAAATCTTTATGCTCCCTGACAGGCCAGTTCCCTCCCCTTCGCTGGCCTCTGTGCAAGGGCTGAATAACTGAATGCTGGACGTGAGGCCACGATCCTCTGCCTCGGCCTGCGTTGCAAGTGCCCAGGAGCACCTCGCCAAGGACTGGTCCGTGCAGCTTGGGCCTGCGGAGAGTCACCAGTGCTGTTTCTGCCTTGGAGAAGTGCACCAGGTCACATGGGCTGAGAAGCCAGCATGGCAGCCAAGCCCAGATGCATCATGGGAAGATGGCTGTCAGGCAGGAGAATAAATCAAGAGACAATCGATGTCAGTCAGTCACAGGTGACACGCGACGCTTATTCACATGACAGGTGAATCAACACAAAGGCTCTTGATTTGTGTTATCAGGGTTTATCTTTTCTATTAATGGCTTTCTAAATTGGTGGCACTGGAGCAAGAAAACCCAATTTGAACTCCAAACATGCCTGATTATGACTGTAATAACCTTGGCTAATAAGAATATGATGTGGGGTTAGGCCAGGAAAGAAAACACATTTCCCATTAGTTTTTTGATTAATTACTCTCCACGCTTTCCTGGGGGGACACGGTTGAGACTGACTGCTCTGCCTTGCGATGGGGAGGAGAGGCATTCTGGCACTTAATCATTTTCCTTGGTGACATCTTGACAGCAGGTTTCAATTAATCTCTTGTCAGCTGGAGGCATCGCCCCCCTTCAGGCAGGCCTCTTGGTGCTAGTGGGGGAAGCCCCTTTCCCCGGGCATGTCTGTGGGCACGAGCGAGGCCTGGGTTCCCAAGGCAGGGCCAGCCATTCCCCACCAGGGACCTCTGGAGCTGCCAGCTCTCTTGGGAAGTTGTTCAGTGGGTGGACCTCTGCCAGACCCCTTTTCTGCATGTTTGGACCACTCTCAGTCAGGCAGGATGGTGCACGTCCAGTGATGTCATGCAGCGGGTACGCGGGGGTACGCGAGTACCGGTTTCTAGGATTACAGCTGGCCCCGCCCATTCGCCCGCCCACTCGTCGACTCCGCCCTCTGCAACGTTTGAATTTCCTGCATGTTTGAGTTGCCTGCATGTTCTCAGAGCCAGCCAGGCAGGCAGCGAGCGGAGCCTTTCCTTTCCTTGCCACTGAAAAATGAGTTGCTCTGAGGTTTTAACATGATGCCAGGCCTCCTTCACATGTTCTGGGGGTGCTGTGGAATACTGTTGCCACTGTTGGGTCAGTTTAAAATCATCTGAGGCCTCAAAAAGGGCTTTTTTCATGTCCCTTCCTGCCACGACATCACTTCCGGCTTATGACGTCACTTCCGGTGGGCGGGTCCCGACACGTGCCAATCAAAAGTGAGTACCTGTTCTTAAATCATTTAGATGACACCACTGTGCACGTCTGTGTGCCGGCCTCTCTGAGAGTGGTCCAAACATGCTTCATGGTGTCCCTTGTGCTGGCCAAACTTTGCTGGCTTAGATTATGCCAGCCTACCTCAGTTTAGGATTGTGCCCTGGGGGTGGCTCTTGTCCCACAACTGCTAGCCAGTTTCTGGAAAGCTTACAGACAGTGCATGCTGGTGATGACTTTCCTGCTCTTGGCTGACCCCTGCCTGTAGGTTCTCCAGAGACCCCTGATTGGCCAATGTGCAAAAGAGGCTGCAGGAAGAAGCTGGGGTGGAGTTCGTTGACTCCTCTGTGGATCGTTGCCCACCTTTGCAACGCGCTAGAGAACTGGAATCCTCAGCATGTGACAAGGGAAGGCAGGACAGAGCGCTGTGGACCTTGGTGCTCGTGGCTCAGGCTCCAAGCATGAGGACGACGAAGGACAGGGGCAGTTGAGGACCTCTCCTCCGAGTGGGAGGGAGTTTCACCGCAGTGCCTGTCTAACTGTGCTTGACAGCTCAATGTGAGAAGGATTTGCTCTGACAGCCAGCCTGAACGCAAGCAAGTCTGCTCCTGGGTGCCCAGCGGTGGATGAAGGATGACACAATCAGCCAAGCATGTACCGAGAAGAGACAGGATTACAGCCCCTCCGCGCGGCTCCGGCTTCCAGGAGTCGGCTTCTCCTTTGTCTTCCTGTGCATCTTCCAACTGGGAGCCCTTCGCTTGTTAGCCTGGGGAGTCTGGAAGCTGAACTTTGGGACACACCTTTGCAAAACAGTATGAGCAGAGCCCTCACCTGGCTGACCTCTGACATTCAGAAGGAGGGGCACAGCAGCCCACCTCACTCAGAGGACCGGTCCATCGGGGTGGGGGGGGGAACTAGTGCAGTGATCTCTGAGCACCAGGTGCTGGGGGCAGAGCAGGAAGGCTTGGAGGACCAACCCACCTGCACGTGCGGTTTGCAGGAGTCAAGTTTGCACAGGCCAGGTTTGCTACTGGCAGGTGGCCTGTCTCGCAGAGGGGCCATTTGCCTGTGTCACTGGTCTTCTCATGAGGGAGCCTCTCCTGGCCTTTGCTCCAGGACCCTCAGCACCCCACGGGCAGGACACTGTTGTCCCTGTACGCTGATTGTGTCCTTCAAAATGGCTGAACTGTGGGAAAGCTGTTGGGAAAGAAACCAGAGCACAGAAAGAAACTCCATGAAAAGCATCTATCCTGTGGTCTCCCTAGGGAAGCAAGGGCTGCCCCATGGAAACCCAGTGCCTGCCCCCTGGCTCAGCCCCTCTGCCCTTCCAGGCCAGGCTCCTGCAGAGAAGAAGGGGGAGCTGAGCGGTCAGCCGGCCATTCAGTCTTGACACTCTCTCCCCCCCCCCCATGGGCAGCCACGTCTCTGTCCGTGGTGCTGAAAGAAGAAGTGATGGCTGTATTTGTGCCTCCGCTCGGCAGCCTGTATCAAAGCAGACACTTTAATCTATTCAACAACAACTGAAGGATTAAAAAGTTGCTGGCAAATCAGAGTCCCAAATTGGTACGAGAGGCTTGCTTGTCACTTGACAAATCACGTTATAACTTCAGCCTGGCATCGTCTGCATAAAGGTCTGGGCTCTGCAGGAGCTCCTCACCGAGGGACCCTCCCCCCCGCCTGGCCGCGCATTCCAGATGAGCATCCAAGTTGCCATTTCCCCCGATGGCTGCATCCATTCCTGAGCAATTTTGTACTGAGCCATTGAGCTCCCCCAGCAGCACCCAGTGAGGAGGCAGGAGTGTGTTTGCCCTTTTGCAGCATCCACAGTCCCTCTCTGTCTTTTGCGGTTTACTCGCCTCTGCGCTGAAGCCCTGGTAATAGGCCTTCCAATCAGGGCTTGTCACTTGTTTGTTTTGCAGCAAACAGCAGCTGTTTACTGCATGTTCCAGCTCAGCTTGTATTTGTGGAAGGGCTGCAACTCAATGCGATTCCCAGCATCACTTTGGGGGAAAATCTTGGAAATCACAGCCTTTCAGGAAATGCACTTCCTTCCTAAAATTCAATTAATGTGCAGTTTGAAGGTATCTGAACACACTTTTGCTCAAGGTCGCATCAGACACAAGTTTGGTCTTGTTGCATTCAAGCTGCTGACCCACCCACTCAACCCCACTGTCCTCCGGTGGGGCTGCTTTTGCTCCAGACCCCGAGTGCTGCATCTTTGCGGTGCCTCTCTGGCAGCCAGGGATGCCTGCCATACTTGCGCTGGCTGCTGGCACACCAAACACCATGGCTTTTATCTACCAGAACGTTTATTTTTCAAACAAAGTAATTGCTAATTAATTGGCAAGGAGCTTGATTTCTGATGCCCGGGCTCCTGTGAGGGGAATCTGGCCACTTTTGGTGGCACTGTGTGTGTGTGTGTGTGTTTGTGTGTGGGGCAAGCGTTTTATGACTACACCATCTGGCTCTTTGAAAATAATTAGCAGGTGTCCAGTGCTGGGAGCAGGAAATTGCCGACGGGCAGTTTGTGCTGCTAACTGTGCATGTTTCTTGAATGCGCAGGTACTCCAAGGCAAAGGGAGGAAGGAGGTGAGTGGTTTGCCATGGGGGGGGGATTCCTGGAGTGACAGGGGCAGTGGTGGGAATTTGGGGAGCAGATGCCGCCTCCCAGTCTCCTGCAGGAAGGAAGGGGTGGCATGTACCTGCCCATCTGTTTTATGCTCCTTGCAGTGCCAGTTGCACCTCCTCCTTTCACTCCTTTCACGCTCTGCCTTTTGATTTCTTCCACGTTTTGTTTTTGACTCTCTTCTGTGGACTGTGCAGGGATCACGTCGTCTCTGCTTTCTGTACAGGGCCTTGCACCACACTGACACTGCAGCCGCTGCCGCAGAGGTGGTTGGGCTGCACTGGAGCAGAGTGGAGGCAGCAGCGGGGGACTTAACCTGGCCCTTCTGGGCAGGATGTTCTCACTGTTGTTACCATCCCCTGGGACGAGGCCGGCTGGCAGCTCTCCCCCTACCTTGAAGGCAAGTGTAATCTGTACTGGCAAAGATGAGCACCTTTTGGGCCGAGACCAGGCAGGCTCCAGTGTCCTTTTGCGCCCGGCCTGGCGAATCATGGCGTGCTAGAGCTGGACGTCTCCCCAGAGGTCATCTACTCTCCCGTACCCAGCACAGCATCTACACAGCAGGCGACTACTGCTGCATCCCTGACAGGGGGCCGTCCAGCCTCTGCTGGGGAACCCCCCCCCCCAATGCGGGCAGAGGGCCGGCTGCTCCAGTGCGAGACGCCTCCAGCGGCAGCGACCCGCACGGCAGGCGGAGGGACGGCCGGCCTCTCCTCTCTCCGGCGCAAAGGAACTTCAGAGCAGAAGATGGAACGGCAGGCAGGCAGGCAGGAGAGAAGCGCTCCCGCCGGCGAAACCTGACTCTTGTCTGTTTCACAGGTCAGCAGTCTGATGCCTTCTTAAGTGGGTCCCTGGGGGGGCGGCCCCTCTGCCGGCGCGGGGCTCGGAGTGAGACTCGACTGCCGGCGCTCTTATTTACATGAGCTGCTGCTGCTTTTAAGTGCGTGTCCCGCAGCCTCGGGTTGCCAAGGCAACGCACGCCGGGTGGCAGCCGCGCGCTCTGTTGCTGCTGCAGCGGCGAGGCTGGGGCAGAGCAGTGGTGGGGCGCAGGCGGGCCCGCGTGCCGTTGCGGAGGGGAGCCGGCGCCCCGGCCGCGGGGAAGGCGGCTCCTGCTGTCCGCGGCAGAGGCCGAGCAACGGGCTGCGGTGGCGGAGCGCGGGGAGCGCAGCCAGGCGAAGCCTGTTCCGCCGGGGAGGGGCAGAGCCGGCTTCTGAGGGTCGCGCCCGGGGCTCCGAGGCCTCCCGCCGGACAGGCTGCAGCAGCAGTTCCAGGCGAGGCCGTCATCCAGCGAACGGCCACACGGCCCCTCCCAGGTGCCGCCCTGTCCCACCGCTGCAGTCAGGTGCTCACTGGGGGGGGGCACTTTGCACATGGCCCGGGGCCGCTACTTGCAATCATGCGACCACCCTGGGAGACGCGAGGCCACGTCTGGTCACTGCGCCTCAAAGGAAGGGACCCAGCCAGGGTCCACACTCAGAAGGCCCTGACCTTGGTGGGAGGAGGGGGCACCTGCAGAACGGTCTCCCACCGCGCCCGAGAAGGTCTGGACTCGCACGGGCGTTGAGAACCGACTTCTTCCAGCCCCGGAGCGTCAGACTCCAAACAGGGCAGGGCAGAGGCCCAGGAAGAGACACGGCCCTTCTGCCCCAAAGGAACTTGCAGCCCCCCCCCCGTCCCATGCCAGCCAGCGGCTCGCGATAGCCCCTCCTCTCCTCCTAGCACTGGCCCTGCCCGTGGCATCTATCCAAGGACCCGGCTTGGGAGCGGGCCGGGGGCTGTCCGAGCCTCCTGCGCCCCTCCCGCGATTGGAAAGGAGGCGGCGCGCAGGAGAGGGCGGTGCTGGGCTGGAGCGCCGGAGGACCGGCCAGCTCCGCGGGGGCCCTGTGCGCGGGCTGCGGCAGGGGGACGCGCCCCTCTTTTTGGAGGCGACCTGCAGCCGGCGGAACTCGGAGGGTGAAGACGCCGCGGTGCGTTTCCGTCGGCCTTTATTTGCAAGGGGGGTGGGGGGCTGAGGACGTGCAGCAGCGCCACCTGACGGCGCTCGGCAATGCGACAGGCGGGCTGGAGGGCGAAGCTCCTGAGCTTTGCCTCCCGAGCCCCGCCGCACACAGCAGGGAGCGGATTTTTACTGGGGGGGCGGCGGCGGCGGCGCTAGATCGTGCCCCCTCGTCTGCAGCAGCGGCAGTTAGAGGGAGCTGCCGGGCGACGCTCCGCCTTCGCTGCCGAAACAGGCGAGCCCAGAAGCGGCTGCGAGGCCGGGAGCGGGAGGGGGGAGGGCCGCTTGTGGCCGCCGCCGCCTCCTCCTCGCCCGGGCCCGCTGCGGAGCGACTGCGCTGGAAAGCGCTGCTCAGCGTGTTCCCAGGAGCAGCCGAGAGGGAGGGTCTCTGGCCGCCGCCCGCCCCCTCCTCCTGCCCGGCCGCCTCCCCGGTGGTGGCCCCGTCCAGCGGCGCTGCTGCTGCCCGAGCGTCAGGTTGGCTCCCGTCGCCTGGTGGGGGCGTTGCCCCTCCCGCAGCCGTCTCTCCTCTTGGCGGCGCACCTGCCCTGGGCTCCCGCTCGAAGGTGCTGCGGCCCTTCCCCAGCCAGCCCCCTCCCGCTCCGCAGGCTCTTTGGCGGCCGGCGGCCGGCGGCAACAGCCCCGCTTTCGGCTGGACGCCGGATTCAGACGAGAAGCTCGTAATGAGGTCAGAGCAAAGTGACGCCGCGAAGAAGCGCAAAATGCGGGGGAAGCCCACCGCCCCTTCCTCATTGCGGCCCTCCCGTCGGCTCTGACCCCCCCCCCCCCGCGTACAACGGTGGTGCCGAGCAGGTTGATGAATTATTCCAATATAGAGTCTGTCTGGAAAGAAAACACACATCATATATATCTTTGACAAGTTATTATTCTCCCTTATCGGACTCCGGGCACATCCAGCCGTGGCGCTGCTCCCCCGGCCACAGGTGCTGGTGGGAGGACAAGGGGGGGGGGGCCTCTGCACACGCAGACCAGCCTGGCCCGGGAAGCCTGGCGGACCCCTGGGGCTCGCGTCAGGACCGCTGGGCCCCACCTGGGCAGGGCTGGCCAGGAGGCTGGGAAGGGTCTGTCTGTGGGGGGTGGAGGGGCAGGTCGAAGCCAGGAGCGGTGTGCAGGGGAGGAGGGGCACTCAGCCTCTGTGGGGCAGGGGGACGAGAACCCTGCTCCCCCCCCACTGCACGGCTCCTGCTGACCTCTGAGGATGTGGCGCCTGCTGCAGGAGTGCGAGACCCCTGACGCCTGCCGTGGAGCCAGCCTGGGCACTAGGCCATTCGGGGCACCGACACTCCCCAGCAGGCTTTCCCAAACTGTGGGTCGCGAGCCAAGGTGGGTCATGAAGCACCTAGAGCAGCCATAGTGGAACTGTGGGAAGTTGGGCTGCTGGAAAGGGGAAGAAGGGCTGTGCGGTTGTTTTGCTCGTGTCAAGTGTGTAAGTAGGCTTTTTTTCTTTCTGCTATTGGGAAATGGCTGAAAAATAACCCAGCATATTGCTGTTTCTCAGGAAAGTGTCCTCCCTATTGCAGTGGTCAGGCAGGGGGCCTTGCTTCATTCCGTGGCACCCCCTTGTGGCTGTGCTAGGGATGGCAGCGAGGCCAGAGCCAGAGGAGGGGGTCTGCTGGGGGTCAGAAGGCCCCCACAGTGCAGTTTTATGCCTGCAGCTCCTCAGGTCTGTCGCCGGAGCTTGCTCATTGCGGTGTCAAACAGGCTCTCTTTCTCCGCCAGGAGATGTGGGGGGGGGCGTCTGTGGGAGTCTAATCATCGCCCCCTTGGGCAGGTCTCTGGAGGCAAAGAGACAGGGAGGTTTTGATGGAAATTGGTGCGCAGATCAGTGAGCAGGCGGCTCTGTTTCCTCCCACCCTCCCCGTGATGCCATCCCCAGACTCTGAAATGAGGCTCAGCGGGGGGCCAGCCTTGTGCGGACTTCAGACAGGCCTGCGTGGTTTGCGCCAGGAACACCTCGTTCTGCGGCGCTCAGATTTCAGGGGCTGTCGTGGCAAATGGAAGCAAGCGGGGTGCGGGGGGGGGGAGCAGGCGCTGTTCCTCGGGTGCTGTGCATTCCCCATCAGGGCCTCCTGCCCAGCGAAGCCTGGCCGTGCCAGTCCCTGCAAGGGGCGGCTGCTTTTGCCAAGCGCTCACCAGCATTGCGGGCGCACGACTGCAGCTGCCCACGCTGCACCTCTGATTTCCCAGACGGGCACCTCGTGGGAGGCCGGGCTGGTCGGAGGCGTGTTGAGTTTGCCAAGTGGAGCTGCCAGACAACAGCCCTCCCCCTGGGCAGAGCAGGTGAGAGGTCGGGAGCTCCTCTCCTTCGCAGCTAATTTAATTTGTTGTGTGGATGTTGGAGGTGAGAGGTGATGCACCTTTGGCCTCCCGCCCGCCTTCTGCCAATGGCCAGACCAGGTGTAGCGACACTGCCGGGGCTCCCTTGCCTGTTAGATGGTGCGAACGGACCTGATTAGAGGGGCTGGTCGATGTGCGAGGGAGTCTGGTCCCCAGGTCTGCTGACAACCAGAATGAAGGGCAGGTCCCTGCTAGGGGCTGTAACACACACCGGCGGAACTGCTGAGTTCGAAGCTGGGCTGGATGAAAGGACATCACATCCGCTCTCTGCTAATTGGCGTTTGGACCAGACCTACAACATCAGAAGGACCTGGCGGCTGGAGTAGGCCAAAGGGCCACTAGCCCAGCATCCTGCCTCACAGAGGCCAGCCGAGTGCTCCCAGGGAGCCGCAAACTGCGTGATGGTGAGAGCTTCCTCCTGCTGTTGCCCTTTCCAGCGCTAGGAGCCCAGAGCCCTCCTGCCACCACAGACTGGCCCGTTCCCTCTCTGGCTTATCACAGGTGTCCACTCCTACTCAGTGGCGGGGGGGGGGGCAGCTGCTGCAGTGTTGCCACCCCCAGCCCAGCGCCCGGGGCGTTTGCACTCCTTGCATCCCCTCAGGTCTGCCACTTCTGAACAGTGTTCTGAACAGTTCAGAAGGTCTGCCACTTCTGAACTGCAAGCTGTGCAGAAGGTGCTCAGCAGCACTGCTGGAATCTAAGTCGGCAGGAGAACACCCCCCGCCCCGTTTAGCCAACCATCCCCTCTTGGATGTTCAAATGTTGGCAGCTGTGCAGGTAGCAGATACCACAGTTTTGGGCTGCTTCAGAAGCAGGTTGCCAAATGGCACAGCCTAGTTCGTCTTGCGAGCAGAACATTCCCTGGCAAAGGGGTCTGCCTTGCAGAGAAACTCAGGTGTGCTGCTGGTCCTGCTCTCAAAGGCACCTTCATTTTGCTGTTTTTTGGGGGGGGCAGGATTGCCCTCGTCTCCCTCCCTCCCTCCCTCCCCAGGAGCTCTGGAATGAGCTCCGTGGTGCAGAGCTTCCTCCCCCTCCAGGCCTGCTGATGTTTTGGGATAATCAAATGCCGTTGTGGAGAGATACTGATAAGATTTGGAAAGAAGGTGTGTGGGGGGAGATAGCGCTGGGCCCCCCTCCATCCCCGGCTATCTCCAGTGTCGGGTTGCAGGGAGAGGTGCTGGTGGGCATTGGGGTGGCATTTTGCTGGGTCTCCACTGTGCTGGCATCCTCGAGGTTGAAGCAGGAAGAGTGTCTGGGGCTGGCTGTGTGTGTGCTGGTGAGGAGACTTGGTGGCAACGAGGGCTAACAGCAACCCCCGCATGGCCAGGAGTACAGCTGTCCCCAGCAGGACATGAAGGCAAGAACCCTCCCCTCCAGGTGGACGGCACAATCCACATTTTGTGGTGATAACCAAGCAGGTGAGTGATGGAGCAACTGCACAGGGACGGCCCATCTACAAGGCCAGGTGAGGATGCTGCCCCAGGCAGCAGATTAGCAGGGGGGTCGTCTCTGCTGGTCCTCATCCCCCCACTCTGTGGACTGAAAAAGGGAGAGGGTTGGCGTGGAAGAGGAAGTGCGGAACCGACACTCTGTCCCACCCTTCCTCTTCTGCTCCTTCCACCTCTCCCGCTTTCTGTCCAGGGAGTGGGAGAAGTAGAGGCTGCACGTCACCAGGTAAGGGGGGGTCAGCATTTGGCCCCAGGAGGTCTTGGGGCAGCCCTACAAGTGTGCTTAGCTCTGGGTGTGATGGCCACAGAACCAGGCTCCAAATCCTCTGCAAATGTGCCGTCATGGTGGACGTCCGACTGTGACTTGTTATCCTGACAGCGTCCCAACAGCCTCACCAGCCCAGCCTTAAAGACAGTGACAAAGAAACAAATATTGAGCAAGTGGGGGAGACCGTATCGCGGCACGTTTCGCTCGGAACCAACCGACTTTTCAAAGGCTCAGATTAATTTGAAGAAATTTACACGCGGACTTTTGTGGCAGATAAAACAGTTTGCTTATTTCACACTTGTGTGGCCACCTGCTACGAACTGTTTGTTCGGTTTCAAATTCTTTAATTAAAATCAACATAAAGCAGATTGAAAACATCCCAAGAAGGGAATCGCTTGATTTGCTGGAGGATATTGTGGTAGGTGTGCCAAGTGGCTCTGAGGGTGGGTGGCGCAGGGCTGGGTGTGCGGCAGTGGGAAGAAGGAGTGGGTGGGTGGCCCAGGTGGCGGCCGAGGGATGCTTGGCCCCAGGTGTGGATCTGGGCCGAAGACCAAGCACAAGGGCTGCGGTGCGGCACTGCATTATCTTGGGGAGATGCAGAGCGAACGTCCCAGTTCTTGTTGCCTGGGGCCTAACGAGAGCTAGAATGACCACAGGAGGAAAAGGCTGTTGGAGCTGGGACAACTCTGTCTGCTGTCTAGAGGGGGCACTCTAATGTCCAAGAGGGAAAAGTCTGATGTCCTGTGCTTTGACCCCTCTACCTGTCCCTCTCTGTGATAGCTGCAGAGGGTGTGGCCTTGACCTTAACTTCCTTCCTTTGCACCCTGAACTCTGTCTCTTTTGTATCCTGACCATCAAGGTGATAAGATGTGCATACCAGGGGCTCTCTGCCCTCCGCCACCTTGAGCACACTTCCACGCATGGCGATGCAGCTGTTAGGGCACTGCCTCTATAAGTATTAGATGTACCTCTGATCCTAATCAGATGCTGTAGATATGCAATCAATGGAACACTGTGAGTAAACTATTCTTTTTTGCATCTTTACCAAGCCTCTGCCTGTGTCTTTTGTTATTAGCAGTCAGCCTGGGGTGAGGGAGGTTCCCGTGGGTGAGACAAAGGGGGGAATCTGCTGCTACCGTTACTCTGCTTTCCCCCATCACCAATAAGAAGTAATTCCAATAAACGCAGGGCACGTAATGCAGTGCAGGATCAGTGGCTGACCCAGCAGGAGGGGGCTCCGTGGATCCCTTTCTCTCTTGTCCCCCCACTTCACCCCCTCCTGCCCCTCTTTCCCTGGAGGTGAGAACCCTGCCGTGTTTGGCTTTGAGCTGCCCCTTTCGAACCCGGGGCCGTCCCCTTGTGTGCCTGGATGAGCACACAATGCCAAGCTTTGGCTCCTTTTGTCAGGCTGATTAGAGGCCCCTCCAACAAACACCAGAGCTTCAATTAACACGGCCTGCTTGCAACCCTCTTGCAAAACTCTGATAAGAATAGAATTTTCGCTTGGAAAATGGATTTTTATTTAGTTGTGTGTACGTTTCAGTAAATGACCTGCTCGGTATGGGAGCAGAGAGACTCCGGGGACAATTAGGGTGCTCGTTGGGAACTGGTTATCTGAAGGAAACAGGTGCACTGCTATTTAGCTGTCTAATATCCTGGTGGGAGGGAAGACCAAATTAAAAAATGGCCTCTGCTTTCACAACTATTTGAATCTGAAGGAGGTCTCTCTCTCTCTCTCTCTTTCTCCTTTCTTTGGGACTTTTTTCAGAAGATTTTCCTTCTCTGACACGTTTGGATTCATCTGTTGGCCAAAGGTTCTGAGGAACAGAAAGCAAAGCAGGAGAGGGCCTTCGATGTAGCCTTGCCAAATTTGATGGAGGCGCCTCCTGCAGATTTCCACCCCCCCCCCCACATGATGCAGTGCCATTTTGCCAGGGAAGCCTTGTTAGAATCGCGAGGGCTGCTTTCTGTAGCCTCCTGCAGATCGATGCAGATTCCTGGATACTCTAGGGGCCTTCCTGGCAAGGCTGGCAGCCCTGCCTGGATGAAGTGTTTTTTTTTGGGGGGGGGGGCAGGAGCAAGGACCAGACCGCAGTTTCTGTGGGGCGTCTTCTGTACAGCAGAATGAGTGAGGTCTTCCTTGGTCTTCCTCCTCTGTAAAACAGGCCTAAGGGTTTGTTGCTTTTGACCAGGACTTTGTGCAGCCCTACTGGCCCGTTCTGAAGTTTTGCCTTAGACTTCCAGATCTGGACTCCCTTGGGTGCAGTTTTGAGCTGGTGTTCATGCCAGGCATCCTGGCGTAGGGCTCTAGGGGTGTGGCAGGCAGTTGGCACCACCTTGGGAACTGCCGTTTTGCATCTGACTCCACCCCAGCCCTCTGCCAGAGCCACAAGTCTGCCTGAGTCACCTCTGGCTGCTGGACCCCATTGGCGAGCTGTGCCCCTGCCTCTCTGCTGCCCTAGATCCACGTTTCAGCAGGGAGCCCCAGAGCACTTTGGGACCCAGCATGGAATGAAAGGTGAAGGGGTGGGGTGCTGTGCCCATCTTACAGGGCATGGCCTTGGGCTGGGCTCCTCTGGGCTAGGAAGGTGGGGAGAGGTTGCCCAGTTGTCCTGCACAGGAGTCCTGAGGCCTCTGACCTCTTCTGACACCCCATCCCAGAGGGTTCGGTTTGCTTTCTGATGGACGGTGGAGGCCATGAACATTGTGGGCTGGCCTCAGGTGGGGGGTCGCAGGGTGGGGGTGCAGCCGTGTCCTGCCCCTCGAATGGGGGCTTCCACTTGGGAGGGGAAGAAGCTCCGGCCAGGGCTGTCGGGGCTGCCTGCGTGGTGAGGGATCTCTCCCACCCCAACCCCGGGCAAAACAATAACAAACACACAGCCCTGAAACTTAACATGGAGCCAGACAAGCGTCGTAATAACAACGGGAAAGGTTAGAAGCCTCCCCCCACCCCCCGCTCTCCGAGCTCCATCACAGCCTCTTGCCAGCAGTCTGGGAGACCCGAAGTACCATGACTGGGTATTGATCCAATTATTCTCTACAATGTAATACTCTGCATTTGTGTGATAGCAACAAACAGAGTTGAAAGACATACAAAAATAAATGATCTGAAAGTTAATATGGCTGAATGAGCCGCGCTGCAGAAGAGGATGGCGCGGTTGGTTTTACATTGCAAAATCAATAGCCTGCAGAACAATGTCCCAACTTTCTCCAGGGAGCCCGAAGAGGACGCGGCTGGATCGATCACTATGCAAATTAATTGGATTCATGGAATCCAGATCGGCGGGTAATTGATGCTTCTAATAATTACCTCCGAGTTATGAGCTTTTAGGGGGATTGCATTGATTCCGGCCGGGAGGGGAGGAGGGAAGAGGCATTCCTGGAGCGGCAGCAAGAGGCGCCCAGCGCGAGGCTCGGTGAGCAGGGGGGCAGGCTTGGCGCTGGCGGAGGCCACGGGGGCCTGAAGGAGCCAGGCGGCCCCGCGACGCCCTCGGGAGGGCAGGAAGGTCCTTGGCTAGCTCAGTGATGAAGGGGCTGAGGGCTGCAGGGTGTCCTGGGTGCAGACCCCCAGCCTGCCTGAATCCCCCCAGGTGAATCACTCCCAATACGGGGGCTGCTGAGACATACGGACCCGAGAGGGTCATTGTTGCCAGGACCACGTCAGGATGAGCAGTGCAGACTTTGCCTGTGCAGAAAGCACCAAACATCTGCCAGGCGGTCCTGCCCGTCCTCACGGAGGCTGGAAGGGCCCGGCTGCCACATCGACTCAGAGGAAGCCCATTCAGCCAAGTTCCCCAGCAGGGTCAATCAATCAATCAATCAATCAATCAATCGTATTTATATACCGCTTTTCAACACAAAGTTCACAAAGCGGTTTACAGGCAAATAATAACATTAAAGTTAAATGGCTCCCTGTCCCAAAAGGGCTCACAATCTAAAGGAATGGAGAACACCCCCAGCAACAGCCACGAGAAAGACACTGTGCTGGGGTGAAGAGGGACAATTGCTCTCCCCCTGCTAAATACAAGAGGACACCACTTGGAAAAGTGCCTCTTGCCCAGTTAGCAGGGGACTAACTGGACTAATTAGCAGCTCTCTCCTTCTGACTGGAGCAGGGCACTGCTAATGAATTGCCCCTTAATTAGCACATTCCTTTTTCCCATACGGTGATGGGGGGAGGGCTAATTAGTTTTTATTTGGTTTTATTTGGCTTCTTTTTATGGGGAAGTAGCACTGATGGCCATTTTTTAAAAATAGGAATACAAAAGGTATATGAGAGGAAATTAATATTTAAAGTCCTCCTTGGCAGGAACAGGAAGTGACAACTCAAGTCGCAGTGCATCATGGGTAGTGCAGCGGACCAAACAGGAAACAATGAGCTGCAGCACGTCCCTAGCAGGAGGTGCAAGTGAGCAGCTGCCATCGAAAGACCTCCAGCAAGGGGATTGCTGGGTAACATCCAGCACGCTCAGTGCTGCACAGACCCTTCCTGTCTCAGGTTCATCCCCAGACGGGAAGGTTAAAAAATTCTGCTCTGACTTTTGGGGCCTCACTTTTTAAGTCCTGCGTTCGTTTTTCTGAACAAGCACATTCTTAACATGAGGTGCAGGAAAGTTTAGTCAGGGTTCTTGGGGTTTAAGAATACTCCTAGGCAAAGAAACCACAAAGGGTTGTGGGGGGTGGTGGATAGCAAAGCAATTCTGAGGCTGGAATAAGCCTGCTGTGTCACTGGGAAGGGGTGTGTGTGCCACGGCAAGGGGGGTGTCAGCATCTGTCTCTCTGCCTGCCCCCCCCCCACTCCTGTGCCAGGTGTGCAGGTATATTCTCAGCAAGTCATGTAAACAAAAAGGCTTTTATCAGAAGGAGTAATAGTCTTACACAGCATATTATTTAAGAAAAAAAAGGATTGGCAGAGTAGCACTGGCAGACTAATTAGATTAAGTTGATGAGCGCATCAGTAATGTGGGTAATTAAGAGCAAGAGCTAATTGTGGATTACTAGGTGCCTTCCATTAACCTCCCTGCCTCTCCCCTAACACAGGTGATGGCTGGGATTGAAAGTAGCCCGTTGGGGTGGGTTGCGCTGGGTTCCCATTGCTGCAAGAGGGACACACACCGATTGCAAAGCCTCTTTCCCACTACACCCTATACCTTTGCTTGAGTCTCTGTTGAAGAACGCTGGGAATTGTAGTTCAGCAAGTCCATAAGGCTCTATAAAAGAAATTACATCATATCAGTGGAACTACAGTTCCCAGGCTTCCGTGGGACAAACCTCCATGTTTAAGCAGGCTGATATTTGAGATCGGGTCCCACTGTCTCAGAGCTAGGGGTGTTTGTTAATAACAGATAAAAACATAAACACTGCCTTTTTGGTGTTAGCATATCTGAATAAGAGCACAGAACACTTCACTTTGATGTTTTATTTTCCAGAAATGAAAATAGATGGCTTTACCAGGTAAGAAATAATACTATGGCTGCATCTGCTTACACTGTATCACCTACCTAGTACACTTTAAAGCAAACTTTTTTCTTAATTTTAGAATTAAGAAAAAAGGGGAACTTGGGGGATAAAAACACATAATGCCGCTTACTGCCTTTCCAATAATGAAATGTGTGAAAAAATAACCCCATTTTCAAGCACCCCCAGTCATGGGATACAGGCACTTGCTGGCGGTTCAGCCCTTGGACATTCTTTGTTTGGGCGGTTCAGCCCAGGATATTCTTTGTGAACATGAAAATAAATTTTGATTCTGTGTTAATAACCTGCGCTCATTTTTGGGAGCTACAGACGCTTCAAAAGTGTCAAATGGCGACTAGATGTTTTTGGCAGATCTCATCATAGAAGGGACAATACAGGGGAGAGTGGACAATAGTCTTCATAGATTCCTGCCTGCCTGGGCAGCGTCAATCGGCATAAGGTGTCTTATAAAATTCCCCAGGAAGAACGGCAGATGGCAGGACATTAAATCTGGCCAAGGCAAATGTGGGCTACTTATGAGAACAGAAAACCTTACACAATCCTTCTCATTTGTAATTAAAAGACTGTGTGCACATTCGAAAATGAAGCGCCCCCCCCCCAGGATTGTACAGAGTTGCAGGTCACCTGCATTGCCTACCTGGTACACTTTTAAAGCGATTATAATTTGTAATTGCAATGTAAATTTGGAATGAAAACACACAACACCCCTTTCTGTACTTCTTCCTTTGGAAAACACCAAAATCCGTGGCAAAACCATTTCCTCCCACTTCTGATTATCAGACTGTTACAGGACGCTTGAACATCTCTGATCTCTCACCCGTAGAACAAAAGCTCTCTTGGCTTTTCAGTCAGTCGAGGCTGGGCTCTTGCGGAGTGAACGGGCACAGTGTTTTCAGCGGGGGGGGGGGAGACCCTTCAGATGCAGGGGTGTGAGTGAGAGGATGTCCCTTCCCGGCAGGCTGGCCCTTGAGCCACTGATGCTCGCTGCAAGCTCCCCCTTTGCAGGTTTGGGCCTAAAAGGATCAGGGGCACCATGCAAGTCCTGCCACCTGTGAAAAGGGGGGCTGCAACTGGGAGGCACAGTTCCACACTGAATTAATCCCGGAGGACATTTCATATGGTCTGCATGTGGCCAACGGCAGCCACAGCAGCTTGGCATCAAATCATATACTTAAGTGTATGTTGCACAATCTGGCCAAATGGAACCGCTCAAGTTTTTGGCAGTTTAATTAAGGTGCTGTGCCCTGCTCCCTGCTTGGGTATTGTCTAGGAAACAAGGATGATGGATGGACAGATGGACTGGGGATTAATCAGCACAGTCGGTGGGGACCACTCTCGATCAGTGGGGCTGCCAGGGAGAGGCACGCTTTTGGGGGGAGCAGGTTGAAACTCCTTTGCATCCAATGTCTTGCTAAAGGACACATTTGCAACAGCCTGCCTTTCTTACAACAACTGAGGGTGAAATCCTGACCTGGAGGTAAGCTGGCACAGTGAGGCCAGCAGAGTTTGGCCAGCACAAGGGACACCATAAAGTATGTCTGGACCGCTCTCGGAGTCAGAGAGGCCAACACAAAGATGTGCGCCAATCTCCCTGACTCTGAGAGTGGTCCAAACATGCTTTATGGTGTCCCTTGCGCTGGCCAAACGTTTCTCCAGGTCAGGATTGCGCCCTGACTGGCATCCCTTCGGCAGCAGTTCCAGAAATGACTGCAACTGAAGCAAGCAGGGGACAGTCACCGTCTCTGTCGAGGCTGGGGGTTTGTCACTGCAGGCCTCCTACCCCTTGACTGCGAAGACACATTTATCAGGCAGTCAAAAGATGGCAGCACAGCCCAGGTTCAGTGCCGGGGAAGGTGGGCAGCCAGCAGGGACGGATGCGGCGTGAGGAAGCCAGAAGGAACTGCAGCCCGCTCTCGAGTCTCTGCCCTCAAGATGCTGACACGTGCCGGCAGCCACACCTAGAACCAGGAGGGTGTGCTGCGTACCGCCTCCTCCTCCTCCAAGAGAAGGCAGCTGTGCAGGTCTGTGAGAACAAGAATCCTGGGTGACAGCCCCAAACTGCTCAGAAGGATGGTGGGAATGCACGGAAGAAAGGCCAGCCCCGAAGGAAGGAGGTCCCCTAGAGTTGCCCAGGAGCCTGCCAGCTTCCCTTCTGGAGAAACAGGCTCTCTGGCTGGGACAGGGGCGTAGCACCTCGGACCCTGGAGCCATGGTTTGCTTCCTCAAAAGCCACGGCTTGCAATGTGGTGCTCTTTGGTTTCAAGGCCAGAACCAACCCCTTGGCCTGGGCCCAGAAGTCACGATGCAGCTGGCATTGCAGGTGGCAAAGAGCCAGGTGGGTGGGTTGTGCCCTCTGCCCAGCACGTAGCCAGGGAGAGCTGCCCACTCAGCCACCACGTGCTGGTCCCTACCAAGAGTGCAACGGAAGCACCCGGTAAAGTTCAGGGCTGGGAGTCTTCAGCTGTCACAGCCGCGAGTGGCTCTGCAGGTGAGGGGGAGGGGCTGCTTGACCCTGAGCCTCAGGCCTGGAAAACGAAGAGTTTGGTCACCTTTGCCTGAACATTCCTCTCTTGATATCATGGCCGTTATGAAGCTGGAGCAGGAAGGGGTTGCGTTTCTGACACACACGCACACGCACACACACACACACACACACCCACACCCACACACACACACACATACCCTCCTGCCTGAAATACATGCACAGTGGCATTTCCTGCCCAGACACGAGCAGGGATTTTCCTCAAGCCGGAATTCCTTCCAAACTGTTTCCGGCCCATTGGATTCCACTAATCGCCTAAACTGAACTGAGTCACTGCAGAGAGGTGCAACCCCCTTTGCGGACCAAGTGAGGACGCGTTGGAGAACGTGAGCAGCCCCTGCTTGGCCCCTGCACCACCCGCACCTGGCTGCCTAGAGACGGGCTTGGGACTCTCGCCTCGCTCCGCCTTCTCCCCACGGCCAGAGCAGCGACTCCTCACCCTCACCAGGGTCCTGCCAGTGTGGTCAGTGACGCCCCCTCCTGGCAGGCCATCAGGCAACCGCAGCTTCAGGCAGTGTCAGGAAGCTCAGCCCCCGGACTCCAGCTCCTGCCCCAGAGCCACACAAGGGAGACAGACGGGGGCGTTTGACACAGCAGCAGCTCCAGCGGGCTACAAAGACCAGGGGGTCGTGCCATGGGTGGGCCTGAGGAAGGCCTTGGCCGGCGCGAGAGTGGAAGCAGCTTCAGCCTGCAGGGGCAGCCGGGGTGGAGCAGGAGCCCCCCCCCCCGGCCAACGGAGGGTTGCAGAGCCCTCCTGCCTCCTCCCACCTGCTCTCCAATTTCATGTGTCGCCAAGTGGGGGGGGGGCTTGCTTGTGCTTAGGCAGGTGTTGGGCCTTCTCTTGACATGCCCAGGTATGCCGGGGAAATTGGGTTGTCATGGTGATGGGTGCTTGTGGCGCAGGAGCCGGCAGTGTCAAGCTGCCCTTGTGTGTTGTTTCGGCGGATGGATGGATGGCGGATGGACAGGTGCAGACCAGAATAACAGGTTGCCACGGCGCAGCTCTCCCTCCCGCTGCTCTCACTTGTTAGGCCGTGTGAGCTGACACTAGCGCTGCCTGTCAGGCGCTGATGAGTTGATGTTCTGGAAACTGCCTATTAAGTTTAATAACAGTTGTTTGGTTTTTAACTGTCCTGTTGGTAAGAGCCGAAGTGACAGGGGACTCAAGACGCTGCGGCAGGCTGCATTTTAAGTACCTGGCCTCTCCTGAGCCTCTTTGCGGGCCGTGCCACAGCTGATCTCCCCGAGGAAGCAGCCCGCAGTGCCCCCCACAGCTGGCCGCAGCCAGAATCCCACCAATGCTTGAGGAACCGCACCTGTGGGAAGAGGCGGAACAAGCGCCTGGAAGGAGGGCTGGGCTTTTTTGGCAGCCAAGAGGAACAGGGAGGGAGGGCTCTTCCCGCCCCCCCCCAGAATCAAGTGATGGGGCCGAGCTGCTCCGGTACCTGTTGCAAGGCCCCGAGTGCTGTCCTTGGCTCTTCGCACGCAGAGGGGTCCGGTGGCAAGTGAGGGATGAGGAAGACCCTTCCTGAGGCCTGCGCAGGGCGGGAGGTGGCCCAAGGGTCAAAAGCAGCTGCAGGCATCGTGCTTTCGGCCCCACCAGCGCTCGTCATGCCCATTGCAAACGTCTCTCTCCGGCACTGTTTACCAGGACCGCACTTTTACCGGAAGAGGAAGAGAGAGACGCTCAAAGCAGATTTAAGTCTCAGAAGTGGGAAGGTTTTTGGGCTGGAGGTTGGCTCCCAGGCCTGGAATGCAGCGCCTTAAATCTGGAACAAAGCTGGCTGGCAGACACTGTGCCAGGCTGCGCCCCCCCCCCGTCAGCACCCAGAGGAAGGGATGCAAATCCTGCACCCCTTGGGACTCAGACGCCCCCCTTCCAGAGCTCCATAGAGAAGGTTTCTCCCTCCTTTTCTTCCCCAAGCTCCTTTGAAGAAGATAATAGTCGGAATGAGCAGGAGGGCTCCCCCCCCCCGCCAGATCTGATTCCTCCTATCTCTGGGAAGCACTCTGCTCCTCCCGCCAATCGCAAGGCCACAGGACAGTTTCCAAGGAACGCTCACGACAAAGGGATGCTTTTGCTCTCACAGCTTTTGCCACTTCTGCTGGCTTCTCTAAGAGCAGACTGGTGGGTTGTGAACAGAAGGAAAGCCCCGGAGTAATTTCTGTGTGGGTTTTCTTTCCACTGCTTCCCGTTTGCTGTGTGGGCAGAGAAGTGAGAAGCTCACATTACAGACCAGACCAGCTGGGCGGGGGGAGTGGGTGGGTGGGTGGGTTTGCAGCCGACGGCCCAGCTGTGGCCACCGACAACAGTTTTGCCAGACTCCCAAAAGCAGACCAGTGCAGGAGGCCAGAGAGCGGAACTGGTGGGTGGCAAAAGGCCCCGGCTGGTTGGCCAGAAAGCTGCATGGCGGTGATGCCGTGGAACGTTCACGAGCTGCTCAGGGAGACGGGATCGGCCACAAGCCTGACTGCAGGCAATGCAGAGGGGGAAAGAAAGGGCAGCTTGTCTGGGAAGAGCCTCACAGAGGTTTTAGGCAAGTTTGAGATGCATCCAATTTTGATGGTCCTCACAGTGCTCCTGAGAGGGACAAAACTGAGACGTACACAATTATGGAAGGGCTGGATAGAGTGGATAGGGGAATGTTCTCGTAGAGGAATGCTCTCACACACTACCAAAACCAGGGGACAGCCACTTACATTGAGTGTCGGGAGAGTTAGAGCAGACAAAAGAAAATATTTCTTCACCCAGCATGTAATTAGTCTGTGGAACTCCTTGCCTCCTTCAAATAATTGAAGGCATCTGGCCTAGACGCACACTTGGCCAGGCCCAGTTCGTGTTTTGAGGCTCTGGGCTGCAGCCAGCTGCCCCCGTCCCACGTCTGCCCTGCTGGTCGGCCGTGCTGGCCCCAGAGGGCGACAGCGGCTTGTCACGGGCAGCCCTGCGGACTCCAGTCCTGCTCTCGTGGAATGGCGCCATTCAGAGCCTCTGGATGTGGCCTCTGTGGGGGCTTTCCGGACTGCCCTGGTCCAGCTCCAGCCAAGCTCTCCCGTCCTCCTCCTCCACGTTCCGACTGGGCTCCCCATTCCCCCCGCCTCCAGCCAGCCGTCTTGCGCAGCCCCCTGACCCTGGTGACCCTTCCCAGAGCAGCCGCACTTCAGGCCAATCGCGCTAATAACGGAAGGTCTGCAGGGTCAAGGAAGGAGTTAATCGGAGGAGGAGGAGGAGGAGGAGGAGGAAGCGGGGAGCACACGCACTTGCCCACCAGCCACCGCCTGAGCCTCTGGCTGGAGACGGACTCTTGCATCCTAGCGGGTGATTTGACGGCTGCGTTCCTGGTGCTGCAGTCTGACGCAGGAGTGTAGCAGGAGGCAGGCTGCGAGTGGGTGCCTGTCTCCTTGGGAAGGTAAGCGAGGGAAGGGGAGGGCAGCCCCTCTGCAGGCAAAGCCCCCAGGGGAAAGGGCCGCCCTCAGAGCCCAGGTGGTGTCACTGAGCAGGTGGTAGCTGGCAATCTGGGGTGCCGGCAGCAAGGCGAAGAGGCTGCCATCAGCAGGAGCTCTGCCAGCTCCCTGGCTATGCTGCCCCCCCGCTTTGCCATTTGACTGGCGAGCAAAGCCTTCAAAGAGCCGACCACCTGCCTTGCGCCCTCTCCTGGAAGCCACTGCGGGCCAGGGTGGGGGCCCTCTTGGAGGGCTGGCTGACCCCCGCAGAGCAGCCTTGCGGTGGAGATGGCCAGCAATTCAATAAGGGCAGGCCTGAAATTATATCATCCCAAGTAATATAATAAACCCTCATTTTCTTCCATTTATCTCCCGGAGTTTTTCCCCCCTGAAAGCTGTAATCTTGCATCTTCTGCAGTGATGGATTAGCGCAAGGGAGACTCCGCCAGGGAATAAAATCCACAACATGTAGTTTTTGACATGTTATTATTCAGTTTTATCTTGAGCTGCTCATTCCCAGCCCATTACTCATGTTCACAGGGGTTTGTTTTGACTCCTTTTTCTTTCTTTTTTGCAGAGAAAAAGGGTGCTAATGCACGCTTGTGCCTCCCCTCCCCCCTCGTTGTAAGGAGATAAGCCACGTGCTCTGGGCTGGGTGGGCTCCTTCACGTGAAGGAACTCAGGTTCCCCTTGGGACAGGAGCCTCTGGCGCAGGGTGGTGGGATTCCACTCTCCTTCGCAGCAGGCAATAGACAGTGCTGTTTCTGGGCCCTGTTCACTCCAGAGGATTGCCTTTGGCGTTCTGGGTCCAGTTCACAGCGTGAAGACAGAGAGGCGGGGAGAATGTCAGGGGGACGGGCCCCCCTCCACTGGGGAGTGTGGGGCTGCAGCCCACACCTCAGGAGCAGGTGACACCAGTAGCGGCCAAATCTTTGGAAACGTTTAAAAAAAATTGTATTTATGAATAATACCAGCATCTTATATATCACTGGAAATGTAATTTCTCGTAGAATGTAATGAAACAAAAAGAACGTATGTAACAAAACGTGAATTTCCCGACTCAGAACTGACCAATGAGGCTGATTGTTCTGGGAGCCAATGAGGTGTTGGTATAACACAGCAGGAAACCAATAAGGTGCCAGAACGACTCAGCTCATTTCCAGTCTCGGAGCTAATACCAGAGCGCCTAGTTCCGTTGTGCGAGTGTCATCACGTTGGCCACCGCTTTTTGGCTGGTGACTGGTTTGCTGGGCGACCTGTACTCTCGCGAATTAAAAAAGCCGGTGCACGTCAATGGGGTGACGCAGCCTCCAGCGCTGCCTCTGCACTGAGGCTGTGCATATGACGTCGTCTTTTGCTAGTCCTGCCAGTGATGCCGCCAGCGTCCCTACAGCACCAGCAATGCATTTGATACTGTACAGAGTGGGGAGGCCGTGGGGATTGCCGAGAGGGCTTCAGGGCTGGAAGCTTGACCCAGGAGAGGCGACACATGCAAGGGTGATGAGAGGAGGCACCTGGCTGGGCTCAGTCCCGCCGTGGACCTGGCTGCAGGGGGGGCGTCAGCCTCGGGGCCACTCCAAATGTGGAGGAGTTAAGAGAGGTGCAGACGGACATTGACCAGGGTTGTCTTCCGGCTCCCAGGCCCAGGGCAGAGTGGAGTCGGGCCTGGCTCAAGGGCCACGTGCAAGTCGGGCCCAGTGGTGCCATTCAAGTGATTTAGGAACAGGAACACACTTTTGATTGGCACTTGTCGGGAACCCGGAACCAGCGACGGAGCCCGTTAGGATCCGGAACGCCCGTTCTGGTCCGTTCCCCCTGAATGACGTCACTGGTCGGGCCCCATTCCTCCCCCCGCCCTGCCCCGTTTTCCCCCGCACTGCTCCAGGCGGCTGAAGCAGCCCAGAAGGCTGGGGGTGGGGAGTCCTTGCAGGGCCTGTTCATTAGGGTCCAGCCCCTGTTTGGACAGCTTGTGAGCACTTGTGCAGCGCAGTTTGGGGCAGGACCGGCGAGGCGCACCGTCTAGGTTTTCCCCCTAAGCGGCAGAGCCAGCTGACTGCGGCGCTTAGAGCCGTGAAGAGGCCATTAAGCAGCCGCAAATTGGCAGTGGGCCCGGCGGTGGCGGTGCTCACGCTCGTTACCGTGGCTTTGTTTGCTGCTCGGCTCTAAGGGAAAAGTTAAAGCCCAGAGGCCGGTCGGGGGCCCCCATTCACACGGTAGAGGGACCACTGCCGTGCTGGCGAGAGGCAGCAGCACCACCGGAGCTCAAGGAGCACCCAGCGCACCTGTGAGCCTGCCTGCCGCCTGCCTGCCTCTTTGGGAGCAAGGTGGGGTGAGGACGGTGGGGAAGGGAAGTGGTGGGGCAGGAACGGCAGCTGAGGCTAGCGTGGCCCCCTGAGCGGCCACCTCAAGCGGGGATCATGGAGGGCCCCTGCCCAGTTCTGGCCCCCCCCGATTCAGGGGTACCTGCCACATCACACTCCACTCCTCTTTCTGTTTCCTGACAGGCCTCTGGAGACTGGCCTGCTGCAGAGATTCTGCTAATTGAAGGAAGGAGCTGTGGGGAGTAGACCTGGCCCAGGGCCTGCGGGTGCCAGTGGTGGTGGGCCTAATCCTGCCCCCTCCCTTGGGGGTGTGCCAGACTCCCCCCCTTCTGCTCCCTGGACTGGAAAAGGGAGGGAGGCCCCAGTGTTGTCCCTTCAATCTGGGGCAGAGGAGGAGGAGGAGGAGGAACCACAGTGAAGGTGAGGGAGCAGGGGGAGTCGGGCAGCCTCCCCATGCCAATATGTTGCCTGAAGCAACAGCCTCAACCCGTCCCATGAATGGGCCAGCCCGGGCGGGGCGGGGAAGGTCAGCCCACTGCATGCTTTATTCAGGCCCCTGAATGTAGTTGCTGGAGCCACCGAGTACCCCAGGGCAGGCCTGCTGCTGTGTGTAGAGGGCTGGCCGTGAGTGGCAGGTTTTCCTGAGCCCTGGAGGAGGCTTCTGCCACGCTCCCCCTTCTCCCCCCACCCCGCTCGCTACAGCTCTTCCAACTGTTGCCGCGCTTGCTTCATCTAAACTTTACACGGTGGCTGCAGTTAGCCCAACAACAAGCTCCATGTTTGACTACCTCTGTCTAAATACGCGCAGCTCAAGCTGGAGTCGGTGGTAAGCAAATGACTTTCTGTTTATATTCCACGCTAATGAAGAGGCAGCGTGCAGCACCCATTAATAACGTGCGAGATGATGGTGTTTGCACAAGGACTGTCCTCGGGTGCGTCATCCGTGCCACAGCAGTGCCATCGATTCCCTCTCAGGGCCAGCGGCTCCCTCCCGCGTGGTTTTTTTGGCTGTGGCTTGCCGGGGGGGGGGGGAGGAGCGGACGCAGGATGAGTGAAAAAGGAGGAAAAGCAGGATTCGGCCATGTGGCTCAGCCCAGGTGCGAGAGTCGTTGGAGGGGCCGGTTGGCCTTGCTGTGTGGGGTGGGGTGGGCTGCTCTCTTGGGGTCTGGCTGGTGAACGTTGCCTGCTGAGGGCCAGAAGTGATGCCATCAAGCTGGAAGTGATGTCGTTAATCAGCTCATGACCACAGATAAACACTTTCCCCCCCCCCACTTAGCTGCAAATCTCAATTAGTTGCAAATGACGAGAGAAAATGCACACGTCTTGATCGTATTTTCAAGATACGGGAGAGCCCAATGGTCAGGCGGGCTGCCCTGGCAGCAGTGGCATCTCAGCACCGCTCAGCAGCCGATGGTGGTGCTGGGAGACCCCAAGGACCCAGGCTGCATCTGGCCCGAGGGCCCTACGTTTGACACCTGTGGTTGAGACCAGGTCTGCCTGCTTACTGAGCTGCTGTCAAGAGTCCAGCCACCCTTTGAAGGCACCATGAGTGTAAGAAATGCCTCTAGAGGGTCTCTGGGTGCTGGTGTCTCTGGACAGGGAAAGGCAAGACCCCAGGGGCATCGGGAGGCCTGTGCCAGGGAACCAGGAGGCGGGCTGGGTACAGCCACTTCCTGTGTTCACCTGAGGCTGTTTTGTGGCCAGTTTGCCATCTTCCTCCACAGAGCTGTTTTGGGGAGCAGGCCTCATCCCCCCCCCCCGCCCCACAGCCTGCCTCTGCTGGAAGGAGCCTGGCTTCCCAGCTTCCTCCCGCAAACACCTGCTTGAGGCTCGGGGAGAGGGTGGGGAGAGAGTGCTCAGTATCTGCGCAGGCACATGACGAGCCTGTTTTCAGTGTTGGATTACAGAACTGCCAGGAGCTGCTAAGATTTCTAATTAAGATTGAAGAACACAAACGTGGCTGGTGAATGGTTCTCACTGAAGTTTAATTTGATTAGCCTGTTCTCTTTCCTGGGGGCTCTTTAATTTCTGGGTTAGGCAAGATGGCCTCAGAAGGCCCCCCGCCCAGCCACTGGTGCCCTGCCTTGCTGCCGGGGTCCTGTGCCCCTCAAAGGGAAGCAGGTGGGGTCAGTGGCAGAAGCATCCCTGGAAGAGGGGAGGTCGTCCTGCCCTTGACTTTGGCTGTCCTCGGGGGAAGCTCCCCCGCAGCCTGGGCCCTGCGCACCTCTCCTCTGGGGCATTGGTGCAGCCTGGCCATGCCGGGGTCTCGTAGGTGCGCTGAGCATTGCAAAGTGTGGCAGGTCTGTCAGTTTCAGCCAGGGTGGGTGTGCAGCCATTTCAGTGGCAGTGGCCTTTCTGAGACCCTGGAACTCTCTGACAAAAAGGAGACACAACTGTGTGGGTAGGAGGGGGAGAGTCAGCCCGCCAAGTGCCTCTTCGGAAGAGGTCTTTCTGGACTTCTCCCCTGGAACGGTCTGTTGCGTGACTTGGAACCTTGCCCACCACCCTGGCTGGCTGTAGCGACGGCACTGTTTTGTTGTACGCGTGGAGTCTCCTGCAGGATCACTTTAGGAGTGATCTAGGGCAGTGTGGTGGAGTGGTTAGGGTGCCAGCCTGGGGGGGGGGGAAGAGAGGTCCTACTCTAGGTGACTTATGGTTGGCCACATCCAGTGATGTCATTCAGGGGGAACGGACCAGAACGGGCGTTCCGGATCCTAACGGGCTCCGTGGCTTTTTTTTGGGTTTTTTTTCAACATTTGAATTTGAACTCAAAAGTGAGTTCCTGTTCCTAAATCATTTGAATGACACCACTGGCCACATCCCTCTGTCTCATCGACCTCACAGGGCTGTCGTGAGGACAAAGTGGAGGGGGGAGACTCACGCCTGTCACTGTGAACTCTTCGGAGAAGATTCGCATTTTAAGCTATAATCACCATTTAGGTCTGTTTCTACTCCAACGTCAGGTGGAGGGAGGAGGGCCCTGTGGCATGTCTCTGGGGCGGCCCTTGCCCAGGCTGGCCTCTTCCCTGGCAGAGCCCGTGTGGGGTAGGCGGGAGGTTCTCTGCCCGAGGCTCCCCCGCCCACCCCCGGCTGGAGAGGGGTGATTTACGGGGCCTCCCCCTTCCCCATCCCACCTGAAGAGGAGGCGTCACAGTGATGGGTCTGCCTCGCTTGGACGGGAATTTGCTCGCTGCAGCGACCTGGGCCCGGAGGCTGGCATCTGCGAGCCCATTTGGGTTCCGGGGGGGGGGCAGCCGTTGGCTCAGGGGAGGTGTGAAAGGCAGGGAGGGCTGGATGGGGAGGCGGGCAGTGCCCCAGGCCTGGCCCACCCCCCTGCCTCGCGTGGGCTGTGAACCAGCCCCACCTCTCAGCCCAGCCTTCCCGGGCGGGGGCTGCGCTCCAAGGTCCTGCTGCCGGAAGGGACCCCGCCGAGGCTCCTGCTTCCCCGACCCGGCTTGCCTTTGCCTTTCAGAGCAGAGGACGGTGCCCTCGGAGCAGCCAGGAGAGCTCCCAGGACCAGTGCTGGAATGCCAGAGCGCAGAGGCAGGGAGCCGTCGGGAAACCCTCCCCTTCGCCCGCCTGGCCTGTCTCCTCCGTGACCCGAGGTTTGTGGTGCCTTCAAGGCTTCCTCCCTGCTCCAGGACCAGCCCCGGCACGCCGGGCAGAAGGAGGCCCCCTCTTGCTTCAGGGTCTCGGCAGGAGGAAGATCACAGAGGTTCAAGCATTCCTTTTTTAAAACACCCCCATCTCCTGCAGCCCCCCCTCCTCTGTCAGTGCGAGACCTCAGCTGAATGGCAACGAGCACCGACTGTCTAGTTTTCCTTGCTTCCGGGCAATCTCCCCTCTGCCTGCTGGTCCTACCGCTGCAGCCCACACGCTGCCGACGCACCCCAGGGCCTCTCTCTAGCCCACAGTGCCAGGGCCCTGGGAGCAAGGGCCAGGCGAGGCCGGCAAGGAGGAAGCCAGCCCCCCCAGGCCTGAATGGGAGGCATCCGTGGGGCACGCCCCCCCTCCAACTACACCTGAGCTAGGGGACAGGTGTGCATCAATATGTATTTGAAAGTCCCAGGAAACCTGTGCGAAGAGTAATTATCTCAGCTCAATCAACTGGCATTAGCATAACATCAAGTCGTCCATCAGACGGGGGGGGGGCCTTGATTTCTGGGATCAAAGCCTGGCACGGCGGCCACCGATTCATCGGGCGCAAGGCAGGCAGGAGAAGGAAGCCACAGGCAGCGCCATCAGCGACATCCGCCGCCCTCTGAATGCCAGTTGTGGCCAGCCCACAACAGCTCCCCCCCCGCCCTCATTCCCTCCAGCTCCCCCTCTTGGTTTCGCTGGCAGGACCCCTGTCTTGGGGGTTCTTTCTGGGGCATCTTTGGTTACATTACATCCTCTTTTTCAGTTCTCCTGAACCAGCCCTGTTGCCTGTCTCCGGCTGTGGGCGGCTGTGTGTGGCCTGATTCCCGCTGCGCAAAGACACCCTTTGGCAACTCCACAATGAGGCCAAACGAGCAGAGAGCGGGCAGGCGAGAGACGCAGGATGGATGCGCAAACAGCCTTTCCCCGTAAAAGCACGTGCACAGTGAGGTGGCGAAGCTCCCAAGTATCCCGTCCCTTCTTGTATTGCCCCGGAGGAAGATGACAGGGGCGGCTTCTTTCGGCTGCCGATATCTCCATCGCCGGAACAGCATCTCGCTCTGAGCCGGCCCAGAAGGGAGCCCCCCCGAAGTGCAGCGGGAGGGAGAGCGACGCGTGTCCTTCCTTTCATTCGGCTTGTTCGCGGGCGGCTCTGGCGCTTTTTGTCTGCTTAAATCGTCTCGCAGCGCAGGAGGGGGTTAAAGGGAGGCAGCTGCCTCGGCGGGGCTGAGAATTCGGCGCCTTTGCTCTCCCTCCCCCGCCTGTCTTGACATTAGCGCTCAAAGCCCAGAGAGCCGGGGGGGGGGCGGAGGTGGCGGGGGCCCCGGAAAGACAGCGCGGCTCCCTCCGCCGGCTTGCTGTGGCAAGTCGCTGAGTCCTGAGGAAAGAGTAATGCAAAGCGGGGCTCCAGTGCGGCCCCCCAGAAAGCCCCGAAAGGTCCCTCCCGACGTGCGCGCCCGGCCGGCGAGTCCGGCGTCCCTCTCGGCGGGCGCAGGCGACGGGGCCGTCCGGACCAGCCCGCTGCCGTCTCCCCCCTCCGCCTCGATCTCTCGCCGCGATCGCGCCTCCTGCTGCGCGCCCCCTCCTCCTTTTAATTAAGCGCTAAATATAGATCTTAATTAAGGCGCTGATGAATTTAATGCAGAAGCCGCGTCGCTGCTCCGCGCACCGAGCCCGGCGCCGTGTTTGGATAATGGCGAATATCCGCTAAGCGGGCGCGGGCGCGGCTTGCCACCGTCCATAATTCCCTTGCAAATCCCCGCCGACACTAATCCGCGTCCTCCTCCGGAATATTCATGAACCCCGATCGGCTTTCTTCCCACTGCGCAGATTTTAATACCGGGCCTCGAAGCTGCCCCGGACTCGGCCACGACTAGGACTGGCAAGCGAGAGAGCCGCGGAACGTGGCCGGGACGGCGTGTCGTGGCTGCAGCGACTGCCTGGGGCGCCCAGCGGTGTCTGCAGGAGGCCTCCGGCTCTGGGCGCAGGACCGTGTCCTTCAGTGGCGCGGCGAAGGCGGGGGCACAGGGCCCGGGTACCCCGCCTTGCGGGAGTGTCAGAAGCCCTCCTGGAGGCCGGGAAATGCACTTCCGGTTTTCGGGGGAACTGGCCTTCTGAGAGCCAGGGCCCCCCCCTCATTTATGCATCTGTTTGCCACCGGTGCCAGACGCCCCAGCGATGCCCCTTCTGCCCTTGCTTGGCAGTCCAGCTTTCAGCCATCCACGAAGAGGCACAATCTTATGCGTTCGGCAGGGAGACCTGTAGCTAAGGCTGGTGTCACCTATATCACATAATGGCAATTCCCGTACATCACACACTGGAATAGCAACAGTAGTGGGGAAGAACTAAGAAAATTAAAACTACACCTTTAAATTACAATATCATCGACACACTGAGGATGGAGCTGCACATGTATCTAGTAAGAAGCGACCTGTCTTCTTTCACTTTATTCTGACTTGTGAAATAAATGGTTCCTTGCGACATTTATTTCACACATCTATTACTTAGTGGATTGCTTTGAGAAAACAACAGCTCTTGCAAATTCAGTGACGCAAATTATTATTTTTTTAAAAAATAATTGTTATAAAATATTTTGTGCTTTTAATCATTGATTTTAAGCATTGATTTACTCACTGTTTTTTTTTAACCATGTTCTACCACTGGTGCATTTTCACACCACTGTTAACAAATGTACTTATATTTGTGTCATCCCTCCCTGGAGTATCACCTGGTCTGGTCCGCTCCTGCCCCCTAGTGACACCCCTGAGTGCAGAATGTCTCTTGGAGGTGGCAGGAGGTGCAGGGGGCAGCACCTCCAGGCAGGGGCGTGGAGAACGGGTGCCCTCCAGAAGGGGTGTCCAGGGACCCTGATTACAGCCACTGCATCGTCTGTGCTGCAGTTTCCTGGGCTACGAAAGCTGCTCCCGAAGGCACCAGGCAGGGAAGCTGCACTTAGCCACTTCCCTTTGTGAGTTTCCATCCTGCTCCCGCAATGCATCACCCCGAACTTGGTGCCCCCTTTGTAAAAAAGCCATTTGGCTGGAAGCTCACACAGTCAGGCCTCATTGTGCCCAATATCACGGAGCAATTTCTGAGCTAAGAGAGTGTTGAATTGCGGTGCAGATAGATGGGCGAGCAGGCCGGGTCAGGTAGTGCAGCTCAGGCAGGCAAAGGCGGGAGGGAGGGAGGGAGGGAGGGGGAGAGCCCCGAGAACGCTCAAGGCCCTGCGCCAGGCTGGCGTGTGCATCAGCGGGCGGGAGCGCGCACTGCCCTGCCTGCCTCCTGGGTCTCACATTTCAGTTCGTTCCTCTGTCACTTCCCAGCGGCAACGGCTCTCTGGGCACTTACGACACGCAGGTATTGGGGAGACCCAGGCACTGGGGGTGTGGTGCAGACAGTGTCAGGCACTGGACACGCACTGACTCAGTCCTGCCGCCACCAGCACCTCCCAAACACGAACTGCCTCCAGGCTGCCATCCCCTTGCACATTCTCACCCTTCCCCTCCTTCCCCCCGTCCCAGAATGCCCAGGGGGCACTGCCCAGGGGCCAGAATGCCCAGATGGTGTCCCCACTGACTTAGGAGGATCCTCAGCGCTGGCGGATGCAGGCGTCACCCCGCTGGCGTGGAGGTCCAGCCAGTGGCGTCATCTAAATGATGTAATAACAGGTACTCACTTTTGATTGGCACGTGTCGGGACCCGCCCACCGGAAGTGACGTCATAAGCCGGAAGTGAGGTCGTGGCAGGAAGGGACATGAAAAAAGCCCTTTTTGAGGCCTCAGACGATTTCAAACTGACCCAACAGTTGCAACAGTATTCCACAGCGCCCCCAGAACATGTGAAGGAGGCCTGGCATCATGTTAAAGTGACCCAACAGTTCCAAAAGTATTCGAGAGCAGCTCATTTTTCAGTGGCAAGGCAAGGCTCCGCTTGCTGCCTGCCTGCCTCTGAGAACGTGCAGGCAACTCAAACGTGCAGGAAATTCAAATGTTGCAGGGGGCGGAGTCAACGAGTGGGCGGAGCCAGCCATAATCCTAGAAACCGGTACTCGCGTACCCCCGCGTACCCCCTGCATGACATCACTGGGTCCAGCCCTGACCGGCAAGGCTTCCTCGCTGGCGCTGTGCCCCTCCCAGCCGTGGCGATGGCTGTTGCCCGGGCAGCACAGAGGAGCCCGTCAGGCCTGGCAATGGGGTCGGGCTCCAGGGCAGTGCAGAGGCGTCTCCTATTTCATCCTCTCCACAGCCCTGTGCTTGCAGGCAGGGGGGTGTTGGAAGCCCCCCTCCGTCCCCTGAACCCTCAATCAATCAATCAATCAGGTACTTATATACCGCTTTTCAACATGAAATTCACAAAGCGGTTTACAGGCAAATAGTAATAATAATACAGTTAAATGGCTCCCTGTCCCAAAGGGCTCACAATCTAAAAAAAAGGCAGACCACCAGCAACAGCCACTAGAAAGACTGCGCAGGGGTGAAGAGGGACAGTTACTCTTCCCCTGCTAAATATGAGAGGAGCACCACTTGAAAAAGTGCCTCTTGCCCAGTTAGCAGGGGTGGTGCTTGTTCTCCCTCCCGGCACATGTCAGTGTTTAATGCGTGAACATGGTGGACACCGAAGGCCCAGCTTCCCCATTTGATCGCGCAAGGAGGAGAACACTTCCACTTAGCCGGAAGAGAGGCACTGCGAGGAATGGCTCCTCATGCAGCCTGGAGCCATATCTTTGAGGATGGGGCTCAAAGGATTCTTTTTAAAGCTGGGCTTTTATTCCTTAAACAGGCAGCTAAACAATCAATTGATTTTTTTGGGTCTGATACTGCTTAAGCCACACAAACCTCTCTCTCTCTCCCTCTCTCTCCCCCTCTCCCCCCCTCTCTCTCCCCACCCACCCCGTTGGAAAAAAAAAACACCACACACCAAACAACAGAAATCAGCCGTGGGAGGATGGACCTTGAATTAAGGTATAAAGAAAGAAAGAAAGCAAAAATCCCTCTGATCAGAGCACTAATGGGCACCTCCAGCATTTGAAGGGCTTGATCAATCCCTGCTCAGAGTGGGAGGCCAGGAGCCATTAACTGGCTCCAGTTTCCCCACTGTGCCCTCCCTAAAAGCCCTGAATGATCTGTCTGGTGCTGTTTGGGACTCCTCTTGCGGCAGGAGTCAAGGAAGTGGTCTCCCAGGAAGGGTCTCAGAAGGGGGGAGCGGGGGAGCCAGCACCCCAGAGGCTCTGCACACTGGGACATGGCAGTAGTGGCAGTCTGGCCACCTGACGCACACGCTGGCTTGGAGAGTTGCGTTCAGAGAATCCATTCCTTTGAGGCTGATGCAGGCAGGGACAGTCGCCCAGTTTCACCCTGGCTTCCTGTGCCGCCTTGAAGCCCTGCAGGCCTGACGCAGCTTGCGCCGGTGGCGGTTTCTGCCCCGTCCTCCTGCTGGGCTTCATGGCTGCTCTGCATTGCTCGGCCTCTCCGAGCGGCCTTCAGACTGCGATGCAGCCTGCAGTGCCGGGGGCAGTGGGCAGCGGCGTGAAATCTCCTGCCTCTCCCCCACGCCCAGGTTCCGTTTCAACCTTAACAACATGTGTCACCACATTTCACAATGAATTTAGCTGTCATTCATGTTTCATTAGGGTAAGTGCCTTAAAAACAGATTAGAGACTCAGCTAATTTACTCATTAGTAAAAGGAAATTAGCCATTTGAGATCTACTCTAATAAAATTAGCCGGGTGACAAATGCTTTGTTGCCGTGTTTATTAGATTACCATGCTTGCTGCATTTTAAAGGCATCAACAAGCCTCCAGAAGCAGTTCCTGGCTTCCCTTCCCTTCCCTTCCCTTTCCTGGGTTGCTTCTGGATTCCCCCCCAGGCAAATGAAGTAGCGAAGGCAAAAGAGGAAGGGTCTGTAGGGCAGGTGTCACACATTACTGAAAGCAAGGCTGAGTGACTGACACATGGATGTTTCCTGTCCAGGTTTCCTAGTGCTGAACTTAGTAAGTCATTTGAACAGGCACTGACTTTACTGCAATTCCTAGGAAAAGCCCTGCTGGGTCAGGCCCAAGGATGCCCATCTAGTCCACCCTCCTGTTTCCCACAGTTGCCCAACAGTTTCCTCTGGGAGGTCCACAAGCAAGAGGGAAAGGCACCCCCACTCCTGCCATCAGAGGCATTTCTACAGGGAGGGCAGAGCTCTAAGTGTTGCAGGGAGCCTTACCCTGTCATGCAAATCCCTCCTCTCCCTTGCTGCTGTAGCCAGTAAGCAACGCCAAGATGTTGCTGTTCCCTGTGAGGATTGGCTAAAACGGTGCAGGAGAGGAGTGATTTCCACTGCAAGGTAAGGCTTCTTGCAAAACTTAGAGCTCTGCCCTCCCTGTGGAGACGCCACTGCCTGCCATTGCTCCCCTGCACCCGGCAGTCATGCTTGTCAGTTTGGCCTGTTGTTCTCCACCGCTGGGTGGCAACCAGGCCAAAGGTGGGTTGCTCCAGCTTTCCCTCAATGCGAAAGGAGGGGGGAGGGGGAGGGAGTGTCTGAATGCTGGAGAGCAGAGCCCACTGCCGAGGGGCCGGCCCTGCATGCAGATGTCCCAAGTCCGGCTTCTCAAAGGTGGAGTGGTCAACGCTGGGCTGAGTGGATCTGCAATTCCTGTGCCCAGAACAACTCCAGGTACGCGGAGGAATACAGAGCTAGTGAGACACCTTGCTCGCTCTTGTGGGTGCCTTGCTGGTGCTCCTAACCTCTTTTTACAGCCTCCCCATGGAGGGACAAGAAGCGGCAACCCAGGGTGCCGGCAACGTGAGATTGCACTGAGTAGAAGAACCCTTTGCCCGCAATGCTGGAGAATTGCCTGTGCCTTGATTGGGGTGATCAGAGCTCCAAAAGACTGATAGAGAAATGTGTCTTTCCGAAGGATCTGGAAACAGGCAGTCAAGAGGATGCATGATTCGAGGGGGGAAAGCAATCAGCGCTTTGGAGCAGATTCTTTTCCTGGTGCTCACCACAGCGGGCAGTTCACCAACGTCCTGCAAGTTTGTTTTGGAGCCCGCCCGTGGCATTTGGGATCCTGGCTCTCGGCTTCCCGCATGGCCTGGCCTGGCCTTCCTCGCCTTGCCTCCTCTCCCTCTCTGCAGGGGAACGGCCAGGCAGCCTGGGACTGTGACGGCTCCGCTCTCCTGCTCTGTTCTGTCCTGGAACAAATCACCGGCTTGGATCACAGCCGATGTGTTTATCCCAGGGGATATGACTCTGAATATTAGGATGTCAAAACCAGGCGCATTTGCAATACGTTACTGTCAAAGAGGAAATAAAAAGGGAGTTTGGCTTATTTAATTTAGTGCAAGAGTCTGTTCAGGAGAGAGCGAAAAAACGGAAAAGCAGGAGCGAAAAAGAGAGACAGGTGGGGGCTCTGCTCTTTTCCTGGCAGCCACCAGTGGCAATTGGGACTGAAGGTGCAACTGAAGGAAAGACTCTTGGCAGCTGGGGGGAGAGAGGGAGGGAGGGAGCGGAGTCCTGTCATGCCTCACTCCCACCCATCTCCTCCTCCTCCTCCTCCTCCTCCTCCACGGCCACCTAGACTGACCTGGCAAAACAGTTTTCATGTTCTTATCGGGGGAAAGGCTCTGAGACCCTGGACACCTTGGACTAAGTAGGCTTCCTTTATAATATAAGGAATCTTCTGAACAAAGATCCTGGAGGGGTTGGAATGAGCTTGGGGTGGGAGGGGGAGCTTGTGCTTGTGCTCAGGGTCATTCACTCAGAGAGCAATCCTCCCCTGGAGTTTGGCCGGCACAAGGGCCACCACAAAGAATGTCTTGACCACTCTCTGAGTCAGAGGCCTGCACACAGACGTGCACCATCCTCCCTGAGCGGTCCAAACGTGCTTTATGGTGTCCCTGGGGTCCCTCAAGGATGCTTCCTCCTCCTCCTCCTCTTCCTCAGCTGTGCACCGCCTCAGCCTCCTTCCACCCTCCTCTTGCCAAACTCTTTGGTTTAAAATGCTCCAAGTTTGTGCTGCTGTGTGTGGTGCGCTCAGCCCTTCAGCCACTCGCAAGCAAAGGAAACGGGGACTTTCATATTTTGCAAAGGGCTTTTTGAAGACAGAGCTGTTCTCCTCAGGGAAGCCTCTGAGCTGGCGGCATGCTAATTAACCACCGCGAGAGCACTCCTCGCTTCCCCAGTTTCCAGCCCAGGTCTCCGGGAAGTGTGGGGGGGGAGGAGGGCCTGCCGAGTTCTCTGGCAACACAAGCCTTGCGCTGGGCAACACGTGTTTGAGTTGGCCTGAGGAGACCTCCAGTGGCACCCCGGGAGGGCCAGCAGCCAGCAGCCTCCATTTTGGAGCCCCTGATGGTCCAGGATGGGGCTGTTGGACTCTTCTGTTTGCGACTGTGTCAAAAGGGATCCCCGAATCAGCATAAGAGGCTACCAGCCCCCACGCGCAAACCCCTCTGGCGCAGTGTCTGTTACAAGCCTGGGTGTCTTTCTAAGCTGTGACCGGCTTCAGTTTTTGTTTTTCAAGCCAAAGAATCCCAAAGCACAGAGTCCTTTTTTCTTTGACAAACTGCCCAGTGCTTTTAACTCCTTTGGCGCACAGAGGTAAGGCTACAGGCAGCTTCTTCTCTTACCTGCAAGTCCCCCTGAATGCCTCTTTGGTTGCACTGCATGCATGGAAGAGAACAGTGTGCCTCGATTCCCAGCCACAGCTACGAGCAAAAACAAATACTGCGACGCACAGAGAGAAGGCGGCAGAGACCCGCAAAAGCCACGAATGGGCCGCTGGGCCTCAGGTGGCCTCCTGGCCGGGGAGTGGGTTGGTGGCTCACAGCCACTCGGCAAATCCCAAGGGATGGAGCTGCTGCCAGGGATGGTGGGAGAACTCCGGGCCTCGTCTTCCAGTGGCCTGGCTGTGTGGACAGCGCTTGGCTGCGCAGAAAGGAATTTGCGGGCTGCTCTTTGAAGGCAGCTTTGCTCAGCCAGGGAGCTCCGGAGCCCGTCGCCAAGGCAGACAGATGGGAGAGAGCTGCGGGCCGGAGGGCTGGCCGATCAAAGGCTGGGCGGCTTCCCGAGGGGGTGCCAGGGTGGGATTACGGACATCTCCATCCCCCGTGCTGCTTGGAAGGCTTGGGAGCAGCGGCCGGCAGCCCCTTCTGTGCCAGGCTGGGAAGCGGGGGCTCTCTCCACTGCCCCCCCTCCTGGCACCGTGCCCCCGGCACCTGCCACACGGCTTCTGTTGCACTTCCAGGCCTCGTTCCATGGCAAAGCTCGACTGCTGCCCTGCACGTCCCAGCAGGGAGATTTCCGCCGTTGGTGCCGGGGAGTGGGCAGGCTGGGAGGGTTGTGGCTGGGGGGCCCGTCTGTCAGCCACGGGGGCACCCTCCTCATCTCCACCGTGTTGCCGTCCGAAGCACAGAGCTGGGACCTGCTGAGCTGCCTCCCCAGCGAGCCGGTGGGAAGCAAGGGATGGTTTGCTGGACTCTGACACCTGTTGTCACGCGAACGTCCACACGTGCCCACGTTGCACGCACACGAGGACACAGGCAACAGTGAGTGGCTCAGTGGTGGAGTATGTGCTTTGCACGCAGGAGGAGGGTCACCTGCCCCTGGTGAAGTCCCCGGCACCTCGAGTTAAGGGAGCAGGTGGCTCTGGGGAGCTGTCCGGGGAGAAGGGGTGGGGGCAGCCAGGGCCGGCTTAAAGCCAGCTGGACGGTGGCTCCCAATTGGGCCCCATTCTTAAGGGGCCCCCACGCAAGGGCAAGCAGGAAAACGAAAGTCAGTGTTCTTACCCAGTCACTCCACAGGCACTAAAACAAGCGGTTTTGCAGCTCTTTGCTTTTCCAAGGGAACCCACACATTTTGGTTTGCTTATGTAATTTTATACTGAAATGTGCTTAGGTCCACTTGGGCCACCAACTCCCATGTCCTTTTTAAGCGCACGTTTTGATTGCTTCCCATGCGGCCCTGGAGACATAAAGTCTGTGATGAACGGTATGCATGTCTCTGAGACTCCGCAGCTCTCGGCTGTGAACCTGGGCCCCTCCAAGAACGCTTCCATGGGGCCCCACAGCTCTAGGGCTGGCCCCGGGGAAGCCCCAGCCAGGCCCACTAGCGCCTTCTGCAGTTTGAAAAACAGGCCTGCTGGGGCCCAGCAAACAGCCAGGACCGAGAGACAAAAAGAAACCAATCCGGCCGCACGGCTGGAGTTATTGACAGCGCGCGAAGGGCTACTGCCTCACCATGGCAACCGCACAGGCCCAGCATGTTCGCCAGCCTCCCAGTAGGTTTGCCAACGCTGACTGAAGCTCTTCCTGGGGATTTCTCTCCCCAGCAAGACGTGATGCCATTTGGCCAGGAGGCCCATTGCGACCCCCAGGGTGGCTTTCAGTGGAGAGTCCTGGAGACGCCAGGCTGCTCTAGGCTGTGGGCAGCCCCTCAATCCCAGCCTTCCTCTGTGCTTCCACGTCCAAGGGTGCTTCTCTGAGCAGCGAAGAGCCTCCGTTTGGGATGCTATCCGTGGCTATTCGTGGCCCCAGGACTGTGATGGCAGTCTTGGAAACAGGCGCGTACCTGGGCGAAACCGCGCCCAGGGCATGTGACATCATGATGTCACGACGTTGTGACGTCATGACGTTTGACGGCTTCCTTCCCTGGGCTACCACTGGGGTGCTTTAAGCACTCGAGCGGCAGCCCAGGACGAGAGCCGCTGGCGTGCATCCCGGCTCTGGGTGCGTGGCGGCAGCTTCCTTCCCCGGGCTGCCGCTCGAGTGCTTAAAGCGCCCCTCTCCTTATGGTGCCCCAGGGCTCGTGCCCTGCGGCGCCATACCCTAGATTCGCCTCTGCTTGGAAAAACCGTCAGCCTGAAGGTTCGATGTGCCGCTTGGGGCTCAGTTCTGCTCTCAGAGGTCCCCCAGCAGGTAGTGCGGTGGTGCCGACGGTCCAGCTGCCCGACTGGAGGCAAAGGCTGGCAGACCCACAGCCTTGTGAGGAATGGACAGGAGCCTCCCCCCCCCGCCCCTCATCTTGACTGCATGACGGAGAGAGACTCACTGCGAGGCAGCCTCAGCCCCTGCTCTGATGCCGAGATGGTGCAGGAGGTAATAGATTTCGACACGTTTCATTGAAATATAACAAAATATTTGCATGGAGTTATTAGATAAATGGGAGCTGACTGGCGTCAGCAGTGCTCATTTGCCAAATGTGAGATGAAAATTCATTTAGGATGAAGGAAAGGGGAAGCTCAAGTTTATGATAATGGGTTGACTGAAGACAGCATCCATGAACTCCCCACAAATGTGCAGCAGTCGCCCTAGCCTTTGTCCTGCCCAAGTGCGGTGGGAGAGGGGCGTGGGATTGTGGGCCCAGCAATATGTGGGGGCCCATAAATGCCTCTTACCTAGAGAAGGTCACAATATGCTAACTGCAGGCAGTCAGGCAGGCACCACAGCTGCCTAGTTCAGGGCCTTCGTTTTCCAGCACAAACAAGGCTTCACAACATCACCTTGTTGCCTGTTTAGCAGCAGTTGATACAAATTTATTTAATTACACAGTTAAAATTAAATATAGCAGAAATATTTTCGTTTGTAACTCATTCTGTCTTTAAGACTTGTGGGCAAATTAAAATTCGAAAGTGTTCCCTATCTATTCAAATTAAAAGTGACACAAACATACCCAGTCTCTGACCCTTCAGTGCCCCGATATGGCTTCTAGAATATCCTGCCTTTCTTCCAAAGTGGAGCTGGGGGAGGCAAACAGAGGGTTCCCAAGCTGCTCCCCATGGATGTGCTCCCCAGAGCAGGATCTGCCTGGATTCAGCTTCCACCCTGGGCCCCGGTTCTTCAGGCTCCACATTGCTCAAGGTGTCCTTCCTCTTTCCTCAGAGCGCCTGTGCAGTTTGATGACATTCCGTGGCTGACGCCTTCTGTGTCTCTAGTTAGAATGTTTGCAAACATTCCATGGAGGGGGACAGGAGAAGATCGGGAGTGACAGTCTTTCAGCCCCGAGGGAAGATTTCTATCAACCCTCAATAGCTGTCTGGAGTTCGATGAAAGGGCAGCAGCTGAAAGGAAAGCAGAACAAAGCCATTGATAAATGCCCAACTTCGTTGTCCATCTCCTGATACGGAGGCAGACTGATAGGGAGCAATGGAAAACCTGCATTGCAGATGAGAGGCAGGGAGATTAATAATGCAGCTGTAATAGTCATAATGAGCAGCTGTGCACAGGCTAATTAGCTCCTGGCCCTCTCCCCCTCTCCCCGCCACCCCTTGCACACGTTCATGTGTGTGGCTGTGCGTGCGTGCATGTGTGCTCGCACACATGCAAGCTTTAATGAGCAAGAGCCTAAACAGGGAATCAGCCCAGAGGCTGAAAGGTGAACAAGGGGGGGGAGGCACAAGGGTATTTAATTGGCCTTGCTAATGAGAGGCCGTTCCTGGAGGAGCTGGGTGCACAGTGGAACAGATGCTGGGCCTGGAAGCAGGAAACGGGCTTGTCCGTCAGGCCAGGCCGCGAGTCCTCCTGAAAGGATGAGGATCTGCTTGAACGTGGCAGTGGACTTGCCTCGGCTGGGTGGGCCGGCTGGTGCTCAGCGCCACACTGTGCAAGCTGCAGGATAAGCGGTCAGAAGCCCCTCATCGCGGGAAGCGTCTTTACGTATAAGGACTGCCAGAAGGGAAGGTGCTGACCCTGCAGCCCATGAACGGGTGGCCCCCTTGCCTGCTGGAGCCACGAGAGCAGGAGCACGCCCCGGACTCTTCCCAACCAACCATGCAGCTCTTTAGTGCTGAAAGGAACCCCTTGGGAAATGCTCCGGCTGGCAGTTCAGCCCAAGCAACCTCTCCGAGGGCTGCCTGAGGACTGGTTCATCATCTGGGGCTGGTCCAGCTGCTGAGAAGACTGTTGAACCCACCACCACGCAGGCTTCCACTGCAGACGTCAACACAGCTTCCTCCAGCGCCCACACGTGGCCTGTCTCCTCCTGAGGCCTCCCGGGCTTGCATCGTAAAGAGGCAACGCATAGCAGGTCTTGAGAAGGAGGGGCTCTTCGAAGGGAATCAGGAGGAGGGTTTTGACTTCACCAAGGGCTGCCTACTCTTCTCTTCACAACCAGAGCACCAACTGCCACTTGCCGGCATGGATGTTTCAGGAGTGTGCACCAGACTAATGTGCTCCCTCCTGCTTGCTGCACTCTCTCGCCTCGCAACCTGTGAGTTTGCACACAGACCTCTTACTGTTCGGCTGCAACAACAGGCAGGAATGTCGGAAGGCAAAATTTCCCATTGGTGACGATGAAATGCTTCACACTCGAAATAGCTGGGAACTCTCTTTGCAGGTGCCGTAGGGGGCAGCTGCCATTGTCATCCTCTTTTGATACCTTGATAACAAACATATTACCCAGAGAAGGGAAAAAAATGCCACAACTTGCTTTGCACAAAGGCAGAGATTTTCTCCTCCAAAACGGTGCTCCGAAAGGACTACGAGAAGCCAGTGGTTTGGGGACAAACCTTCTCTCTTGAATGTCAGCGGAGTCTCCATTAGTATTCTGAGTGGTTGCAAGAGACACTTAGGCCTAAAGACAGCTTTGTGGAAACACAATTGAAATATCTTTCTAAATGACCGGTGGAGAGTGAGTGACGTGCCCTTCTTAAGCTAAATAAAATTAAAGTCAAACCTTTTAAAAAATACATGAACAAAACATCCTTTTTACGTTTCATTATGCAAATGCAGCTGTCCAACGCTGCTCAAATTAGCCCTTGCCTTCAAAAGTTTTCTGATTTTGCTTATGGCCACACAGCTGGTCTGCACAGCTGGGGAGACTCAACCCCCCCCCCAGTTTCCTCAACGCCTTCCCTCGCCAGAATAAAAATAACACTTTGTGTTTGTGGGTTTTTTTGGTCATCATCTGGACCACAAGGAAGCCAGAGGGAATGGGAGCAAATAGTGAGGGAAAAACTCTGGCTCCTTCAGAAAGCTCCGGGGATTTTGAAACTCCCTTTCAAGAACTGGAGCAGCCTGTGACAAAGCATCCTGCATCCTGCAGCACCTGGAAGACCCACCAGTGTGTCCAACCAATACCAACTCTCCTTCCAGAGGCCACAGCCTGCTTCCAGAGGCCACAGGTGCAGACCAATTCTTGTCCCCAAGAACCTCCTCTGGCTTTTCCCCACAACAGGTCATGAACGTATGGAACTCACTGCTATAACACATTATGATGGCAACTAGCTTGGATGGCTGCAAAGAAGATTAGGCAACTGAAAGGCTGATCAACTGGAATTGGATATGGTAGCTGAACAGAACCTCCATGTTCAAAGACTGTCTAGTAATTGCTCATCACAGTAAATATCCCTGACTGCGTTCAGAGACAGTTTGCCTTTGGCAATGAGACAGTGGGGGGGGCAGTCCAAGGGAAAGGCCATTGTCTTTCTTAGTGCTGCTTGTCTGCTGCTGGGAACTCCTACTTCCAGCTGCTGTAAGGTGCACGATGTGGGACGCCCCTCCCTCCCTCCCTCTGTCCTGGCCTCCGACAGGCAACTTCTGCACCATGCGCCATGCGCAGGTTATTCATCTTCCACTGCCTCAATTGCAGCAACTCACAGTTCCTGGTGGCCGGTGAGCAGATTCTTCCTGTGGTCCCTCCTTATCAGGCTGGCAATTTCAGATCTGCATTAAGTGATCTGAAATCAATTTTCAGCTTATTTTGTGTTGCAGAAATTTGCCATGCCTGGATCTGTGCAGCTAATTGAACAAGAGCAATTGATGTTTTAGCAGTAATTAAAGATGGTAATTATTGCCAAATCTCCCCCCTGGCACCCGCATTTCCTCTGGCCCTGTCAAAGTGACGTATGAGCCGAATCCGTCTTAATCACTTTGGCGTCTGCCAGTGGTTTCCCCACAGGGGCGGGGAGGGCAAGGAACCAGCCTCAGGGTGGGAGGTGCCTTTGGCCCACTCAGTCCTGGCTGAGCTGCTGCCAGTAGGAATGCCTGGCAATTGGCACTCACTGCCCCAGCTGGCCAACAGGGGTATTGCATGAACTGGAGTGAAAGGACTTCTCTATTCCTAGGAGAACAAGACTGCAGAGCAGGGTTTCTCAAACTGTGGGTCAGGTCGGGCTCTGATGTCAGGTGGGTTGCGGAAAGCTGGGAACAGCCAACACGGAAGCTGAGGACCTTACTCTTCCTGGGTTCTTTTTGTGAGTGTTGACAATTTGGATTTTCAAGTGAGGATTTTTTAAAATTTTGTGTTTTGTTCAGTGCTTTTACTTAATATTTTGTCCTAATCATGCTTCATATCAGGGATGTTTCATGGCTGTGCAATTGCTGCAGTCCACGAATGCCAGTTTGCATTCCTGGAGTGTCGTGTCATTATGTCACAATGATGGCACTTCCTGCCTGAGGATGACTGGCTATGACATAACGTACAGGATCACTTCCGGTGGGGCCTAACATGGGTGCCATTCTAAAAAGCGAGTCCTGATCTAAAAAGTTTGAGAACCAGTGCTCTAGAGTGCTCTCTCTGTGTATCTGGGGCAGGGGAGAGCAAACAAAAGGTGTGTGTGTGTGTGTGTGTGTGTGTGTGTGTGTGTGTGCATGTGTGCGTGTGCGTGTGTGCGCATGCACAATCACACATGTGCTAATGCACAGCCTTTGGAATGGATGGACAGGGCTGCATTCTCACTGCCTGTCTCCTGCACCAGTGAAAGAAGCCCCCCCCCGCTTCCTCCCCCTTTGTTCCCATGGAAATGGATAGTGAGGATGCCATAGGAGAGCGGCCTACTCCCTGGGGCCATCACCGAAGAGCTATTAAAATGGAACAAAAATAAAATAAAATAACGTAGGAACCAGCCAACCTCCGGAAATCCATCTTCGCTCTGCAAAGAAGACACTGGGCTGGGTTTCTCTCCCTCTCTCTTCCCCCCCCTCCACCACCCGCTTTCTTCAGGGAGAAATGGAAATGTAATCAGATCAGTTTGGAGAGTGCAAAGAGAAAATCAGTTTTAATAAAGCCAAAAGGAAATGCAAAGCAGCTGCTTGAGATGGAAATTGTGCTAAATAGACACCTCTTTAGGAAGCAGCCGATCCAGGGATGTTTATCAAGGCGGTGCATAGGAGCTGCTCTGTTTCGTCTCATTGGCAATATTTCAAAGGGTGATGTGATTAGTCTCCGGCGAGGGGGATGGATAGACAGGCACCGTTCCCAGGCAGGAGTTGGTTCTGCTTACAGAAGAAGGAGGCGGGGAGGGAATGGGCCCTGCTGCTTGCCATTCGTTTTAAATATTACTGGGATCAAAACCACCATCATCTTCGTCGCTGGTGCTATTCGTGTTCTCCGGATCGCAGTCAGGACTTCCCTGCAGGCAGGTCTTCCTCCGAATCAGGACCCGTTTCCGTGCCCTGGGACAGGTCATGCAGCCCTGGAGCATGTGCCAAGTGCTGTCCTCTCTGAGCCTCCCCGAATCCAGGGGCGTTGCCGCGTGGTCTCCCCCTAGCTGCTGGCCGGGCTGTTGCCCTGCTCCGTGGAGGAACTGCTGCCGAGACGCCCCCTGAACTGCCTGCTGGAGAGGGGGGGGGCGGCTTTCCTCCTGCTGCTTCCAGCTGGGGCACTTCTTAATTACAACTCTGGGCTGGGGCTTTGGCGTTATTGCTTTCATTTATTATAAAGAGACCAGTGCCTGTGTTTTGAAGCCGCTATCTGGTGAAATCACTGCTGATAAGCAATACCAGGCTGTCTTCTTCAGGCAGTGAGAATTTATCATTTTTTAAAATGCAAAAGGCTTGGCGGGCTCGTATAATTCTTCCTTTTCTCCCGAATGACATTTTGAAGAGAAAAAAAATAAAAGGAAAAGGGCGACTGTTCTTTCCCCTGCCTTCAGCTGTCAGAAAGTCACAGCAGCGGGGAGGAAAGCAGCCTGGGCCGAACATGCAGCAAGCAGAGGCACAACAACGCTCCACATTTGTGCGGCACCCCGACTCCTGCAGGATTCAAGGCTCTGACTCAAGCAGGCGCTTTCAGGGCCTCCAGGGTCAGCCCCTTCCCGGTCTCCATCCCAAACACCGCCTCTGTCTCCACCAGCACTCCTGCATCTCCCAGTCACCCCAGTCCGCTCCACGCAACTGTCTTTAATCCCACTTCCTGCCCTCCAGAGTGGATGGATCCGTGAGCCAGTGGCATTCCTATGGGAGGGGCACACTGGGTGTGGCAGGAGCCCCAGCTCCTGGGTAAGGGGGCCCCTTCCTCTCATCTCCAGAGCCATTCGCTGCTCGAAGAACATTCCTTGCTTTTTGAAAAGCATTTGAAAGCTGCTTTTCTGGTTCTGAAGCCAGGCAAAGCTGTGCGCAGCAAAGACGACAGAGGCATCAACACACGTTAAGGCAATAACTGACAGGGCTGCTCTGAAGGACGCTGAAGTGTTGACCTGAGGGAGAGACCGAGGCCTGCGAGGAAGAGGAGGCAGAGGAGGAGGAGGAGGCGGAGCTGGCAGGGGTGCGTCATGGGGAGACCCGCAGAGCGCATGCAGTGCAGACCGGGGTGGTGGTGGTGCTCCGTTTCAGGGTCACCTCCCTGCAGCTCTCCGGGGGAACCTGTTCACGGCCAAGTCAAACCTCTTCCTCCTCCTCCTCCTCCTCCTCACCTGACTGTTGTTGCCATTGTTGTTGTTCTCTGTGAATGCAGAAGCAGGAGAGGACATAAATTCTCCCGTCTGATGTGGTTGGGGAGGAGACAAGAATTAGAGACAGCAATTACAAGCTGGCGCCGGAGATGTCAGCAAAGGAGGCGCGTTTTTCCCTTCGTTTAGCACAAGTCCGAGGCAGGGCGAATCCATCATCCTGAGCCTAATCAGTTAATGTTGATAAACTGCCAGCAATAACAGCCAATTGAGCCGAGGGGGGCGGGGGGAGGTTCGGCTTCCAGTTCATTCATTTTGGAAGTGCCATAACTAGCGCATTAAAAAAACTGAATCCCGTCCCAGGTGCTCCGACGCGAGGCTCTGTTGATGCTTTAAGTGTGGGCGATAATGTGTTTAGCAGTTGTTGATGCCAGAGGTCCAGATGCGGTCCAGGATATTGCTTACTGCTCTGTGTGTGTGTGTGTGAGGGGGGCTCGACGCGTCGACTCTGTGTCGTGTGACACTCGCCTCTGTGCAGGCTGCTTGGCCGGAGCTGATGGGGAGGGCCTTTGTGCTTCCCCTCCCCTGCACACTTTTGGTAGATTTGTGGCTGGTGGGTGGACTATGGACAGGGGCAGAAGCCTCCCCCCAATTTACAGTGAGGACAGATGATGATGATGATGATGTCTATATCCACTTTTCAGTCAGAGTAGTTCACAAAGTGGTTTACATAATACAATCAAGTTTAATTGGAAATGATTTTTTTTTTGGGGGGGGGAGGTGACCAGTGGAGGATGTGTGCCTGGATTTTCAGATTGCCAGACAGGTGTGTGCAGTGGTGTCATCTAAATGATTTAAGAACAGGTACTCACTTTTGATTGGCACGTGTCGGGACCCGCCCACCGGAAGTGACATCATAAGCCAGAAGTGTTGTCGTGGCAGGAAGTGACATGAAAAAAGCCCTTTTTGAGGCCTCAGATGATTTTAAACTGACCCAACAGTTGCAACAGTATTCCACAGCACCCCCAGAACATGTGAAGGAGGCCTGGCATCATGTTAAAACCCCAGAGCAACTCATTTTTCAGTGGCAAGGAAAGGAAAGGCTCCACTCGCTGCCTGCCTGCTTGCCTGGCTCTGAGAACATGCAGGAAATTCAAACGTTGCAGAGGGCGGAGTCGACAAGTGGGCGGGCGAATGGGCGGGGCCAGCTGTAATCCTAGAAACCGGTACTCGCGTACCCCCGCGTACCCCCTGCATGACATCACTGGGTGTGTGCAACCCACATCTCAGTATCCAAATTGCTCTATCTAAAAAGAACCAACTTTTTAACCCAGGCGAGTCCCCATTTCAGAAGCTCACTTGACCTGCTTTTTTTAAAGGAAGTGTTCGGCACAGTCCCACCCGTCAGGTCCCAATCCAGTCCAGTTTAGGTTTCCTTCTTCAGATTCCTTGGTCCCCGTGGTCCTGTTGGGTTGGGCAAACTTTGGGGAGAAGCAGGCAGAGAAAATCCATCACGAGCCACATGGAAATTATGATTCCATCTTCCAGAGAGTGACACTAATTTTCATTTGCAGCCCTGCGACGCAATAATATTGCAAATGAATGGAAAGGGAGTCAAATGGTGGGGGCTGCTCCCCTTCCTCTCCCCCCACCCACCCCACACCTTCCATAATTAGTTGTCAAAATTAGTGTCAATGGCAGGGGGTGCGCCCAGGTCTTGATGAGATGATACAGCAAAGATTCCATTTCATCTCCAACTTGACATTAAACTTTAATAGTCTCAAGGACAAGAAGCCAACAGATATCAGATGTAATGAGATAAAGCAAAGTTTCTCTGACAGCAAATTTGATCACAAATGGGCTCTGAGATTGCTTCTTTGATATAAATGAAACATAATTCATCTTCCCCTGCCTTGGCCGGTCTTTGAGGCCATGTATAATAACAGTGTCGCCATTGCCTTTGCGGTGACAAGTGGCAGAGTGCCAAGAGGGGGCGACTCCCAGGGACCTCGGCTGGCCTCCTTGTGCCTGGCATCAGAGACAGAAGCAAAGGGAGGCCTCTGGGGAGCCTGATGTGCAACCCCTGTCATGGGAAGGAGGAGCCTGGTGGCCTCGGGGACAGACTCCCAGGCTCAACCTCCTGGGCATCGCGCCTGCAAACTGAGACCTTTCTGGCCAGACTACCTATCGATGGCTTGTCATCGTGATGCCCATATTGACCTCCGGCTGCTGGGCAGGGCTGTTGCCCCCATGCCCTGATCCAGCTGTCCTGACGTGTCCCCATGCACAGACTTGACTGTCAAGAAGGCTGGCGGCTCAGTCGGACCTTGAGTTAAGGGTGGCAGTGGCCCCGCTCCAGCGTGGCACGTGGGAAGTGGGTTTTGCTCAATGGGCTTGGCTGGCATTGGTGCGTGTGCGCGCACGGAGGATGGCTGAGGACAGCATTATGAAGAGAGTCCAGAACTGTCTTCCAGGTGAGCTCCGAATGCCCTGAGTGTGGCTTCCCACTGAACTAGCAGATGGAGTGTCTCCCATAAGAACGTACGAGGAGCCTGCTGGGTCAGGCCGAGGCCCACCTGGTCCAGCTTCCTGCATGTCACAGCAGCCCACCAGGTGCCTCAGGGAGCACACAAGACAACCAGGTCCCTGCATCCTGTTCCACTCCCTTGCACCTGGAATTCTGAGCTAGCCTCCTAAAACCAGGGGATGCCAATTGGCATCGATTGGCCAATAAAAACGATGGGGGATGCCAATCCCCATCGTGGCTTGTAACCTGGGATGAGCTTTTCTTCCAGAAATCTGTCCAGCCCCCTTTTAAAGGCATCTAGGCCAGATGCCATCCCCACATACTGTGGCAAGGAGTTCCACAGAGTAATTGGAGTTCCCCCTCTGTTGTCACAGGATTCTGGCACCTCCGGCGCCAAGCAGTCGTGTTGTGGGTCTGGATGGAGAATGCGGGTGTGTGTGTGTGTGTGTGTGTGTGTGTGTGTGTCTTCTGGAGGGCTTGGCATGAGGCACTCTTCAGCGCTTGGCTTCTCATGCCAGCTGCTGCTCCTGACGTGGGTCTTCCTGGTGCTCCTCTGCAAAAGCCCCCTGAGGAGCGGACCTCCACCCGCCAGCACTGACATGATAATGATAATGGATCCATTTGGCAACTGTTTCCTGAACTTGTTATTATCTTTGTCATCGGAATTAATTCAGTGCCCTGTTCTGGCTCCCGCCCCCCCTCCGGGCCCCCTCTGCCCTTCTTCCCCTCCCTCATTACAAGCCTCTTGCTGAGGAGCTGACAGCCTTCTAATGGCCACCATGTTATGGGAGTGACAATAATGTTCCATAATAGCCTGACCTTTTCAAAGAGCTCCCTGTGACACCACAAATTCTGGCGACGGTTTCTGGCTCGGCACGGGCGACGGGTGGCCTGAGGAGGGGAGGAAGCGGAGGGGGGGGCGGCTTTTCGAGTGGCTCCGTTTCTGCACCCAGGGAGTGCCGAGGAATTTTGAGAGCCGAATAACGTGGCGCTAATGACCAGGCGCCCGGCAGCAGGAGCAAAAGGAGGGGGCGCGCCTTCCGCTGGGCAAAGGTGGGGAATGCGGCATCACACCTGCCAGGGAAGGTGGACTGCTGGGGCCCCGAGCCCGTCTCGCAGGCAGAAAGTCCCCGGTTCAGTCTCCAGGCAAAAGGGCCTCGGGGAGGGGGCTGGGAAAGGGCCCTGCCCAAGGTGCTGGAGTGCCACTGCCAGTGGCCAGGGTGGGCACACCTGCCCAGGTGGACCAGTGGCCAGAGTCGAGGGCATGTGCTTGCAGCAGGCCTGGGTGGAAGCAGAGAGAGTCCCCCTGCCTTCCACCCAATGCTTGGCCCTTGGCCCTCTGGTTCCACCCTCACTCCTGGGGACACACAATCACTGGGCAGAGCAAACGAGGGCGGCACTTTCCCTCTGCAAAACGAAGACCTGGGCCGTATCCTTCCTGGTGCCATGCTGGGCTCGACGGGTCTCCTCGCTGCCCCCTGACAATGTGAGCCGGCCGCCAAGGCTGAGGTGGTGCGGGAAGGCTCCCTGCGGCAGGAAGACTGCGGTGGGCGTGGAAAGAGCGAGGCACACGCTGGGAGGAAGGTGACACTCGCTGCGTTTTCGTAATTGGCAAGACAGGCTCGATTTATTTGTTAATTGACAAAGACCCAAGTTGGACTGTGTGGCTGAGACGATTCCGACCGGTGACTGACAGGCTTCTCAGCTGCCGCTGGCAAACCAGGGAGGGTGGAGCAGAATTTGGAAGGCAAGCCTGCCTGCAGGGCCCCCGAGGCGTTCTGGGGCTGACGGTGCTGCCCACTCTGGGATGCCGAAGGGCTGCTCCCAAAAGGCCTCTCCAGGGGGCCGATTCCCACAGTGCCGCTCTCCTCACGGCCAGCCTCGCCAACGCCTGCAGAAGATGCTCACCTGAGGCCTGCCCTGGGAGCACGAACGGCTCTTCCGCCACCCGCCTGCGCAGCTCCAGCAGTCGTTCGATCCTTGACTGCACTGGAGGAACTTTTACTGGGGCTGCCTTGAGGGAGGAAAAGCTGCTGCAGCCCCTCCTTTCCCCGTTTGCAGATTGGCCTGCCAACGCTCAGGGATCGACCGGAAGAGCCCCAAATCCAGTGGCGGGATTCAGGGGGTTCGCCCAGGTTCTATAGAATGGCCGGGCCCCGCCCACTCGCTTACCTCGGCTGGCTTCGGGGTTTTTTTTTTTTGGCTCCGGCTATGACGTCATAGAACCGGTTGTTAATTCATTTGAATTGCACCACTGCCCAAATCCCTTCTGCTTGGTGTGTTGGGCATGACACAGCCGCTTCTCAGAACGCCAAAGCTCAGCCTCTGCTGGGCAGGCAGCATCTTGTAGGGCCTGAGCAGGAACAGGGGCTCTGGGCACATCCCTGTTTTCATTTTTATTCTACCCTCTCCTCATGCCACGTGGCTCCCCCGTTTTATCCACGCAACAGTCTTGTGAGGTCGGCATGCTGAGAGCGAAATGGGTCGAAGGTGATCCTGCGCAGGCCTCACCAGATGGGACGTGTGGGTTCTGTGACTGGAACTCTCTTGCACGCAGCAGCGGTTCAGTCTCTGCCCCAGAGAGCATACTGTCTGCTGAAGGAGCTGGTGAGGCTTCAAGCACGTTTCTGAACACCACTTCATTGTTCTCTGCCCTGCCAGGTAGCCTTGGAAGAACTGACCAAGCGATGTGTCCCCCAAGGACAGGGAGAAAGGTGGCAGAATAGGCACTGGGGCACACACACACACACACACACCCCTGTCCTTGAGGGGATCAGTTGGTCCACTGAAGTCTCCCTTCGCTTCTTTTCCCCCAGACGAGTCTCACTCCATCTTTGATAGTGAGGCATTCTGGAACAGTTTTAAAAATGCAGATTTGCCAGACACCTGTTCCTGACCTGTATCTATAATGAATGTGGAGATTTGAATAACAGCAGTTCATTTGGTTCTTCCCTGACACCGCATGAAATATTAAGATGCAAGAACGGTGTGTGCACATTCACACACGTCCTTGTGCCTGCAGTCTGCACACAGCCAGTTCTTGTCTTCTTGCTCCCAACTGATCGAGCTCTTCTTTGGAGACACAAACTCCCGAAGCGAGAGGCATCTGGTGCACACAACCCAGAAACCGTTGGCTGCTGGGAAGGAGGCTGTCTGCTCCCTCCGCAGAGCCCACCCTAGTGTGGGCAAGCACAGGTGACCTAAGAAGAGCCCAGCTGGATCAGGCCTAGGCCCAACTATTGACCATCATTGACCATCATAACCAGTGGCCAGTGATAGAGTCTGTCCAGTCCCCTTCTAACAGTCATTCACGTGTTGGCCACCATCACAGCACGTGGTCTGTCATCCGACTTCAAATGGCTCCAAGGTTGTTGTCACTCATTGCAAACTGTCCCTGTGGATCTCTTGTATAATTCTAAGCTTGCAAGATCAGCCTTATTTGCAAATTCCCTTCATGGTTTTCAATACAGCTCTCTCTCTCTCTCTCTCTCTCTCTCTCTCTCTCTGTGTGTGTGTGTGTGTGTGTGTGTGTGTGGGTGTCTTTCATTGCACACATCTGATGAAGTCAACTGTACTCCACAGAAGAACTTGTTAGCCATGGGGCTGGTCATTCCATGCATTATAATTATCTGGTGTGTGAAGTTCTTTATTTGGCTGTCCTGAATCTTTTGCCAGACCCTCAGCTTTAGTATTAGGAGAGAGGGAGACATCTCTCTCTCTCCCTCTCTTTCTGACTCCCTGACCATTTGGCTGCCAATGGGCATGTGGACTGGTGCAGTGATGCAGAAAGGATGGGGTGTGTGTGTGTGTGTGTGTGCATGTGCACACACGCGCGCGCGCGCACACACACACACACACAAACACACACACACATTGAACGTCTCGGATTGATTGGCAACTGGCAGCTCCAGTGCCTCTGTTCCTTTTATGGCCAATGAATCCTCATTTGGGGAGCTTGCTGCCAGCCCAGCATTCTGCGGAGGGAGCTGGGATTAGTTAACATCAGTCAAGAATTATGCTTTCTATTTACCTGTCTGAAATTTCCATTACTTTTCCTGTTCTGTATATTGAAACATACATCAGCTGTTCATTAAAGCATAATCTCCAAATTATACCGTCTCTGTGCAAACAAGGTTACACTGGCTGCTTTCATGTGAATGAGGCCATGTTGCGGGGAGCCTGTGGCAGCTACTCCCAGGAAGAGGTGCTCTCCTGAACTCTGCAGGTGCCCGGCAGGCCCTGCCCTGTCCATCAGGGGAGACACGACCTGGAAGCAAGAAGCCAAACCCTGTTATGAGACGGAATGCGACTGAGCTTCCAGAGCTGCATTCACATCTTGGCATCTCTGAGTTTGGCCTCCTACGTGTGCGGCTTGGAGCGTGTTTTTCCCCTCGCCTTATTTCAGGAAACAAAAAGCAAACCTGGAATGCAGGAGACGGGAGTTGAGGAGATCTTGGAATAATGCGGCCATTCCAGCTATCAGGGTTGCTGAACCCATTGCAGGTTGGCAAGGGCAGTGCTAGGTGCTATGCGACCCACTTGAAATGGGCTCGCACCCCACGTAATGGGTCTGACCCACAGTTTGAGAAACACTGCTCTAAGCAGTTTTGGAAGGGCAATGCCAAGGATTGCTCGAACTACCGCACCATTGCACTCATTTCACATGCTAGCAAGGTCATGCTCAAAATCCTACAAGCTCGGCTTCAGCAGTATGTGAATCGAGAACTACCAGATGTGCAAGCTGGTTTCCGAAGAGGCAGAGGAACTAGAGATCAAATTGTCAACATTCGCTGGATCATGGAGAAAGCAAGAGAGTTCCAGAAAAACATCTACCTCTGCTTCATTGACTATGCTAAAGCCTTTGATTGTGTGGATCACAACAAACTGTGGCAAGTTCTTGAAGAAATGGGAGTACCAGACCACCTTATCTGTCTTCTGAGAAACCTGTATGCAGGTCAGGAAGCAACAGTTAGAACAGGACATGGAACAACCGACTGGTTTCGAATTGGGAAAGGAGTACGACAAGGTTGTATACTGTCACCCTGCTTATTTAACTTATATGCAGAGTACATCATGAGGAAGGCAGGGCTGGATGATCCACAAGCTGGAATCAAGATTGCTGGGAGAAATATCAACAACCTCAGATATGCAGACGATACCACTCTAATGGCAGAAAGTGAGGAAGACCTCAAGAACCTTCTGATGAGGGTGAAAGAGGAAAGTGCCAAAATTGGCTTGAAGCTCAACATTAAAAAAACTAATGGCAACCACTCCCATCACTTCCTGGCAAATAGAAGGGGAGCAAATGGAAGCAGTGACAGAGTTTATTTTCCTGGGCTCCAAGATCACAGCAGATGGTGACTGCAGCTATGAAATTAAAAGACGTTTACTTCTTGGGAGGAAAGCTATGGCAAACCTAGACAACTTCATAAAAAGCTGAGACATCACCCTGCCAACAAAGGTTTGCATAGTTAAAGCTATGGTTTTCCCAGTAGCAATGTATGGATGTGAGAGCTGGACCATAAGAAAGGCAGAGCGCCGAAGAATAGATGCTTTTGAATTATGGTGTTGGAGAAGACTCTTGCGAGTCCCCTGGACTGCAAGGAGATCCAATCGGTCAATCCTACAGGAAGTCAAGCCTGATTGCTCCCTGGAAGGATAAATCCTGAAGCTGAAGCTCAAATACTTTGGCCACCTCATGAGAAGAGAGGACTCTTTAGAAAAGACCCTCATGCTGGGAAAGATGGAAGGCCAAAGGAGAAGGGGGCGGCAGAGGATGAGATGGTTAGACAGTGTCACCAAAACGAGGAACATGAAATTGGGCGAACTCCGGAAGCTAGTGGAGGACAGGGAGGCCTGGCGTGCTGTGGTCCAGGGGGTTGTTAAGAATAGGACACAACGTAGCAACTGAACAACAACAAGGAATCTGATCACTGGAACGTCTTTGAACAGCTTCAACTTCTTGCCATCACAGTTCAGCTTCTCCCCGTCTCAGTAGCAAGACCAAAACACGGAATAAGGCTTTTAAGTTCGGTTTCAGTGCTCCCTTCAGCTCTCCTTGGGGGGAATGTCCGGATTATGCCTATGTATTTATGTTCAAAACGTTCTCACCTGAAACTGGCCCCTGCTGCCTCCTCCCTCCGGTGTCACGTCAGTCACAGCACCAGGATGGATGGAGCCCCCCCCCCGCCTCCACCTCATTATGATTGAATCATCACGTTTCTGCCCGGAGCATCTCTGCCAAAATCAGCACAGCGGCTCGTTATCCCCTGGTGGCCACTCTGGTGAAAAGTGGTCCCCGTTTTGCACTTTCCGAAAAGAATTAAACTAGAAGAATCTCCTCTTTCCCCCTTTAATAAAAAAGAAGGGCTTTATTCGACCCTGGTGGCTTGTGTCAGTTACGGCATCTGTGCTTTATGGGCTCCTGCGATTGCCGTTCTCGGCGGGGCGGAGGCCACACTCACAGGCATTTGTGTCTTTTTGTGTGATGCTTTGTGATGCTCTGCGCGGAGGATGGTGCAGGAGGAATGGGACGGAATTGTCCTGCTTTCCAAGCATTCTGAAGGCCACAGCCCGCTGCAAATGGAGGGTCATTGCCTGGAAAGGAAGTACCAAGAGGAAGAGGAAGGGAGGCGGAAGGGAAAGGCAGGCAGGCTTCTGCGTTGTTACCTGGCCATTCCGTCCCCTCCGGGGCCACTCTCCGCTTTTGATTTGACAGTTTTCCTGGGGAAAGGATTTTCAATAATGCATGAAGCTGCCGTGCAGTTCAAGGCTGGCCTGCTTGTTTAACAGGCCTTGTGACGCATCATCATCTGATAAACATGCTGGTTATATATTATGTATCTCCCATCCTGGTGCCAGGATTTGGATGGCGGCTCCTGGTCATGTGGCGGAGGCTGCTTGCCACGCGTGCCCTTCGGGTCTCACTCGCGTTGCTGACGGCTGGCGCAGCACTCGGTTCCCCCCCTTGCAAAGCGGTGGCGGCGGAGAAACGGCTCCAACTTGGGCCGCTTCTGGCTATGAATGAGCTGGCAGAAGACACAGCAGCGCCCTGTGGGGTGGACACACCGGAGCGTGATTTCAGCACCAGTTGCCACGGGACCGGGGCTTGGGGGCGTGCAGGAACAATGCGCCTCTCGGGGGATTTCTCTCCTCCTTTGGACACTTGTGGCATACTTGTGCACCACCCACAAGCGAGCACCACCCACCAGGAAGAGAATTGCTCGAGAAAATGGCGCTGCTGCTTCTGAGGAGCAATCCTGTCTAACTCCTGAAAATCCATGCATGGGCTCCCCCTGCCTTCCACCACCCCTCCATCTGACAGGGGGGCCTGTAGACCCCCTCACCACATGGAACCAGCTGGCCTTTCAGGTGCCTCTATTTGCCAGCATCCTTGACAGAGAAACTACCCAGGATCGGCCCAAAAGCCCCACGTGAGCCTCCTCCATTGAGGTGGCTGGGTCTTTTCTCAGAGCAAGAGAATTCCCTGCAGCAGGGCGATCCAAACCAACTGCCCTTGGAGTGATCGATCACTCCCTGTTTGGGGGCACTCAAAGGTTGCGTGGGCCATAGCAAGTGGATTAGAGGTCTTGGTGCTCCCCTGAGCATTGCTGAGTTGCAGAACTGTCTGCAGAAGAGATGCCCTTGGGGGGGGGCAAATGGAGAGAGCTGGGTGATCTCTGGAAGGAAGGCCTTTCCCCCGTGAGAAGTCCTTCCTTTTTTCGAAGAGAAGTCTATCAAGGCTTCTCTTTGGGCACGATTATGCATTTCGATATTGTTGGGCAGTCGCTCGATCACCCTTGGCTACCTTGCTGCACAGACGCAGGTGAGTCCATTAACTCTGGCGTGACCTGCTTTGCCGGCTTCGCGTGATTCGGGGGTGGTGGTGGTTGCTTCTCTCCAAATTGTGCAGAGCCGATCCAGCTGCCGGCTGAGCTCTCCCTGCCAGAGATGGGCTTGGTGTGGATGGTCCAGGCAGGGCCCCGGTTCCCACCAGCTGGGACCTCAGCGCCCGAGGGCACCTTCACACACGCCCAGGAGGCTCCTCAGGCCTGCAGCGCTGTGGCGATGCACCTGGGAAGAAGGCGCGACAACAGGCACCCACACTGCGCCTTTCGCACCACATCCAGACCACTGGCGATCTCCCCCTCCCCCTCCCAAAATGGACGCTCTGCCTCCCAGGGAGCAACGGATTGCGCCTGACTGATTCCTCGGATCAATACCTGTCTGCAGACAAGCCCCAGCGTTGCTTGTCCTGCGCCCATTTCTCTGCTCCGGAACAAGGAGAGGTGCATCGTACGGGCCCCAGTGGGACAAATGTGGAGGCCCTTCAGCCGCTCTCCAGACTTCGAGAGGAAGATGAAGGATGTCTGATGCTGCCGGGAGGGCTGACCCAGCGGTGTGCAGGTTCCCCTGTTTCCTTCACTGCCCTGCTGGGCTCCGGACTGAGCAGGGCCTGGTGGGGCTCAGAGGCAGGAGGGGCTCAACTGGGCGAGGGTGCTCAGAGGTGCGACTCCAGCCAGGGCCCCCGTTCTCTGCGTGTGTCTGGACGTTTCCCTTCAGGGGTCCAGTGTGGCCCACCGTGGCCCCTGCCTCCCCTCCCTCTCAGTTCCGGGAGCGTTGCTGAGGCAAACCGGGCTTGCTGCTGCCCCACGTCCTGCTTGCTGGGGAGGGCCGAGGGCCGGCAGGCTGAGCGTCTTGTTGCCAGCAGCTTCCCATCAGGTGCCTTCAAGCAGGCATGGAGGGGGCCGCCTCCCCCGCTGTTTGTGCCCCGCACCCGGTGCTTAGAGTCACGTTGCTGCTGCCCGGGGGGGGGGGGTGTCTGTTTGGCTTTCGTGGACGACGAGACTGGAGCAAGTCGTCATCATCTTTCCACCTGGCCTGCCTCGCAGGGCTGTGGTGTGGCTGGACTCCCAATGTGGCCCAGATCGGTGGGCAGCCTGGTGCCCGCATGAAGTCACTGTGGCGAGCCTGTGGTGTTTGCCTCTTCCGCCCGCACTTGCAGGCCTGTGGCAAGTCCCCGATGGCGGCCTGGAAGCAACCAGGAGCGCCCGGTCCCGGCGTCTGTGCTGCGGACGTGGCTGGCATGCGTGAGTGTGGCGGGGGTGACCTCCAGCCCCCCGCGGAAGGCGGCTCCGGCACAGCCCGCGCAGAGGCACCTGTTAAGCGCCCGTTAAATAAGATGACAGCAAAATAAAGTCAAATTACTGCTCATTATTCCCTTGCTCACATGGCCTCACTGATGGGGCATTAAGGTGGCGCAAGGAGCTTGCTGCACGTGAAGGGACACCTGCAGGCCCCCCCGCCAGTTGTGGAGTGCCAGCCAGGAGCCGTTACGGGGGATTGATGGACAAGGCGCCCGCGTCAGCGGGAAGGCAGGCCCTTCGGGGAGCGGCGCTGGGCAACTCTGCCCCCATCCTCCGCTCTGCCAGGGCTCCCGAGTCTCTGCTGACCCCTGTCATGCCTCGTGGACGCCAGGCAGCTGGGCTTGGGCGTTTTCTCCTTGGCGGAGCAGCTTCTAAACAGCCGGTCCACGTTCCAGTTACAGACGACAAGGTGTTTGCAACTGCTCGACAAATGAGGCGGCGCTCCTGCCACAGCCGAGGACCATCTGCGGGGGGGCGGGAGCCTCCGCAGCGCAAGCCGGCCCTGCGGGGAGGGGGGGGCGTCTTCCCAGCAGCTGCACGTCCATCTGCCTGAGCCGCGAGGAGGGCACGAGCACAGGCAACAGGCTGGGCCACCCGGCACGCAACAGGGGGCGGGCAGAGTGCTTCCCGAGGCCTGCGCCCGGTGTCCGTGCACTGCCGGTGGCCTGGCTTTGCGTCTCATTCATGCAGAGGACGGCCAGGAAGCTCAGAGCCCGGATCCCCAAGCAGCCAGGCGTGAAGATGCTCTGGGAGGATCTCCTGCTACGGGCAGGGGGTTGGGCTAGATGACCTCGTGGGTCCCTTCCAACTCTATGATTCTTTGATTCTACGAGGGAATCATTCATGACTGATGTGCCGCAGCAGAGCAAAGAACCACAAGAAAAGCCCAACCAAAGTGCAAGGAACGCGGCCAGCGGAAGTCCAGCTGCAAGGCCGGGAAGGCAGCCCAAATGGCAGGCTTGCCTCCTTGGGTGGGGGCTCCACACCTGGGCCCCCAATGGAAGAGCCTCTCTCTGGTTTGGTGATCCCCCCACGTGCCTCAGCACATGTCCTGCCGCCTCTTCGATCAGGAAGTTTGGAGCTCACCTTGGAGCCCCTTCTGTGAGTCGAGGGATGCGCCCTGCCCCGTCCCACAGCAACGAGCACCTCCCCTGGCCAGAGCAGCATCTTCGGTGGCTCTGACTGCGGCTGCACAAACCCTTCCTAGTGCTGCAGTGCACACGATGTTGGCAGCGAAGTCTCGGCTGTTGCTGTTCGGAGGGTTCCTCTGGGAAGGGTTCTGGGTCTGTTGCCCACTTGTTTTCTTTTAATAATTCTGGACCTGGTCACTGCTCTGTGGCAGCCAGTGGCCAAAACAAAGGAAGAGCGGTGAACAACAGCTCATGGGTTAACCCTGGTTGCTCTGGGGACGACGACTGCGCAGCGTCAGGAGCTCGACTTGGGGGGACGCGGAGAACGCCCTGGATGTGCACGGCGGAAGCGGCTGCCCTGGGGCGAGTCGGCCGAGCGCCAGGCAGGGAGCGGAGAGCTTTCCGAAGGACCTCCTCGGCCCTGCAGCGTTCTGCGCCCGCCATTTCCCACCGGCTCCTCCTGCCTCCGTTCAGGCTGCCAAAGCAACAGCAGCCGAGAGCAGGACACGTTTAGCCGCTGTTTACATTCAACAAAGTCTCCGGGAGGCTCTGTTTTCTTCTCAAACACTGTAATTCCTCCAGGCATCTGGCCGGTGTGACTTGGAAGCAGGCTGGAGAGGAGGCGGCCGAGGGGAAGGCGGCCGCATTTGGCAGGGGGCCACCATGGCCCCGGAGCCTGGCTCGGGGACGGCCGCGTGCTGCAGCATGCCTCTTCCTCTGCGAAGGAAGTGGGCAGGCCAGGCCAGGCCAGGCCAGGGGTCAGGGTCAGGGATGCGGGTGAGACACCGGGCCCAGAGCAGGCAGGAGGAAAACTCGGCCAAGTCGTCAGTGCACTTCCCTGCCTCGGCTGCCTGCGCACCATTGTCATTCCACACGCCGAGGCATAGCAATTACCCATAATTACGCGCAGGCTCTGGTCCAGTGACTATCTGTACCTGACGCCCCTAATGAAATTTCCATGATGGAGTGCGGAGCCTGCTTTGTAAACAGCCCCATCAGCTCCTCGTTAGGTTCGTTCCCGGCCTGGTTTCCTGCTGGGCCCCCAGAGTGGCGAGGTGGGGCTCCGTCCCGGAATCCACTTGCGGCCAGGGCAGCCAGTGTTCCTCCACCATGTGCTGGCCCAGTCTCTGCCCACGACCCTCAGTTTGGGTCCCAGACAAGCTCGGGTCCAGGCTTCTGCGCAAAGGTGGGCCAGATTGCCCACCGATCCAGACACCACCGCATTGCAATGCTGAGAACGTGCACCGCCGTGAGGAATTATGCCACGTGCCAGACACCTGCGTTCCCTGCCTCCAGTGCCCTAAATCTCTTGAGCAGAGCTGCCTCCGTGGCCACACCAGGGAAGCTGCACTAAACACTTAAGAGCTTTGCCTGGTACGTTTTGTCCCCCTCACCTTAAAAGCCTGTAATTTTGGCCTCATCATGAACTCGCGCAGCTGCCTTGTGCGGCTGAGCTGATTGTCAGCAACATGCTGTGGACCCGGGGGAAGGGGGACGAGGGCCCGTCCGGTCCGAAGGGGAGGCTGCAGCCCCCACAGCAGCTCGCCAGAGTCGGAAACACCGTGGAGAGGAAGAGGAAACACCTGCTGGAAGTTCATCCAATGAGCAAGAAGGAAATTTGATTTTTGAAAACGTTGCATGGAGATTTACTTATTACACCCAGATCTGCCTCTCAGACACGACAGTTTGCAACAAAAACAGATTAATAGCAACTGACAAGGAGAACAATTCAAGTAGTGACATCGTAAATCCAAAGGGGCCAATGGCCAAGCAGCGAACAAAATGGCCACACTAGTAACAGAAGGACAATCCTCAGATTCAGCAGAGAGAATAACTTGCTTAGACTAATCTCCAAAGTGGAAGTGGAACAAAGGGCAGTTTCCATGCCCTCCTGAGAGCCAAGGAGAGACTGAGCCAGACCAGCCGCCAAGGGGCACAACCACCCCCCACAATGAAGGGGTCAGTTTTGTCTATGAGGTCCTGGTGGGCACTGCCAGTCAGAGAGGTGGTTGTGCTTCCTGTGGCCTGTGCTGTGCATCTTTTGCCGGGCTGCAGGGGGAGCTCAAGGAGACCCGTTTCCTCCCGTCTAACCGTCTCACGTGTGCCAGGAAGATGTTGTCGCTCCACTGCAGGTGCCAACCAGAGACTCCGGGATGGTTACAGAGAGCGACTTCTCGCCACAGGCCCCTGAGATTTGCTGGCGTCCCTTTAATTAGTGAAGGTTTGCTAAAGTGCTTTGAAATGCTCAGATAAAAGCTGCCGCACAAATGCCAAGGAGCCTCGCTCACTGCCTTTGAAACAGTCTGGATGGAACAAACATTGTGGATTCAGGCACTCAGCAATTGTCTTTTGGGAGCTCACTCCAACAGGGGTCTCTTTTTATCACGCCCAGGTAAGATGCAGGGGAGGGAAAGGAGTTCAGGAACGAGAGCCACTGGAGCTATGGCTCAGCTGTGCGCTGAAACGGGGTCAGAACGGACGTGGTTGTACAAAAGGTGGTGTGATGTCACGGAATGTTCACAAGTCTGACGCACAGAGGGAGGTGGAAAGTGGCATTTGGCTGGGTGTGATGAAGGCACGTGGTCAGGGCCAAAAGCGAGGAGGGGGCTGAGAACTTCCGCTGGAAATATTTTTGGGTGCAGCTCCCCATCATCCAGGGTGGTCAAGATAAAAAGGTAAAGGTTCCCCCACGAGCGAATGGTCTAGCCGTGACCGACTGTAGGGGGCGCTGCTCCTCTCCGTTTCTAAGCCTGTAGAGCCGGCCTCTGTCCTAGGACAGGCTTCCATGGTCATGCGGCCGGCATGACTGTACGCTGAACAGTAGTGTGTGTGTTTTCGGGCATGCGTGCCCACGTGCACATGTCCGTGTGCATGCTCAGACCACTCCCTCCATTGGGCCAGGGTGGAGGCATCATCAAGCCCACGGTTTCCTCTCTCTCCTGCTTTATCTCAGTTTTGCATGGACAACGCAGTGCAGAGCTGGAGTTGCAGAGTGTTGGATCATCGCTCATCCGAGTTTTGCTTTCTGCAGGCATGGAGTCTTTGGCCACTGATTGTATCTAGGGACACTCTATGGGAATTGCTTTCACAAAATGACATGCCGCCGTTTACGCCGGAGTCCGGCCCTTTCGAGGCGATGCTCCTGCGCCACTTGGCTGCTGCTGGTGATTGCCTCTTGCTCGGCACCTGCCTGTCTCCCTTCCTCCTCTGGCGACTCCTCTTTGTGAGGGGGGCTGACTCCCCCCTCCCCTCCCGCCCTTTCTGAAGGCCTTAATTATAGTGGCACCGCTTCACAAAGAGGAGACAGAAAAGGATTATTACATCTCGGGGAACAGTCAAAGAGGAAACACAACACGGTGTGGCTGGCAGAAGTTGGGTGTGGGCTTCCTGCTGCCAAAGAGCACCTCTGCCTGTTCGCCGAGTGCCTTCTGTGCCCTCGGAGGCTTGTTTGAATGGGCCCTTGATAAAAGGACTTCCTTTCATGTCATCAGAAAGGCTTCCTGCCTGACCTGCTAATTACCATTCTTGAGCGAGAGCCTGGCTGGGGGTGGGGGTGGGGGTGGGGGGACTGGAATCTACCTGCAAGTTTGCACCGGGGCCCTCCGTGGCAATGCCGGCCGGTGAGTCCCTCCTGGGACATCCCAGGCCCAGTCCAGGGATCAGACGAAGGCAGGGCAGCCTCGGCAGGGGCCTTGTTCTGAGGCCACGTTTTCCAGCCCCCACCCAATGGCTGCTCCAGCTCAGCTCAGCCCGGACACGTCCCGGCCCTGAGCACCAAACAATGCAAATGAAATTGAATTGGTGACGTCTGCATTGGAAAGGTGGGAATGGAGTATAGGTTGGCTGTGGGCTCAAGGGGAGACTGTGCTTGGGAGAGGAAACTTCTGGGGAGTGAGAAGGGGCTGTTCGAATCTCTAAAGTACAGGGGCTTATGAGAAAAAGCAATGCACTTAGTCTTGTGCTCCCCTTCTTGAGCAGACGCGTTCATTTTGCAGACCCTGAAATCTGCACCAGTGCTGGAGCAGAGACGGCCGGGCAGGCAGGAGTGACCCTCTCAGGCTTCTCGTCCTCCAGCGCCTTTGCCGTGTGCTGGGAGGTGGCCGTTGCTATCTCACAACTGCCCACGAGAGAGACCCTGTTTCCTACCGAGCTGGAAGCAGCAGCATTGTAGCGATTGACTGACATGCCTTGTCTCCGACACCCCAGAGAGGGAGGAAAATAATTAAGGACTCGGTAGTTTTGTTGTATTTCTAACCCAACAGAGACCCAGAGGCGTCGGCGGGGAGAATATTGTGTGGAATCCGGCGCAAGATCAGCTGATGGAAAGAAATCTGTACTCGAGGAAAGTGTTGGGAGCCGAGAAATAAGGCAGGGGAGGAGGGGGGGGAAGCCAAGGCTTGCCGGGTTGCAAATCCCGCCCTGAAGCCAAGTTGGAACCCAACCTATCAGAACAGCACAGTCAGCTCAGCATGCAGGAGATCCAGGACTCTCTTCCCAATGTGGTTGTAAACAAGAGTGCAATGGTGCATTGCTGCCGCCTTCATGTTGTCCTCACAAATCAGGGTGTGAACCCCTGTGTTGGCCGGACTGGGCACAAGGGCCATCGACTGCTTGCCCAGTGCTTCCCCCTCTATGCCGACGGTGCAGCCGTGCTGATGGCCAGCAGGGGTGGAGGGGCGGGAATCAGGACGCCTGCCAGAGGAAAGGAAAACTGTTTTCTGGGTAGGATCCTTGTGCATGCGGGTGCTTTTGAGATCCACCCTCTCCCTCCTCTTCACTCCCACGACACTCCCCTGCCATGAACCTACTGCCACTGGCAGAAGTTGGGGGTGGGAGCAGCTGCCACGTGTGCCACTCCTCTCTGCAGCAGCAGCCCAGCTTTCCTGCCACTGTAAAGGGCCTTGTGCTGCTGGGATGAGAGTTCGGGCAGCTCAGGACCCCAGCAGGACTCTAACCCCCACGCCTCTTCCCCACCAGCTTACAAGATGCAGTGGTACCCAAGGAGCATGCGCTGCATCCTACCCTGGGCGGGGGTGGCCAGGTGGCCCAGGAGAAGCAGGTACACATGTTTCCTCCCTCTGCCTCTTGCGCTGTATCCTGCGCCACGCAGGAGAATCCTTGGAAGCTGCAAACTCTGCTCGTGCTCCTCTCGGAGCGGCCTCTTCCAACATCTGCTCTGCTCCCACTTGCTCCTCCCGTTTTCTGGGCGAGCAACCTGTAGCCTGGGGGTGACAAGCCTGGATGGCTCCTCCTTCCCTCTCTCTTCCTTGGACGTCCAGCTCAAGGAGGATTGGGGGGCTCCCAAGCTTGGGTTTTTGGGGGAAAACATTCAAGCAGGTTGAAAGGAGAGTCCTGCTTCCTCCTTGCCTGCATTTCTATCCAGACCCAAAGAGCTCTGCCTGCAAATAATTGAGCAGACAGCAAAGTGTGGTGTGGTGGTGGGGGAAGAGAGGAGCTGAGCTGAAGAGGAAGGATCGGCAGCAGCATCTGGAGCCCTGGAAGCCTCATGGCACAGGCCTGACGATCGCCCTTTGATGTTGGCATCCAGGCAGGTTTCCACCGGCTTGATCTCCTCGTCAGAGCCGAGTCTGTTGTGACAAGCAGCGAGGTTGAAAGGGAGCAAGGCCCCCAGAGGCGGAGACCAGACCGTCCCTCGGCTCCCTCCGCCCCACTGAGAGCAGCTCCATTCCATGCGTGAGGATGCCTCGAACTGTCAGAGAGGAGCCTGTCTGATGCTCCCACACTCTCTCCTCTCTCAGAGGCAGCCGGCTGGAGAGAAGTGCCAAACCGGTTGAGGAGCAAAGCAGAAGGCCCAGGACCCCCAGTCAGGACCTGAACGGCAGGGCCCTCAAGGACAGGGAATCCTCCCTCCCACCCAGGAACTGCAGGGCTTCCTGGCAGGGGACATTCGGCTCTTCAGAGGGCTCCGTGGCCCTGCAGTGACCAAATCAAAGTGCATCCAGATGCTTCCGCCTGGGCAGGCCATGGACATCTGGCAGATCTGAGCAGCCCATGCCAGGCTGCCCTGGCCGGGAGTGGGGTGTGGATCTGGGCGCACAGCGGCGTTTTAGCTGAAGACGCTTCCTTTCCATGGGATGGAGACGCTGCAAGGCAGAGGCCCTTCTGCCCGGGCGGAGGTGGTCTGGCTCAGCACTGAGAAGGCCGTGTGCCCTGGCCACTGGTGGCGTCGCATTCGCCAGCCACCAGACTGCCCCGCCTGAGGAGTTGTGCGGAGACCAGACGGCGGCACAGAGAGCAGTGCGCTGCGGGGAGCTCGGCCTCTCATCCCATCCATCTGCTGCTCTCTAATGAGCAGAGGCTGCTTCCGCCCCTCGGCCCGCAGACCTCTTTAGCCTGGCATCTCTCCCCCTGGCATGAGCCTGGGCTTCCAAGGACTCCGAGCCATTGCCCTTTTGCAGGGTGCCTGCTGGGCTGGGTCGTGATGAGTGGGCATGAGCCTCCTGCATCCTTGCCGACCCCTGGTGATAATTCAGCCGTTTTGCTCCAAAGCATGAAATTTGATTACCGGCCCCTCCGTCGAACCAGCATCTGTTATGTCACAGTTGCTAATAAGAGGATGGATTTGAGGCTTGCGGAGACAAACAGAAGCCCACTCCACTGCTGCCAAGGGGCTTGGGCTGAGGCCCAGAGGCTCCAGGGTGGTTTCATCCTCCAGCTGTGGGTGTCTAGCTCTCAGCACTGATGAGGCCCTGCTTGTTGTCGTGGCAGCCCGCAGGGGGCTCACCTCATCACCCAGGCTGTAGAAAACCTCCACGCTAGGGGAAGACGCTCTCTCCAAAAGTTGCACTCCCAGCCCCCTGCGGCAGCTGGTGGGCTGAGCTCTCAGTGTGGGCTTGGGTGGAGACCAGGAGAGGAAGCGCAAGTGCGGATCGCAGACAGTCCAGGGTCTTTCTCAACAGCAAGTCTTCTTGCGCTGCCTTAAAGACGAACAGATGCACTGTGGCAGAGGCTGTTGTGGAATGGAGCCCACTGCAATCAGATACTCTGGCAGATATAATAGATGTACAAGAGTGTGGAGGAAAAAATAGTACACGGTGGGGCCAAACGGCCCTGAAATGTAAGAGGTACCATCTGTGATAATTCTGCGTCAAGCGGAAAGGCACCGAGGCCGTTCGCAGCAGCAGTCAGAGGGGAGCACACAATCATCTTAACTTGGTGGTGTTAATTAACACCTGCAGTGGGAGAGCAAACCTGGGTCTCAGCTGAGCCCCAAATAAATAGGCTCCAACTTGCCGATAAGCTTGAGTTCAGCCATTTCATCTTGGAGTCTTCTTTGGGGAAAATAGTCACTTTCCATATGCTTTGAGAGAAATTGCTTCCTGGGCATCGAAGGGAACCATCAAGTCTTGCAAATATTAACCTCCCAATTTGTGAATCACACACACACACACACACACACACACACACACACACACACTGTGGATCTTAAGGACATTCCAGGGGTCTGGGGGCTCTGCTGTTGCTGTCTCTCTGAGCCCCTCTGCACTGATGTCAGTGATGCTTCCCCCTTGTGTCTATCCCTGTGTGGCTTTCTGGAGCTGGTAACCAGGCTCTCAGGGGAAGGAGGGAGGGAGGGAAGACAGCCACAGCCACTTCCCGATGAGTGTCACTGCATGAAATTACAGCATAATATTTCAGGAGTGGATCTGTTGAAGTTGCACAAAGCTCCTATTCCATTCAGCCAGGGGGTGGGGGAAAAGCCCTGCTTCAAGGCAGAAAGCTGTTGTTTTCTCTCTTAAATGCAGAAAGCTGGACAACAGCCAAAGAGTTTCAAAAATCGGAAATGTGCTACTCGAGAATGCCAGCATGGATTGCAGATCAGACCCTCAGTCGCTATGTTTACCCCACTGAACAGGAAACACAGAGTGAGCGAGTGAGCGAGAATACTTTCTGCTGGGCTGACTGTAAACATTGTGGAAGCAAGCTTTTGGGTCACAAAGCATTTCTCGTCATGTGCAGATGATCTGAGTTTAAAAAACACACAGAATCAATGCATATTTCAGTGGCTGTCTCCTTGACCGTGTCTGCTGCCTCTCAGAACGAAGAGGCCAGGAGTCAACGCAGGCGCTCTGTTAATTAGACTATCAATTATGCCTTGCCGGAAAGATGGTATGAGTTACAAAAGCCTCTCCAGGGATAAATGAGAAATAGCTCTGGGAGTTGAGGCCATGAGTCCTCAATTCACGTGTGCTATGGCACACTGATGTGCTGCAAATGGGCCAGAGGTGTGCCACACCTGTGAGGGTCATTGGGTGAGGGTCATTTCTTAGCTGGGCCATTGGAGGATGTGAGCAGTGTGGTGGGCCTTCTCAAAGCATTGACGGTGTGCCCTGACAGTTTTAGCACCTTGTCAGTGTGCCATGAGATGAAAAAGTTTGAAAATGGCTGTCTATCAGGACCCACATGCACTGGAGCTTTTGCTGCCAGAAATGGGGTCCTCAGTAGGGAACCCTACTTGTTCCCGTGCATACCATTTGTTCTGTTGTCCATTCATGGTGGCCAGAATGCAGCCTGAACCCAATAGGGGCCGTTTATTCTGAGAATGAATCAGCAGCCCTATTGAGTGGCGCTTTTGCTAAACCAGAAAGATACAGGGGATGTTATTGCATGGTCTTTGCACAAGGCTGCTGTGTAAATTTGCCTGGCTGTGCTCTGCTGAAGACAAAGTGTTGGACTCGATGAACTCTGGGTCTGACCTCTGGGTAAGAAGTGTTTTTTACACCCTTATTATAGTCTCTGGTCTTTCCATGGGCTTGCTCCGCTCTACCTGCTGACTTCTAGAGAAAGAGTTAATTGCTCACCTGGGACACATTGCAGGCCATTTGATGCTACCTTCGGCCCAAGGAGCACTCTGGGCTGGGCGACTGTTTCTGGCTTGGCTGGCTGGCTGGCAGGGCTGCGGGCGCAGGGCAGCCGTAACCTTGTCTCCAGAGATCAAACATGCCATTGCAGCAGCTGTCTCCATCCACAGTAGTCAGAGGTGATCAGCAGGTGGTACTGAAGGCCTCCTGTGGTGCTCGAGTGCCGGCCCTGTTGGGCGATGACAGCTGATGGGATCGAGCATCTCTTGTCAGTTTCTGCAGTGACATAAGCCAGTCTTAGGCTGGGTCTGCTGAGAGCCCTGGCTGGATGGAAATGCCTTTTTTGAGGGCTTGTTTATCTTGCTACATGCAGGGGCTTACGGAAAGATCAGAATCAGGAGGGGGCTTTTAATAAGTCAATGCTTGAAAAGCCTCTCCTGCCTTTGAAGGGGCAGCGGAAAGTTTATCTTTTCAGAGGAGACACAGCCAAAGTGGAGAGGCTGGTGGGAGAGGGGTGGACTGGATGCCCCCCCCCCTCTGGAGGAAGGAGTTGCAGGCAGGAGGCGAAGGAGGGCTGGTGAGAAGCTCTCCATTGTCCTTTTGCCTTTGATCTCCCATTCGGATCTGTTTGGGCTCCTTGTGCAATTCAGGGGTCTTGTTGCCATGTGATTAACTGTCCCTTTCATTCGGGTGGATTTTTCCTTATCGGATGTAATTGTTGTTTCCCCAAGTACATCTCGCCGTGGCAACATGACCTTACAGGCAAAGGGACAATAATGCAGAGCTGGGAGTTATAAAGTGAGCCGCAGGTTCTGGGGAAATAGACAGTGTCCTTTCCCTGATTGCCTCCCTGCCCGCCCACCCCAGCCCCTGCCTCCAAGTCTCTCTGTATTATCTCCCCATAAATTGTTTATGAAAGCTTTTGTTGCCTCCTCAAGGTGAGATGGGGCGATCCGGAAGGCAAATATATAAATCTAAGCAGCTCTCGGAGCCGGGAGAAGCAGCGGGGAGGGTGGGAAGCTGGCTCTGAGCATGCCCCTGAGCATATTTTAGAGGCCCCGCAATCTCCCCTTGGTATCTCTCTCCTGCCTGATGCACTTTGATGGGAGTTTATATTAACTGTTGTGGCCTGTAAGTCTATTTACAGCAGCCGACGCCTTCGGTGTGTTTGTGCGAGATGCTGCAGCCCAAGATTAGTTAAATTGGAAATAAATTGGTTGTTAAATAAAAAACCTCTCCAGATGTGACAGTGATGAATGAGGGAGGCAAAGGGGATGGAGAGTGGCTGTTCCTCTCTTCGCTGCTGCCGAAAAAAAACTGGCTGGGCTCTTCGGAGCGCCAGGAAAGTATCGTTTTACCTTTTGATCCCACTTCTGGTGAGACTCCGGTTGGGAGGAAGGGAGAAGCTGGGGCAATGTGGAGCAAGGGCCGAGGAAGTCCATCAGTGGGGAGGCTCTGGTCTGGTGCAGCCGGCGCATTGGCCGTCGTCATTGTTCCACAGTGCACCTGAGAACAGGCTGAAATTCAGTCATAGAGCTGCAAGGTGGTTGGCATGGATAAGTATTGCCGGTGCAGCAACACACTGGGTAAGCAGCCCTCCCACTCACTGTTGAAGCCATTCTGGGCAGTGATGGTGAGGCACAGGTGTTGCCATCGCTGCCCAGAATGGCTCTGATGGTGAGTGGGAGGAGCCAATTACATGGCACATTGCAGCACTTGAAGTACGTACCACACTGTCTCCCATAGCTATGATGCTGCTGAAACATCTCCTCCCCATCTGGTGACTTGCCGTCTCCAGGCATCCGGTTTCACATCTGGATACAGGTACAGTTTCTGCGGGTGTTGGGGATGGCACTGCTGCCCCTGAGGCACACACGCACCACTTTTGTTTGGCTGCAACCTCCGACCCAACCAGTTTCTCAGGGCTCTGCTGCGATACCAGCCCCCGAACACGCCTTGATGCGAGACGATGGCAGTACGAGCGTCAGCACCACGGACAGCGATTCCTCCCGCCTTACCTTTAGCACTCCGGGTAAGATCGTTGGCCCGCCTCCAGCGCCAGCCTGCGCCGGCTCCGACAAAGGCCCCTCTCTCCTGGCAGCTCACTTGTTGCTGCGGCATCCCGAGCGTCTCAGGGTGACGGCCGCCCCCTCGCCAAGCACGCCTGTCCTTCCCACCTGCTCTCCTGATGGAATCTCTCGTTTCTCCTAATTAGCTCCTGGACACAAATTTGCAGCTGACAATAAAGAATAGATGTGCTGGGTCAAATTCAAGGGAAGTCCCTTCAGTGCTGTCTGACACTGGCAAACTCTGCGTCTTGGCAACAAACAATTCTATTACGTGAAAGAGCTGTGCAAGGGACTAGAGCGAGGCGGTGGCGGCAGCTGCTGCAGAGTTCCCCTCCCTGCCATCAGGCAGAGGGAGAAGCCATTCGCTCAGGCGCCTCCCTGCTCTGCTGCTCCGCACTGTAGGGGGAGCCTCCCTGCTTGCTGCTGCCTCTCTCGGAACATAAGCGGGCGAGCCTGGGCTGGTGGGCCTCTGTCTCCAGCCCCTCTGAGACGGAAGGCGCCAGTGTGAGCAAAGCAGACACTTCTGTAAACTTCAGAGAGGCTGCACTAGGGAAGCCTCACGTTTCCAGTGAAGGGAAACATCTGGAGAACGAAGGGTTTTGCATGAATAAAGGTAAAGGTTTCCCCACGACCGAATGGTCTAGTCATGACCGACTGTAGGGGGCAGTGCTCATCTCCGTTTCAAAGCCTGTAGAGCTGGCGTTTTGTCCAAGGACAGGCTTCCGTGGTCATGTGCCCGGCATGCCTCTAGGAACGCCGTTCCCTTCCCACCGCAGTGGTCCCTATTTATCTACTCGCATTTTTAGGTGCTTTCGAACTGCTAGGTTGGCAGGAGCCGGGACAAGCAACGGGAGCTCACTCCGTCGCGCAGTCTCGAACTCCCAACCTTGCGATCGGAAAGCCCAGCAACAGCGGATTAACTCGCTGTGCCACCACGTCCCTGCATGAATAGGACAATATAAAATCTCACTAGGGTTTATGCCAGTCTGCCGATGTAAACCACCTTGAGTATACGAGAAAGGCAGTATGCAAACACTGAAAAAATAGACTCCTGGTGGTGGCTGCCTCCACCACGCCCTGCTGGTGAACCTCTCTGGGGCAGGACGGAGGAGGAGGTTTGCCAGGGGCTGGGGAGGTGATGGATGGGGAGGTGATGCTCTGAGTGGGAGTGGGACAGTGGGGGCCCTCCCCGTGGCCTCAGGAGGCTGGGCTGGCTGCTGGCACGTCCTTCAAGGCGCAGGGGATTGGGGCGACCCCCTGCACTGCAGCTGTGGGGTCGCCTTCCTCCGCTTGTGGCCTTTGGGCTGCACGACCTCCTCCCCCAGTTGCCTTTCTGTTTTTTGGCAGCGCACAGTCCCTTCATTTCTAATTAGGGCGTCTCTTTTCTCAGCGCTTGCCGTACCTATTGACATTTCAATCGTAAACAGAATTGTTTGTTACTCGGCCATTCCTCTGACATTGTCCTTGACACAAAAGCTGAGTCAGGCGCCACTGCAGAGAGCCGGTGGAATTATCCCTGCTTGCTAAGTGCTCGTTGTATGCTGCCCAGCGGCGTCTGACTGGCCACAGCTGGAAGCAGCGAGCGAGGCTGGGAGGCCCTTGGCCTGATCCTGCAGGGACCAGGCTGTGTTCTCGAGAAAGTACTTTTCCAGTGAAAGGCAAAATCTAAAATGTGCTGACAAGCAATGCGAGGACACTCAGCGCTTGGCACTGGGGAGTGGAATTGCGCCCATGGCCTCCAGCCTCCAGCGAACACTGTGCATTGATCACGATGCATTGATCAAGATCTCGGAAGAAGCCTTCAGGAATATGTGTGTTCAGGCTCTTCCCAGAAGAACCAGCGAACGCTCGGCTGTGCCCTTCCCTTGACTCAATGCGTTGGCTGTAATTCATTTGTTGTCTGAACTGGGCTGGTGTTCAGACAACAGATGTATAAGTGGCACCTGGTGTCCGTGAGCTGGGCTGTAGGCAGCCACGGGACATGCGCCAGCAGCACTAGTGGACCAGTGCACATTGTTCCGTCATAGTCTGACCTGGAACCTGCACAGCCCTTCTGGGCTAGGAGGAGCCAATGAGTAGCCTGCATGACTGGAGCGCCTCTGAAGGCCTTTATTGCCTCCTCCAGCCCTCCTGGCTGCAAGGTGAAGCAGCATCGCAGCCTGCAGGTTCCTGGTTCAAGCCCTTGCCGCTTCCAAGGCATGTGCAGTTCAATTGTTTCATTGACGCACATCAGTGATGTCCCTTTGCTCAGTTGCATGTTCCTTTTGCAGTGGGAGATGGGATCTCCTCACTGAAGTGTGTGGCACTGGGCATTGTACGATATGATTCTTGTGGAATCCCAGTAACACTGGAAGTCTTGTGTTCTGTTTTGGCTGGCAGGGAAAGTCACTTTGTGCAGCCGTAAGATCCCATTTTGCAAGGGGGCGTCCCCTCCTTCTGCAGCACTCATTGTTCTGCCAAACTCAGCAGCACCAAACAGGCACCCCCCTTCCCCGCAATAGTTCCCCTTCCATGGGTGTATTTATGCAATATCCTGTAATTATATTGGAATAACTGGCTCTCACTGATTAGTGAGTGATTATGTTTCATAGCAACAAATGAACATTTCCCAATTAACTCTTTGAGTTTTAAAGTACAGAAAGTAAATGCATTGCTTTTTTCCCCCCTGCAATTTTTTCCTTAAGAAACTGAAGTGCTCTAATGAACCTGTGGTTGTCTTGCGTGTAGACAGAATCAAGAATTGGTTAATGCTGAACTACGCAAGGGAAGTGGCTTTTTCCAGAACAGTCTTTGCCACACACTTATTTTGTTCCACTCGCAGAGCAATGCTACTCAAAAGAAAGTCTGACCAAATTTCATGGGACTTCCCATTGGCATATCCCCTGAATATTTTCTGAATCATCGGTAAAAACTCATTGTATATTTGGTAACTGTAGTTGACACCAGCATTAAACTGACTTTGGTATTTGGCATTTTACCTGGACACATCACTTCTGCATTTAACCTTTGTTGTTGTTTTGCAGTGGGTGACCTGCAATGGCGCAGCATTTGGAAATTGGAGAGTTCCTATTTGCAAATCAAAAGCAACCAAGAGGAGCTGGAATTTTGCAAGGCTGCGTCACCTCCAGTCCAGAATCTTGTGACACTGGGACTGATAAGGCTTTCCCAGGAGAAGGAGGTGCAAGGACCTGCCCAGCGTTGTGGTTGTTTGTGAAGTACCACTTGATGCTCTTGCCTGAGATAAAGGTCTACACAACAGAGTTATTTATATATTACAGTCACTGCCAGAGGGATATCTGTCATGATCCAGCGAAGTGTGTCAGTTATAAACCAGCTTCTCAGAGCGGGAGCTGTCAAAGGCAGTGATGAGTCAAGACAAACCTGCCGCTCCGTGTGGCGTGCACCTTTCGTGGGGAAGCGACTTAATGATGATAAATATAGAGCCAGGAGGGAGTCAAACTGTTGCCGGAGAGGCTGAGTGAAGAAGGCGCCAAGCCCCACCAGCACCGGGGTTTGATGCATGCGTCTCCATCTCCAGTGAGCGAGAGACTGAACAAAGCCTCTTTGATCCATTGTGTGGACGAAGTGAAGGACGGGCTCACCAACCTTTTGCTCTGCAAGCTCTGGAATTGGGCTGCCTTTGGGTTGGGGAGGAAGGTGATGCCAGTCACTGTCATCTGTTTTTAACACACACACACACACACACACACACACACACACGGCTTAAAAGGAAGGACTCTGGTGGCAGATCTTAGCAGTTCCCGCTGCAAGCTCTTAGACAGATACCTCGTTAAGTGTCTTGTATCCATTCTGACAAGAACTTCAGGGCTTGCTGAGAACTGGGGAAGGTCAAACGCAGATTGGAAAGCACAACTCCGCTTGTTAAATCCGAAGTGGTGTGGATGGGACGGTTTGCCTCTGGCCTTTCTTCCGCCTCATTAAATGGTGGTTGGAAGGGTGTCACATGTAGCAGTTTGGGGATGGGAAAGGAGTTGTTGCCACTTTGTCTGGAAAATGAAAGGCATGGGATGTTTGGACAGGTTGTCTTCACTAGGAGTATGCTGAATTTTCACCTGTTTTGATTTGGGGAGCAAATGTGTTTTTGAGGGAACTGGAATAGATCCTGGAAAACCCATTTTCTTCCTCTTTTATGACTCCAGCTATTCAGAGCTATGGTTATCCCTTCCGACTGCTGCTGCTTCAGTACTTTTTTTCTCTGTTCCTCTTTCCACAAATGATCCCAGCCGATCAGGGATCCCGTAGAGAGCAGTACAATATCACAGTGCTACTCAGCTGATCAGGTTTAGTTATATTATATTAGTTATACGATGTCACTTTCACTTGAGTGGAATCTTTGGATCTTGGGAGACAGCAATCCTATCTTACGTCTCTTCTCCAGGCTAAAACCGTGGTTGATGGGCTTTGAGGACACTGGTGGAGGGCAGGTGCTCTGGGAGGCACTTCCAGGAATGAGGGGAAGTCAGGTAGGAAAGGCAGAGCCAGCAGGGGGAGGAGAACGTACTCTTTCCACAGCCCACTTGGGGTGCCTGAGCCCGTCAGGAGAGAGTCTGTGCCCGGGCCCACCCATGGAGAACCCGGGTTTTATGCTCTTGACCCAGAGTTGTCTATTTTCGCTTCTGCAAGCTGTCCTGGCTGACAAAGAGCAGGCCTTGGCCATCTCATTCTGCTGCCCTGAGTGCTGTCCTCAAAGGCTCACAGAGAATGATGCATCTGCAGACATAATGGGAGGTAATCATGAGTTCAGACACACACTGAGGCCATATATATATGGAGAAATCTGCAAAGTCATTGGTGCTGAACTGCCGCCTGCGACTCCTCTTTCCAAGGCTGTCGAGAAGATTTGCAGGGGAGGATTCCTGGTGCACTTGGCCTCTCTCCAGAGGCCCAACTTTCATTAAAAGACTGACCACAGAACATTCCTTTTATTCTGGGTCCCAGGCCCACAAGATGAGTTTGATCAAAAGCCTCATTAAAGAGAAACATGACACAATCTGGCAGGTCCCTAAGCGCTTATGGAATGAATAGTTTCCCCTGCATTATAGGAAATGCTTGTTGTCTGGGGTTTTTTTGTTCCAGAGGAACACTGGTGCGGTTTACTTAAATGGTTTTCAAGAGACGAGGAGACAAACATTTCCTCTCCACAAAAGGTGTCCTTCTCCGAGATTGCTTCTCGGCCATTTATGGGGCTACAGAGAATAAGACAGATCTGGCATAATTCTGCTTCCTGGAGGAGAAAGGAAACCATTTCATTTCAAAAGTGAAAGGCAAAGGGTACACTCATGCCTGCCCTATCCTGCGTCTGCTCTCAGAGCACAATCCTAACCTGGAGTGAGGCCAGCACAGTTAGGCCAGCAAAGTTTGGCTGGCAGAAGGGACACCGTAAAGTGCATTTGGACCACTCTTGGAGATTCGATGAAACGCATTTGTTCAATCTCGCCTGCCTTTGTGATCAGGGAATCACTTTGGGTGGGGAAAGCTGATAACTGAGAAGGCACCCCTGCTAGGAGGCTCACAGGGTGAAGGACTGAAAGGGGGGAAGAGAACTGAATATTTGCCAGAGCTGAGTTTCTAAAGCAAGGGGCCTGCCTGGAAGTCTCTGAGCTGAGCAAGGGAATCCAAGCCCAGCATCTCTCTCCTGGCCCCCCAAAGTTCTGAGCAGGCTGCTTATGCTGCTCTCCCTTCTGGGGCCCAAGCAGGCAGGCAGGCAGCCATCCCGCGCCTCGTTTGCACATGATGGATGAGAGCCCTGACTGAGGAGGACCAACTGCACATCTCGGGCTCCTGAGGGTGTTCCGGATTCAGCACCTGACCACGTTACTGCAGAGCCCCCCATCGATCACGCTTAAGCATGGTGCAGTTATTGGCTGTGGCCCCCTCTGGCAACAGAGCATTTAGCGGGATAAATATATATACTCACATGTGACATGCACTGAGGGAAAAGGAGGGGAGAAAATCACAGATGCTCTTAAGAACGCAGCAAAAGGGGAAGGATCCTGCTTCCTTGCAGCAGGGCTTCTGGGGCGAGGGGGGCTGGGAGTGGGGCCCCCCCTTTTGAGAGAGGCCAGGAGTTTGGCCACTGTTCAGCTACACAACCACCTACCTGGGGAATCACCCACTAATAAATGGAAGAGCAAAGTGCATCCAATAGCGCATGCAAGGCACTGCTGTGCTAGAAAGCAGGCCAAAAGCAAAAAAGCTACCAGGTTGGGAGCAGAGATGCCCTGCCCTAGAAATACTCTGTTCCCAATATGAGGTCATGACAACTCAGGAAGCAGATTTTCCACATTTAGATATTCTCACCGGGCCCATTTTTTGATGCCACAATTCTTTCTGCTGAACTGCGAAACACACTTGGGAGCTCTGAACGTTACTTGACACCCCAGCAGCTCCAGAGTTTCAGAGCAAGGCCATTCCACAGCTCGGTCTGGCAAGGCGTGGCTGCCACAGACTCACCCAAAGCACACAGGAGGAGACACGCCTTGGCCTTCAGGCTCTCGACACCAGTGGAAGGGAACAGGGTCCTTCCACTCCACCCAGAGCCATGACTCCATGACTGGGGGCCCAACAGGTGTTGCAAGTGCCCCTGGAGAACTTTGCAGCCAGGTCTAGAGGAGATTCACCGCGTGTGAAGAGATGCTCTCCCTGGCTGGTCTTCGTTACCCAGTTAAAAACGAAAAGCTTCCGAAAAGCCCCACAGCACCGCCATGGTGGGCTCCCAACGCAGGACTCCAGATTCCCTCGAACTGCTCTCAGCACCCAAAGAGAAAACAGCACCGAATGGCGAGAGGCCTCTCTGTGCAGCCAGTCCACCCGGGTCTTGAGGTCAGCTGCGCCCAATCGAGTCCGGCGTTGGGAGGGTGGCTGCTTGGCCTGCCAGTCCTAGTCCCTGCTCCATTCCCTCCCGATTCAGACACTGGGGGAGAAATGAAAGAAGCGAAGCAGAGGGGGGAAGGCGAGGAACAAGCGGGCGTGGCGCTGGCAGAGGGAAGGGGTCGGAGACCTGCTTGGCAACCCCGCACAGAGGTCCTCCGGCAGCCTCCGCGTCCACCCCCACTTCCCACTCAATTTGCACCCCTGCAAACCCCCCTGCCACTGAGAGAAATGGAGTCTGCTCACTGCAGCGGCTGGGCCTGGATACCGTTTCCATAGGAACCAGCCAGAGTTGAGTGCGCACTCTTGACGCTCCGTGGGCCCAGCGCTGGTCTGAGATGTAGGGAGGCAACGTGGGCTCCAAGGGTGGACGACTGGCGTGGAGTTGATTCTGGCCCACAAGGGCACGCTCGCTGGCTGGCATGCAAGCACACACTCGCACAGACAGTCACACACGCACACACACAGAGTTGCCACTTATCCACAACAGCACCACCAAATATTCAGGGGTTCTGGAGCACTGCCCCCCCCAGAGTGCTTTGCAGTTCCTCCAGAGCTGGAGGGGAGAGGACCTGACCCAGCCCTCGTGCAGTCAAGGGGCAGCTGCTCCCCCGGGCGTTCCCCTTGCCTTTTGCTCCGAAGAGCTCAGGTGCCAGGCAGGCCTGTTTCCTCCCTGCCCTGCTCCCTGCTGGGCGGCCTTGTCATCGTCACCTCCAGTAGTGTCATCTAACGGGTACGCTGGGCGGGAGGAACGGGTGAGCGGCAGCCTGCCCGTTGTGTAACGCCCCGTTTCACCGTCTTCCCCGTCTTTGTGGAGCAGGGAAGACGGTGAAACGGAGTGTGACGCAACGGGCGGGCTGCCGCTCACCCCTTCCTCCTGCCCAGCGTACCTGTTAGATGACACTTCTGGTCACCTCCCTGCCTGGCCCTGGGATGTGAGGGCTGCAGAGCTCATCCAGCTGGAGTTGTGCACACAGTGTTCGGCCGGCTCCATTCTGAGCACAAACATGGGCAGCTGCCAAGCAAGCCAAAGGAGGAAGGGAGAAGATGGGAAGAACAGCCGGCTGCTTCAGTCTTTGGCAGTTCAGCTTAGATGGTGTGGAACTGGGGTGCAACCCTAACTAACTTTCCAGCACTGGGGTAAGGGCAATGCAGCTCAGAGGTAAGGGAACAAACATTCCTTTACCTTCATTATGGCTGCCCCCCAGCTGCAGAATGCAGCACGTGCCCCATCCACACCGCTGAGCCAGTGCTGGAAAGTGGGTCAGCATTGCACCCTCAGACATTGTGTCATGTTTTTTTTTTTTGTTAAAGATGTTATTATTTATTATTATTTATTTATTAGATTTCTATCCCGCCTTTTTGCCTGAAGGCACCCAAGGCAGCATTACAATATAAAATTCAACACAAAAAAACAATTTAAAAACAATATTAAAACAATACAATAAAACAAAATTAAAACAAGCAATAAAATTTAAAAACAACAAGCCCTGTGGATCATAAGGTATAAAATATAAAAGTGAACCAGCCAGCCAGCCTGTCAACAGTTAAAAGTCTGCCATTTGTGCCATTTGACTGCCATTTGACTGCCATTTGTGATTTGAAAGGAAAGCAAGGGTTACACCCACACCCTCATCGCCATGGAGAAACGAGGCTGGTCCATCCTGCCGGGGGGCGTGGGGGCCCCCTCACTTGCTGTGCAACATGCATCCGGTGCCTGTCCCGGAACGGCACGTGACCGGTCAATTGCAGAAGGCATCTGCCAAGGGGAACATGACAGGCAATATCCCTAACTGCTGGTAATCTTCCTGCGAAGCCCAATTGCTCCAATCCAGCTCCATTGAGTATGAAGCGGCCGCTATTATCCGGAGATCTGTCTGTCACTAGTATTACAAATGGGGGCTGACACATGGCTCAGGCACACTCGGAGCATCCTGCTTATTAAAATGTTTGCTTGGCCATTTTCTGCAAACTCTGGGAAGGGATCGTGGGAAAATGTCTGTTGCTCCATGGAAAGAAAGGGTGTTGGGTTTTCACCCCCAAGCTGAAAAGTGTCAGGGAGGTGCTCCCTTTAAAAAAAAAAAATCCCCATTGTTCCCTAGCTTAGCTGGAGCAGAAAGAAGGTCTCCCAGTGTCACCTGTGGTCAAGTGGAATAAGGAAGTTGTGGCTGGATCCGAGAATGTTTGCATTGGGACCAAGGTGGTTTGATTGGCTGGTTTGATGAGACTCTGAAGAATCTCAGCAAGGAACCAGGGTCCCCCAGGGTGGTGCCTTGGCCTCTTGGAGGGGTTTGGCTGGAGCCAGATTCCTCAAAAGAACCCAGCGAAACACCCAGAGAGGCACTGAATAGGTTTGGGATGGCGGCCTCAGAATCAGGGGTGTCACCGTCCAATCAGCTGCTCAAGGCCAGGAAGAGGAAGACACTCAAAGCACAGACAGCAGCACAACTGGGAACAGCCCACAACTGCAGGGGCATCTCCACAGCCCCTTTTGGGTACAGAGGCATAACAGACACCTCCGAGGTGCTAGATGGGCCCCAGACAAATGGGAAAAAGGGGTAGTTGGGGGTCTTGAGGGTTGTTTTGGAGGGGAGGAAGATTTCCACAAGTGCCCCCTTTTCACTCCCCGAGCAGCTCATCTCCGTGTCTGGATTTAATTGTGACCCCCCCCCCCAACTGAACTCCGATTCAGGACTCTTTCTCTCCTCCCCCGGCCCGATCCTGCCTGGTTACTTTGCCATCCCAACACCTTTGGTTTATCTCCTGGAAAGTGGATTTCAGGAAAAGACGGCAAAAGGAAATTAATAATTAAATGCCACGTGCTCGCCTCTCCCCTTTCATCTCGGAGGAACTGCCGGCGACTCGGATTCCCCAGCGACTCCTGCGCTCTTCTCCTTGCAAGTGCAAGTCAGCTGCCAGGCCTCCTGCGGACAGAGGGAAAGAAGTCACTTGAATCGGCTGAGCAGCTGGAGACTCTGGTCCAGAAGGGACCCCCGCTGAGTGCGTGGCTGGGCAGGGGGTGCTTTGGACTCGGTTACTCCTCCCCCCCCCCGCAGATTTGGACTGTTCCACAGCAGGGAGCAGCAAGCGCTAAGTGCTTGGTTTTGTTATCTACGCTCTGATCCGGGCACGTGGTGGGGCTGCCACACTCCGACGGTGCCTTGAGCCTGGGAGTTTTGGTCCCACAGGCTGTGTGGCTGTTGAGGGGGGCCCAGTGTCCAGAGAGAGCCAAGGGACCCCGTGGCTCCAGGAGCAGTTTCAGGGGTGGCCTCGTTCCCAGCTGACCCAGCGGGTTTCCTGCCTGGGCTTCAGCACAAGCGGATCGAACCAGTGTCTTCTGCCGCCAAAGGGGCTGCGCCTCTCTTCGCCTCCTTTGCTTCTCACGGTCTCTTTGCTGGGGTTGTGGGAGGCGGAGGCTGCTGGGCGTTGCCATAGTGACCAAGCAGGATTACTGCCGTGTTCTGGCAAAGGATGGAGCCCGTCTTGAGTCCCCTCGAGAGGAGCAGTGCGGAGATTATTCCAGGGGGTGTTGATGGAAAATAGGCGGCTGGCCTGGAACGTTTCCGGAGAGATGGGCTGGAGAGGCACAAGTTGCAGATCAGCCTGGAGAAGCCCACCTCCTCAACTGCAACGGCGAAGGGTGAGGGTTTCAGGGGAAGGGGCCTGCTCGGAGGGGAACCATGTTCCTCACCACCTGCATGACGCATCGGGAGCTGCCTTGAGATGTTCATGACGACGCAGGATACAAATGACTACATGACGAAACCATGTTCTGGGTCTGATGGGGAAGGTGTCTGGCTCTGCCACTTCAGGCTGGGCTGCCTGCAGCTCTGCACAAAGCAAAAGCCCTCTCTGGCAGGTAAGGAGCAGGTGAGTGGGGAAGGGCTCCACCTGAGCCTTCTCCCTGGAGAGGGAAAGGTTTTGAATGGAGAATTCAACGGAAGAAGATGCATCATCAAGACTCGGGGGCGGGGGAACCAGAGACCCCCTGCAGGCAAGACATGATCACTGAGCAAAGGCCCCTTCTGAGGTGGGACGTTTGCAAAACCAGCTTCCCAGCGTTCCACGATGTTCATTCCAGGGTCTACCCTGACGATGCGCATTTTCCAGCGTGACTTCTGGAAACCAAGGTGGGAATCCATTTAATGGGGTTCAGAGGGCCAAGTTACCCTTGAGAAACAGATCATCCAGGAAGTCACAGCAGGATTTATTAAGTGAACTCTGAGTCAGCATGAAAGAGCAATTGCTTGTGATTAATTTCACCTCACAAATTATTAAAAGGCCTGTTCAACCTGGCTGGCGTGAGAAGCCTTCAATCTGTTTCCCCCACAAATCCAGAAGAGCTGGGCTCCTCGGTGCTGTCCAGGCAGACTCCTTTGACACCCTGAGCTCAGGACCAGCCCAGAGCACCAGCTGCCCTCGCTTTGGGGGGGGGGCACAGGCTGAGAGCTGCAAGAGAGCAGCCACGAGCAGCCCAAGAACTGCCCAGGGAGCCTCTTGCTAAGGGAGAGACAGTAAGTAAAGGGAGAGTGGCAAGAAATGGGAAGACCCAGAGCTCCACAATCTCATCAGGAAAGGTTCAAGCATCATCAGATTGGTTGGTTGTTCGGTCGCTAAGTCATGTCTGACTCTTCGCGACCCCCTGGACCGCAGCACGCCAGGCCTCCCTGTCCTCCACTAGCTTCCTGAGTTGGCCCAATTTCATGTTCATCGCTTCGGTGACACTCTCTAACGATCTCATCCTCTGCCGCCATTTCTCCTTTTGCCTTCCATCTTTCCCAGCAGGAGGGTCTTTTCTAAATAAAAGAGTCCTCTCTTCTCATGAGGTGGCCAAAGTATTGGAGCTTCAGCTTCAGGATTTGTCCTTCCAGGGAGCAATCAGGCTTGACTTCCTGGAGGATTGACCAATTGGATCTCCTTGCAGTCCAGGGGACTCTCAAGAGTCTTCTCCAACACCATAATTCAAAAGCATCTATTCTTCGGCGCTCTGCCTTCCTTATGGTCCAGCTCTCACAGCCATACATTGCTACTGGGAACAGTACATCACATACAGTTTTGATATTCTGAGGTGCTGTTAAGGCAGAGCCCTGGGACATTTTTATTTTTGAGGAAACCCAGCATGTCGGAAATCAAGGCTCACAGTTTCAACCCCAAACACTAGAAGGTATTTTCAACCTCCTTCTGCCAGAAATGACCATCATGATGACCGTGACCAAGATGGTCCATCTGCTGTTGCCAGAGGCCTCCTCTCCGAATGTGGGCTGATCCAGAGCCAGGTTTCAGTGGGAGTCGGTGGTCCTGAAGCTTCTCTGGCCCCAAATGGTTGAGGGCTTGAAATGTGGCCTTGGAAATGGACTAGCAGAAACAAATTCAACCGTTTGAAAGGAATCAAGAGGCTGACCAAAGTACACCTTCAAGGGCAGCCCCACAAACAACACATGGCTGCAATTCCAGGAAGCAACCAGAGGGTGGCTACCTGTCTCTGTCCGGTGCACCAGCCTTCAGTAATAATAATAATAATAATAATAATAATAATAATAATAATAATAATAATAATAATA